>OZ059852.1:9908813-10064825 GCA_964057195.1 Orthosia cruda | reverse complement strand
TCTCTCTTTTCACTTTGCCTCTTTTTCAAATATGGCGCTGGATGATACAACATGCTTTTTGACCATGCTTGCGTTGACGATAGACGGACCGGGAAGGGCCCTCTTAAATCATGATTTTAAGACCTAGGTGTATGTGTATAGTGTGTAATGCAGCCTATATACTCACTGCCTCTCTTGCTATAATCCTAACGCAGCTCTATATTCTCGTACCGTACACTTAACTCAAAGTTACGTCGTATGAGCGTGTCAGCAAGACCATAGGTGTTGGTGAACGTGACCTGAGCTTGGGAAACAACGAGTATAGAAAATATGGACACGGTTATATTTGCAATATAAGCGAAAAGAATAAGTATAATATGAAAAGCACAATATATTGAAGCTTTTCTAGAGATTTCCTAGAACTAATCTCATCACAAAATACAGTTATGGCCGAAACCACAAAATACGATACAATTAATGACAGTAATAATTATAATTTTGTTGATTATTAGAGTCCATAGACAAAATAGTATTATTTAATCATCAGCACTTTATCTTTAAGATTTAGAGCGAATTTTAAGGACCACTTAAAGTTAAGTATTGTTGGAAAATAATACAGAGAGCAGTGGTGGCCCAGTGGTAACGACCCCTACTTACGTATCGTAGGTTGTGAGTCCGAACCTAGGCAGGCGCTTTACTTTGTGTAAATTATTTCATCACCGCTGCTCTT
The DNA here is from genome assembly GCA_964057195.1 of Orthosia cruda. Taxonomy (NCBI): domain Eukaryota; kingdom Metazoa; phylum Arthropoda; class Insecta; order Lepidoptera; family Noctuidae; genus Orthosia; species Orthosia cruda. The sequence goes on along the minus strand of OZ059852.1, from coordinate 10,064,116 downwards.
AAAACGATGAAGGAAAACATCGTGCGGAAACCGTCAAGTTCTAGAACCAAAAATTCGAAGACATGTGACATCCACCAACCCGCACTGAGCCCACGTGGTGGATTAAGTCCCATTACCTCTCTCACAGTGAGGATGCCTGTGTCCCAGCAGTGACAACATTATAAGGCTGATGATGGATGAAGATGGAAAATAATAAAATTAACAACATTTTATTGAATATTTGTTTATGTGAAATATTTGTCTACAATGCTTATAATGCCATCTCGTTTGCTGTTTATAAGGCAGTATTTCCTGTTAATTCTTATCTATGCCTTTCGTCACCAGACATAATCAATCTGATTAACCTTCCCAACAATGCTGAGGTCGGCTTGCAGTCTAACCGGACGAACCTGAAAAAAAATTCCTACAAATAATTAAATAACATATTTGCGTGCTGGCTGACCAAAACCTGATGTATCCTCCGACTGCACAGCTTGATTTTCTTCTTAAGCAGTTGTAACTTTTTTTTTAAATTGGGAACATTGAAATATAAATGTTATATATTTTTGACATCACCTCTTAAAAGCCGATGGGTTTGGAAGAAAGAAAAAAAAGCCCTCACAATATGGCATCCAAAATCCGCCAGTTTTCTATTTAATGTAGCCAGTGACACTCGCAAGGTTAAGACGAATGGATTGACGTAAGACCCATCAAAATCGGTCAACACGTTTGTTCTCTGGAACGCCACATAGGAACAAACATACATAGACTGATATACATATTACATTCCTTCGGCAGTCGGGTATATGGAATCCGACATGGTTCGACCACCTACCCTCTTATTGCTACTTATTTTCTAAAATATATGCCACATCCAAACCACCCCTCTTTTTCACATTCCATGGGAATCTTAGGCACATCGACAAAGTCACGTTGTGTTCACTAATAATTCACGAAGTCACATCACTACGGAACATGATTGTCTTGTCTCTCGTAGGGCTTTCAATGAGATTGGCAGAATTCGCAGATAAATATTATTCCAAGTAGTGTATTATTGGGCATTCTAGACCACCTATCGCTTCCTACGGCTCACTTTGTTCGCCTTCGTCGCTTTCGGTGGAATAGAATACCCAATAATATAAATTAAATCTTACATAGGGCAATAATGCAGTAAAATACTGGTTCGACGCCTATTCCTCAACGTTTGTGGTTTGGACGCTGCTCCACTTTTTAAAACTCGTTTGGTTACGAATGGAACGGAAAGCGGTTAGAATGTTCAATAACATAAATGGATCAGCAAAGTTTGTGGTTTGGGCGCTATTCCACTTTTTGAATCACGTTTGGTTTTGATTGGAACGAAATTTTTTCTAGAATTTTCGATGACGACTACGACGACTCTGTCTCTGTCACCTATGACTTAGACTAGAGTCAAGAGCAAATTCATCACAAATAAAAAATACATAAATGGATCTACAAAGCTTGTGATTGAGTCCTAATCTACTTTTATAATCTCGTTTGGTTGCGATTCGGTCGGCCCTGCAAAGCTACCATTTACCGTTATGTAACTATACTCCATTTGAAATAACATTAAACATGATTCCAAATCTTTTTACCGTCCGTTCAACCGATTTTGAGTTCTATCCCGTAAACATAACGATGACATAAAAAGCATAAACCTGTTACCAAAACCAACTGTTTACTACAGCTACCATTTGTCGTATCACCAACGCAATAGAAGTCAAAATCGGTTGAACGGGCTGTAAAATGGACTAATTTAAACGTCTAATGTTATCGCAAATGGAGTTTAAAGGTTAAACCCTTTTACTGGACTGTGTTTTACAAAGTACGGTACGGTACCATATTCACGAAGTTTGTAGTTTGAGTCTTATTCCACTTTTAAAAACTCGTTTGGTTGCAAATGGAACGGAAAATGGTTTAGAATATTCAAACTCATAAACGGATTTACACAGTTAGTTGTTTAAGCTCTATTCTAATTTTAAAATCTCGTTTGGTTGCGATTGAAGCGTCCTTGCAAACCTACCGTTTATCGTAATGTAACTAAAGGTTAAACCCTTTTACTGTACTGTATTTTCAAAGTACGGTACGGTACGATATTTACGAGGTTTGTGGTTTGAGTCTTATTCCACTTAAATAATCTCGTTAGGTTGCAAATGGAACGGAAAATGGTTTAGAATGTTCAAAATCATAAACGGATTTACACAGTTAGTTGCTTAAGCTCTATTCTAATATTAAAATCTCGTTTGGTTGCGATTGAATCGTCCCTGAAAACCTACCGTTTACCGTTTATCGTTATGTAACTAAAGGTTAAGCCTTTTACTGTACTGTGTTTTACAAAGAACGGTACAGTAGGATATTTATGAGGTTTGTAGTTTGAATCTCATTTCGCTTTTAAAATCTCGTTCAGTTGCAAATGGAACAGCAAAAGATTAGAATGTCCATTAATATAAATGGATCTACAAAGTTTGTGGTTTGGGCGCTATTACACTTTTTAAATTTAGACTAGTTTTGATTGGAACGAAATGTTTTCTGGAATTCTCAATTACATAAATGGATCTACAAAGTTTGTGATTGAAGTCCTAATCTACTTTTATAATCTCGTTTGGTTGCGATTCGGTCGACCCTTTAAACCTACCATTTACCGTTATGTAACTAAAGGTTAAACCCTTTTACTGTACTGTGTTTTACAAAGTCAGGTACGGTACCATATTTACGAGGTTTGTGGTTTGAGTCTTATTCGACTTTTAAATTCTCGTTTGGTTGAAAATGGAACGGAAAATGGTTTAAAATGTTCAATAACATAAACGGATCTACACAGTTTATGATATAAGCTCTATTCTACTTTTAAAATCTTGTTTGGTTGCGATTGGATCGTCCTTGCAAACCTGCCGTTTACCGTTATGTAACTAAAGGTTAAACCCTTTTACTGTACTTTGTTTTACAAAGTACGGTACAGTACGATATTTACGAGGTTTGTGGTTTGAATCTTATTCTACTTTTAAAATCTCGTTTGGTTGCAAATGGAATGGAAAATGGTTTAGAATGTTCAATAACATAAACGGAATTTATAAGTTACTCGGGCTAGAATGCTAGTAGCATTTAATTGTAGTTTCTTCATAATGTGCTGTTCATACTAGAATTAGCATGCTGTTCCATGTGTTAGGAGAGCTATCATGTTTTAACAAGTTGGAGCCTGTATCCACGTGCGCGACACGCTGCAAACCTTGTGTGTTTTGTCATCAATTAGGATTGGAAATGAAACAGATTTAATTAAGGTCATAAAATACTATTTTTTTTTAAATAAAATAAATCTTATCACGTTTATGCGGTATGGCATTTCATACAAATTTAAAAGTCTGAAGTTTTGGAAATTAATCATATGCTATAATAAAACTTGATACGTCTAAACAGCATACAATATAAAAAGTTAGTAGAGAATATTTTAGTAAATTTTATGAAATGTCGTGTCCCGTAATCGCTCTTGAAACTAATTAAGTACTAAATAAGTTCCAACATTATTTACTACAAGTAATAAGATAATAATATGTATTTGGGGTACCAAGAAAATAAATGTTTCACAATTACACTACACATTACTTGTTTCTGAATCCTGCTATAGGTAATTGTCAATAATAGGTATTTTACATAATATTAACTATCTGTAGGTACATTTAGAACTATATCTAAAATACATTATGAAAAATGTATCTACTATAATTACTTACATTTAAAAATAATCTCAATGCATTACTTAAATATAGTTGTTTTACCTTATCAAACGATAGCAACAGCTTATTTATTTAAAACATAGCGAAGTTAACTTTAGACAAGGGTGTTCATTAAGAGACATGTTAAATAACGTTTTAGTTTTGTTCTCAATATTATTAAAAAAATATTCTAAAGAAGAATTCTCAGAAATATGTGTTGTGTAATAATGTTAATGATGCACAAGGATCGACAATTCTATAGGAACATATACGATTACGAAATGCAGAATGTATTATTTCAACACCTTCACAAAAAATCAAAAAATATTTGTTTTTATGATTAGTACTATACGTAAGTGGCGTTGGTGTACGCTAAAATAGATTTAGATTTACATAATATTAGACTCTGTAATATTCGAAACAATTAATTTGGTGTCCCCAAAAATTCGGGAGTTCGTCTCATAAACATTTGTAAGCCGTCCACTGGGATTATTGCGATCTTGTTGTACTTTTAATGTGAACTGGGCTTTCTTCTACCGTTCTGCCTAGGGGGTGGAGACAACTACATCTTTTATCTTCAACTTTATCTTTATACCCTGACTTACATGTAGAAGTCTCCCTTAGGTCATCTCTTTAAATTAGCTGCAGCAAAATAACATGTGGTTCTGAATAATGAGTTGGATGCGCGAGGCACATTTTATTAAATATTTGTTAGAACCTACGAAAGCAATACAAAATGTTACTGTTCGGCGCTTTATTACCAATTCATGATGACAAGTGGATGACCTCGACGTTTGTGTGATATGGTATGGAGTTTATGTAATAACGCGATGAAACCAGCAACGAGAATGAAGAATAGTCTCGACGTGGAACTCCGGGGGAATTTGGCGGCGAGGGAGACACGTATCTGAAAAGAAAATATAAAAAATTAATATAACACCTACCATTTCTGGTTACAGTGGGATCGGTTGGTGGTTATGTGCGAATGAGACACATCACTATCAATATCACTATCACTACGTATTGTCCCTCGCCACGTCTGTCTGTCTGTTCATGATAAACAGAAAAAGTACTGAACTGATTTTCATGCGGTTTTCACTAATAGACAGAGTGATTCATGAGGAAGGTTTAGGTGTATTGTTCTCGCCTAACTTCTTGGCTACAATGACTGCGCAGTAGTCAATCTCATACAAAACAGTACCATTTCGTGCCTTGCGCATCGGAAAACCAACTTCAGGGCGGTCAAGAAGTTTAGCGAGCACTATACAATTTGTTAAGGTCTTGAATAAACTGGTTGAAATATGACGATAATTGTTGAAAATTAAAACGCTGCCAAATCCCTTTGAGATATAACAAAACAATGTATGGTGGAATTTGCCATCTTCTATAGATGTACAAAAAAGTCCGCGATGGCATATGTCTATCTTTTAATGATAGCTTACTTGCCACGTACAATACGGTAATTGGAAAGCTATTTAGACGAATACAGTATTAATCCTTACCAAGTTAAATACGTTAGTTACCTTAAACGTTTCATGCAAATTATAATAATTCTTTACACCATACAATTTAAATGAATATCTTAGGATTTACTGCAAATAACAGCTAACGCGCATGAAAACAAACCGCTGTCGCCCACTTGCTATAGCGATAATGCGCGCGTATCCTTATCATATCATTTTACAGTTTTGCAATTTAGAGACTGGAGATATATGTATTTTATTTTCTTTTTGGGTGTTGTTAGAAGGTTTTATTTACATAGTAAATTATTTGAAAGTAAAATTTCAAGGTCGCATTTTTGTTTTGTGTATGTATATTTTTTTTAAAGAAATAAACGTGTAGACATACCTAATATGCTCTACTATCAGCCGGGGCGGGTCGCTATTATACTTATATTCTAACCACTAATAAACTTACTGTTCTCTAATCTGAGACAAAACATACTAACAGTAATATAAATTACCTTAACTTATAGTCTGATGGGGTGGGCAGTGCTTTCAGGTGCTTGTCGCTTCACCACCTTTTTCTTATGCTGCTTTTTCAACAACTCGGCCACTGCAGCTGTGAGCTGTGGTATTTTGATTCCGTGTTGGATCTGAATTAGAACACACTAAGATTAATTTTGTAACTATAAACAACCTCAATAATTATTGAGTTAAGTTAAAGGGGCTAAGCATATTATTATGGATGGCTTACCTCGATCAACTACCGCAGATTCTCGAATTGAGCACTAAACCACTACTTTAGTTTACTATTTTTATAACAACAAATTTCACACATATTTCGTTTACTAATCGAACTATACGAACATAGTAAGCTAAAACTCAGGACAGATTGTCTCATGTCTCTTCACAAAGCAAGAAATAGCATGCACCTACAGGCACACACACATTCTATTTCTATGGTCCCAGATTAGGACACCAAGGACATCTGAACTTTAGGATACCGTAACCATTAAACTAAAATTCAGGACAGATTGTCTCATGTCTCTTCATAAAGCAAGAAATAGCATGCACCTACAGGCACACACACATTCTATTTCTATGGCCCCAGATTGAGCACCAAGGACATCCGAATGATAATTTAATTAATTCATACAGATAACACTACCCTACACGTTAACAAACAACTACTAGTTGCTTAGTTACTCAGCTTTTACTCTGCGTTGCGCTTGATTAAGATGCTTTCACACTCTTACAATCGGCTTCTAAACGGTACGTACGCCGTCCCGTGGTCATTGTGAGTGCCATACTCGTTGTAAACCGCCTGACGCCGGTGTCGGAAATGATCGTTTTAAGCTTTCACGGTTTAGGTGTAAGTAATTCTTTACAATCTCAAAGATTGCAACATTGCATAATGTAAATTTGCAGCGTTTGGACTTTGTTACACGTGTATGAGTAATTTCCATGTATTTAACAATCACACGGTAAAATTATCGCAGTGCATGTTGCAGTCTCTGATTAAAATTGGTATTTTATATAATTTCCTAACCAATGCAATTAATTTAAATAGAACCCTCTATATATATGTATATATCTATAAGTTTTGATTACTTTGCTTATTATTTTATAATGTTCAGAATACATTTTTAGTTCTATTAATCAAGGAATTGTTGTGATCAAAAAACCACGTGCACAAATGCGCGTTAAAAACTTAGTTAATTTATGTGGCAGTTAAACTCAAAGCTGGTGTAAAATCATCAAACTACTAAAAGTAACAAACTTTTATAAAACATTTCATGTAAAGGAAGTCGGTTTCTAAATTCAGCAATGACATTAAGCGATTAACATTCAAAGAATTCCTAGACTAAGACTTGAAGTTATGTCAAGGCAAGAATCACTCATTTCTTTCAGTAGATGGAATACGTATTGTTTTTATTTAAAGAGCACCCCTCCCCAGTTGATAGAGATGATTATAGACAGATCCCTCAAACTCAAATTTTAATTATGGACTACAACATGCAGAGCGATCGTCTTACAATAAAGTTCGAATAAGCAAATTAATACATGATGCAATTTTACTGTCTTTGACGTATGCTGCAGTAAAACTTTAAATTATTATAAGTAATATCATCTAACGACTAAAACGAACTTTTTATAATCATTTCTTGCAAGGGTTCAGTAGGTACTGATATTAAGATTTCAATTTCAAACAATTCCTAGATTGACATTAAGGTATCACATTTTATTTTTGAATTCCTAAACTAAAACCAGCATATTACAAAAAAATATTAAAGTTATGTCAAGGAAAGAATCACTCATTTATAATAACTTAAAGGAATATGTATCGTTCTTATTTAAAGAACACCCCTCCCCAGTTGATGGAGATGATTATAGACAGATCCCTCAAACTCAAATTTTAATTACGGACTACAACATGTACAGCGATCGTTTTACAATAAAGTTCAAATAAGCAAATTAATACATTTTTCAATATTGCTGTCTTTGATGTATGCTGCAGCAAAAGTTTAAATTAGTATAAGTAATATCATCTAACAACTAAAACGAACGTTTTATAATCATTTAGTAGGTAGTGATATTAAGATTAATTTTCAAACAATTCCTAGGTTGATAGTAAGGTATCACATTTTTTTTTTAATTCCTAAACTAAAACCATCATATTATTACAAAAAATATGTAAAGTTATGTCAAGGAAAGAATCACACATCTATAATAAATTAAAGCAATTGGTATAGTTCCTATTTAAAGAACACCCCTCCCCATTTGATGGAGGTGATTATAGACAGATCCCTCAAACTCAAATTTTAATTACGGACTACAACATGTATGGCGATCGTCTTACAATACAATAAAGTCCGAATAAGCAAATTAATGCATGATGCAATTTTGCTGTCTTTGATATTGTAAAGGAGCATTTATACATACAAGGCGGCTACCTGTTACGTTTCCAGACGCTTATCGTCAGGTGATTCGCGAATGAGTACGGCGCGGCGCGTCCAACCGTTGAACGACACATACTCCGTTTTGACGGTGATTATACGGCGGACTAGACGGCAGGACGGCAAGTGTGCAATAAGCATGCAAAACCAATAGAATACTTATAAAAAGAGAGAAGTGACAACTACTCAACACATTACTTGTACGTTAACATGTAAAGTAGTGTCGTCTGTTTGAATTTATTAAATTAAAATTTGGATGTCCTCGAGCCAATCTGGTCACTAAAAGTAGAATGTGTGCGTGTGTGCTATTTCTTACTTTCGTGGAGAGACATGAGACAATCTGTCCCAAATTTTAGTTTAATGTTTACGCTATCCTAACGTTCAGATGCAATCGGTGCCCAATCTAGGGTCACAGAAAACGGAGTTCGTGTTTAGCCTATGTGGTAATGCACTTTCTCTAACTTTTGTGGATATGCATGAGACAATCTGTCCTGAATTTTAGGCGAGTGGTTCAAACAGCGAGCGCCTTATTTGTTAACATGTAAGCTATTGTATGAATAATTAAATTAAAATTTGGATAACCTTGGTGCCCAATCTAGGGTCATAGAAATTGAATGTGTGTGTGCCTCTAGGTGCATGTCATTTCCTGCTCTGTGAAGTGTTATGAGACAATCTGTCCCAAATTTTAGTTTAATGTTTACGCTATCCTAACGTTCAGATGCAATCGGTGCCCAATCTAGGGTCACAGAAAACGGAGTTCGTGTTTAGCCTATGTGGTAATGCACTTTCTCTAACTTTTGTGGATATGCATGAGACAATCTGTCCTGAACTTTAGGCGAGTGGTTCAAACAGCGAGCGCCTTATTTGTTAACATGTAAGCTATTGTATGAATAATTAAATTAAAATTTGGATAACCTTGGTGCCCAATCTAGGGTCATAGAAATTGAATGTGTGTGTGCCTCTAGGTGCATGCCATTTCCTGCTCTGTGAAGTGTTATGAGACAATCTGTCCCAAATTTTAGTTTAATGTTTACGCTATCCTAACGTTCAGATGCAATCGGTGCCCAATCTAGGGTCACAGAAAACGGAGTTCGTGTTTAGCCTATGTGGTAATGCACTTTCTCTAACTTTGTGGATATGCGTGAGACAATCTGTCCTGAATATTAGGCGAGTGGTTCAAACAGCAAGCGTCTTCTTTGTTAACATGGAAGCTAGTTTATGAATAATTAAATTAAAATTTGGATAACCTTGGTGCCCAATCTAGGGTCATGGAAATTGAATGTGTGTACCTCTAGGTGCATACTATTTCCTGCTCTGTGAAGTGTTATGAGACAATCTGTCCCAAATTTTAGTTTAATATTTATGGTATCCTAACGTTCAGATGCAATCGGTGTCCAATCTAGGGTCACAGAAAACGGAGTTCGTGTTAAGCCTATGTGGTAATGCACTTTCTCTAACTTTTGTGGATATGCATGAGACAATCTGTCCTGAATTTTAGGTTAGCGGGGTGCATGAAAGGAGCCTCCTCGTGGCGCACCCTGGAAGCAGCTAGACACGGTATCACAGTATCTAGGCTGACTAATCCTTCAACTTGGTAATATTGAATCTTAGAACTAAAATAGTTGAACAGGTGTCGAACCAGTATTTTACTGCACAACCAAACGAGTTTCAAAAAGTGGAGTAGCGCCCAAACCACAAACTTTGTAGATCCATTTATATAATTTGACATTCTAACTGTTTGCTGTTCCATTTGCAAACGAACGAGATTTTTAAAGTGGAATAAGACTCAAACCACAAACCTCGTAAATATCGTACCGTACCGTACTTTGAAAATACAGTACAGTAAAAGGGTTTAACCATTAGGTACATAACGGTAAATGCTAAGTGGTAGACCGAATTGCAACCAAACGAGATTATAAAAGTAGAATAGGACTTCAACCACAAACTTTGTAGCTCCATTTATGTAATTGAGCATTCTAGAAAAAAAAATCGTTCCAATCAAATCCAAACGAGATTTAAAATGTGGAATAGCGCCCAAACCATAAACTTTGTAGATCCATTTATATTATTGGACATTCTAACCTTTTGCTATTCCATTTTCAACTGAACGAGATTTTAAAAGCGAAATGAGATTCAAACTACAAACCTCATAAATATCCTACTGTACCGTTCTTTGTAAAACACAGTACAGTTTAACCTTTAATTACATAACGATAAACGGTAAACGGTAGGTTTACAGGGACGATTCAATCGCAACCAAACGAGATTTTAAAATTAGAATAGAGCTTAAACAACTAACTGTATAAATCCGTTTATGATTTTGAACATTCTAAACCATTTTCCGTTCCATTTGCAACCAAACGAGATTTTTAAAGTGGAATAAGACTCAAACCACAAACCTCGTAAATATCGTACCGTAGCGTACTTTGAAAATACAGTACCGTAAAAGGGTTTAACCTTTAGTTACATAACGGTAAATGATAAGTGGTAGACCGAATCGCAACCAAACGAGATTATAAAAGTAGAATAGGACTTCAACCACAAACTTTGTAGCTCCATTTGTGTAATTGAGCATTCTATAAAACATTTCGTTCCAATCAAAACCAAACGAGATTTAAAATGTGGAATAGCGCCCAAACCACAAATTTTGTAGATACATTTATGTTATTGAACATTCTAACCGCTTTCCATTCCATTTGCAACTAAACGCGATTTTAAAAGTAGAATTGAGCTTAAACCACAAACTTTGTAGATAAATTTATATTATTGGGCAGTCTATTCCACCGAAAGCGACGAAGGCGAACAAAGTGAGCCGTAGGAAGCGATAGGTGGTCTAGAATGCCCAATAATACACTACTATTCCATTTCCGTTATAGATTATGATCGTTCTTGAGAGTATGTAATGGGTATTGCATAATGTAGTGATTTTACGGGAATTGGTTGAATTAAGATGTATCCGATAGTAGGAATACATGATCTATGATTACTGTTTTCTCTGAAAACGTTTTAGTGAATAGTTCTCGCCAAACTTCTGGGCCGCCCTGAAGTTGGCTTTCCGATGCGCAAGGAACGGTTCGGTGCTGTTTTTACTCGACTGCCGAAGGAGGGTAATCTGTTTATCAGGTAATGTATGTATGTATGTTTGATGTGGCGTTCTAGAGACCAAACGCGTTGGCCGATTTTGATTATTCTTACGTCAGTTAATTCGTCTTAACCTTGTGAATGTCACTGGCTACATTAAAATTGGAAAATAGAAAAATGGTGTTTTGGGCGCCATATTGTGTGGGCCCATTTTTTTTCCAAACCCATCGAGTGGGGTAACAAAATAAAGGGTTTTGAGAGATATTTCTTTTTTTACTGTACTGCTTATATGAAGCGAACCATTTCGTTTTGATCAGCCAGCTCGCGAATATGTATTTCAGTTCGCTTCTTAAGTAGTCGTGTTTTTTGAATTAACTTTTTTATTGTATGAGATTTTTTTACTGCGCAGCCATTGTAGCCAACTTCATGTCGGCCAAAAAGTTTGGCGAGATCTATAGTGTAGTTACTTTATTAACAGTACCTGGGCGACCGAGCTCTGCTCGAGTGAAATTGGAGAAAACGACGTTTTCTAAAAATGATACCTAACTCGATCGATGTATCGCCCCCGAAACCCCCTGCATACAAAGTTTACGCGGGTGAAACCGCGAGGCGACCGCTAGTTTTGAATTATTTAGCAAGCATTACACTATTTAATTGCAATAATTCCTATCGTGTAGATTGTATGATCTAGATTTCTATAAATATAATTTAAAAAAAAATATTCCTGATTCAGTAGTACAATTCTGTAAAGTTCTCAGCGCACGTCACTCAAGTGAGCGCACACAATTCGAAATCGAACTCATTTGTTTTATAAAGTAAATCACATTTCCGTTCATATATTTCCGCAATCTGATCTCACGACAATCAATGTCAAAAACTTATAAATTAAAGATTCTTATGACAGATTATTTTTATTATTATTTTATTCTCAACCTGCGAGTCTTTAAATCAAGAGTGAATAGATTTCTTCTAGGCAAGCGTGCATCATCGTCGACCACATCATCGCTTACCATCAGGTGAGATAGTGGTCAAGCGCCAGCCTATCAATACTTAAAAAAAAATTTTACCCTGAAATTGTAATTCAATCTTTCTTAAAAGTACCTGAATGGCCCCGTGTAACCTCTATCGGCAGTTTCAATCAGTGCAACGTCAAGCTATCTTGATTGGTAGCAAGAAATACGTTACTATAATGTTAGCAGATATGTTAGTATCTATTACTCATACAAAAAACCGTCCAAGTGCGTGGCGGACTTGCATAGTTAAAGGTTCCGTACAAAATCGGTAAATCAAGTTGGTTGTAATAGGAAAAATGAGGGAATTTCAAAGACAAATCTAATTTATCAATATATTGGTATTTTTTAAGTAAAATATACATAATAACAAACATTATCCCTAATTTTCAAGTTCTCAGGTCAATGGGAAGTTACAAAAAATTCTTCGGAACAAAAGTTTGTAAAAAAAATCTGACTTTGGTGGCTTATCATTCATTTGCTTTCCAATATTTTTTAAAACAAAAAAAAATTGTATTTATCTGCTCAACCGACCTCTAAACAACAATACCCCACTCAATAGGGTAAGTCAATTTTTTTTTTTGCGCTCCCCTTTTTGCTGTATGGGGGATCTTATACTGTGAATATTTTAAGACTGTAGCTCCAACCGATTGGCTGTAAAACCTTTGTGACAGACGGAGAGATAGACAGACACATTAGTGGCAGTAATAAGGCTCCCTTTGGACCTTTCAGATACGGAACCTTAAAAACATAATTAAACCTTATAAAGGGTGTCTCAGTAAGAGTGCACTTCTTCATTTAAAATAAAAACAAGTATTTTATGACAGAGTTGTGATATTTTTATTGTATTGTAAAGAAGACATGTTCCGATTAAGTATGCCCGGCAAATGACCCCAAAATTTCACAAAACCCCAAAGATAAAAATCGCACGGCGTTAAATCGCACGATCTTGGTGGCCATACCCCTATTTGTCTACTGAGTTTTCCTATAGTGGCCTCCTTCACCAACCTTACGTTATGGAAAGCGGCACACTATACCAGGCAACCCCTTACGAGGTGTAATCTTGGTGGCCAGTTGACATCAGAATTTCGTGAGATGTGTTCTGGAAATCGTAGCTGCAATAAGTCGATTGTTTCATGCACGGTGTGGCAGGTTGCGCCGTCCTGCTGAAACCACATGTTGTCCAGATTCACGCCGTCCAATTGAGGCCACAAGAAGTCCGTTATCATATTCCTGTAACGAATGCCGTTCACAGTCACGTAACTTTCCACATTTTTGTAATGAGTTTTCACAATTATAACGCGTTGTTCTTTCAAAAAGCGAAATTTTTAATAATCGGAATAAACAGAGGTGACAAGCTGTCAAATTTTAGAGTTGCTACATGCATGAAAAAAAAATATTCCAATTTTAAAAAGTGCACTCTTACTGAGACACCCGTTAGCTGCAAGGTTCCAATTCAAATGCCATTAGTAAACAATGCAGTTAATGTCATAACCGGCGTCTTATTCCATTATAGACCGTCTTCGTTTGCATAATCGTTAGCAGGTGAGATAAATGCAGTCCGGTGTAATTGGGTCAGGGATTGGCTGTCTTGGCATTATTTTTGAAATAGCTTTTTAGATTATAATTGGAAACAAAAAGGATAATATTTCATTAATAAAGTACAAAATGGGGTTTAGAGATAGAACTGCAAGGCAAAATACAATACAAGTTAATTTAAAATCAAAAACCCGACTGCTTAAGAAGCGAACTTAAAAGCTGTAAATAATAAAAATCATGCTGTGCAGTCGGATGATACATATTCGCGAGCTGGTTAACCCCCTAATTCAGCGACGGCACATCATGTTTATTTCTTGTTTTCAGCGTTTTAGTTTACTTCTTAAGCTTAAGATCAAGTGGATCAGAGACCCATCTTGAGATCTGATAACTTTTTAACAGTGAAAGCGTTATATATTGTGAGTTTTCGCAATTTTCGCAATTATATTGATATCCCTACTAATATTATAAATGCGAAAGTAACTCTGTCTGTCTGTCTTTCTGTCTGTCTGTCTGTCTGTCTGTCTGTCTGTCTTTGCTTCACGCCTAAACTACTGAACCGATTTGTGTGAAATTTGGTACAGACATAGTTTGGAACTTGAGAATGGACATAGGATAGTTTTTATTACAAAAAATAAAATATAAAATAAAATTTATTCCGGACATACAGCGCCATCTATTGGTCAAGAGTCGGCATCAGAAGTCACTATTCCACGCGAACGTAGTCGCGGGCAAAAGCTAGTATGAAATATTTGTCAAGATACTTTTTACTTTACACATTAACAAATTACTACTAGGAGCTTTATAAGTATGGCATGGTGTATGAGCATCGTTTTTGATTGTGTGTTCTACGCCGATCAAAAAGTTACTCATAATGTTTTTTAGAACGCAATTAGTGCACTAATAGATATACCAATGAAATATTTGTTAAGATACTTTTTACTTTACACATTAACAAATTACAACTAGGAGCTTTATAAGTATGGCATGTGGTATGAGCATCGTTTTTGATTGTGTGTTCTACGCCGATCAAAAAGGTACTCACAATGTTTTTGGAACGCAATTGGTGCACTAATAGAACGAATGTTTGTGTTTTAATGTTTTTGGAACCGATAAAACTGTGGATAAAATAATATTCGGGCTAACAATAAACATAAACTTAAAATAATGATAAACGACTTATATGTTTATTTAATCAAATTATTCAATGTAAGAGCAGGTAATGAAAAGGCAAAAGAAAATTCATTCTTAGCGTTAATATAACATTCCCCACCGCTACAGCGCCAGCACAAATTGTATTGTAATCTAATATTTTCATCAACGGTCCCCTTTAACTCTCAAAGGAACGGGCAGTGATAGGTTTCTCTTCGTAAACAAGGTTCACTACTTCCTTGTTTATAAGAGCAGTGCTATTCTGTAAAGTTCACAGCTCACCTCACACAAGTGAGCGCACACAATTTGAAAGCGATCTCAATTGTTTTTAAAGTTAACCATTGCGGATTCATAATGAAACATCGTTCGAATTTCAAAGTGATGTTTAGAGAATAATAAAAATGATAGAGTTCATTTGGGTTTTCGTTAACCTGCCTATGTTTTACAACTAACCCGCTTAACCTTATTTCTAATAAATGAACAATATTGATATCTTTTGTAGCAGAAGTACATACTGAAAATATGTTTTAGAGCATTGTTGATTGCGGAAAACTTGATAACGCAAAATTTTGAAATTAATTAAATAGGAAGCACTTAAAAGGTGCTATACTTAATGAATACACTGCGTATTCTCTTTTAACCCCCGACGGAAGAATAGGGTTTTATAAGTTTGACGTGTGTAGCTGTGTATTTGCGAGTCTGTCTGCGGCATCATAGTTTCGAAAAGAATAAACCTTTTTTTATTTAGTATTTTTTGATTGAAAAGTGGCTTTATCGAAAGTTTTCTTGGCTATGTTTAATGCAATTTGGTTCAGCCGTTCAAGAGTTATGCGCATTTTACTCTTTTAATCGGAGTATTTTCGAAATATAACGTGTTATAATTACGTGTTTCGAGGGATTGTTGATCGAAGCGTGTTTACTACTTGATAAATTATGTAGTTTAAATGATTATTTGTGTCGGGGTTTTTTTTTTAATTTTTCTTGTTATTATTTATAGAAAAGTTAATATAAGCTCATCATAAAAAGTACAAGTGAAATCTAATTATATTTTTCTCTTTACAGGTAATATAAATTAATCACCAAAAACGAACTAAATTTTATTTGGAGATATCAGTTGGTAAGTTTTGCTTTTTCAAAAGTTAATCTGCTCCGTTTCGATATTGGTTTCAGCTTTTAAAACTAGATACTTATAGCCTGCGGACTATGGCCTCGTCTCTCGTTTACGTAGCCGACTTCAAAAACAAAGCACTAAAAAGTGCAAAATGAGTTTCGTTTCGGAAGTTGGTGTCGAAAAATGATAATAACAAGAGGTACCAAAGACACCTACCTACTTCCGAAACGAAAGTTATTTTGCAATTTGTTTTATTTTTAATTAAGAAAATATTATTTTTTTATTTAAGTTTTCGTACCGATTTGAAAAAAATAGAACGTGCATGATATATAATTTATGCAACGCTGACCGTTTTATAGAATCCCAGAACACAACAATACGGTATAAAATTGACATCCAGCTGACGTTAACGTACGTGTCTACGTTCAGAAACTCTGTATCAAATTCAAAAGTGTCTACATTAAAGAAAGCGAATAGGTACTGATTGTTACGGATTCCTTTTGAAATTGTCCGTAAATTGTAACATTCCTCTTCGGAAAAATTCAGAGTCCGGGCAGATACAAAGCAAAATTTTATTGCAAAACGTTGGAATATATTAAAATTGCCGTCATAGCAAATATAACCATATTATTGACATTCATAATTGCATTCAGCATTTTTTCTGTATAGGCTTTAATGGCAATTTTCTGTAAATAATTGGCTGTATATTATGAGAAAATGAAATAAGCAAGGAAATATTTTTCATGCCGCATTTCTGTGCTTTTAATTGACACGGAAGTTCATTTCCTGTAAAATTTTAATGATGTTTTTATTTTCATGGATGAGCCCATAGCCGTATTACGTTTTATATTTATCGATGTGAAAATATTGAAAGGAAGTTTATTACAGCAGCCTAATTGCGTATCATGTAATAGTACATTGTGTATTAAGGGCGGTAGGTAAGGAATTACGATCGAGACTCTAGTAGAATGTTTTTCATCACATTTGCGAGTAATAATTATGAATTATAGCTTTAATACACAAGTCAGCACAGCTGTTATTACGAAATACGTGAACCTTTTTTTTAAGCGGTTGGCGAATTTTTGCCCACACCACAGTTTATACAGTGTTTCGTTCAGAAACTTTAAGGGCAAATACTTACGTAGGAATACAGCCATGACGGAGTGTAAAAAGAATTAAATAATTTCGACGTTTTCATACTATAACTATTAAAATCGATTATTAAGAACATGAGTTGAGTATTTAAGTAACATGTAGCGTAGCGAGATTGCAAATAAATGCCTGTTTAGATAACATTTTAAGACAATTTTTCAATTGCGTGTAAACTCCTTGCTTGAACTTGCATGACCTGTGTGCTGTGCTGTAAATTAAAAAAATATTACTTACCGCCCTTGGGTTTCATGACAAACAAAAAAGCTCGAGGGTTTTATATGGGGCATTACGGCCAAGTTAACCTGTATGTTTTGATACTGTTTACGTGCAAGTGTGATGAAAATTATATTTTATAATTAATACGAATACTAAAGTTCTTTGGGTATATAACTCGCAATGTAGACTCAAGGGAGCGTCTTTTAATCCAAGGCAGAATAGAGAGCAAGAGATCCTGGGGCACTCTCCGACCCAGAGGGAAGATCTTTTTAAAAACATCACCAAAGCTGCGATGACCGACTGTTCCCACATTGCGTCCAATAAAACCGAAAGGAGACTCGTGGCAAGAGTTATGATGCATCAGGACTCATCCATGATCACGACCACTCTGCCAAGAGTGCCCGATTAGGAAGTAGGCTGACCATTACTACTGACCATCATATTGCTATGACCTTAAAAAATATAAAAGAAATGAGTCATATATTAGACCCAAGCAAAAGAGGCATTCACAATTTCAGCCTAAAAAATTCGAAGATGAAAAAGTATGAATTTTATACTGACCTTTAGGACCAAAAAACTTCGTAATAAAACCCGAAGCCCCGAGCGGTGATTTCATAAAAGAGTGACCAATAAACCTATAGCCGTCTCTTTTATCTTTGAATAATTAATACGGACGATGGGTGCTTCATCTCTTTTACGCGTAAAATCAAAATAAGGATCGACAGTACTGTGCCAATAGTTCGTGACCAGAATTTGTATCTGGGGATAATGCAGGGTTTCGTTATGCAGATAGATTGCTGCAGAAGGCAAACAGTGTTTTGCAAGGGAAAAAGCGTTTTAATCCTGCAAATGGATTATTCATCGTTAAAACCAATAAGGCAAGCGTGCCCCATCGTCGACCACATCATCGCTTACCATCAGGTGAGATACGCGACACTATCAATAATAAAAAAAAAGAAAACAAAAATCCGACTGCTAAAATTAATATGCTGAAAAGAGTACTATATAATTTATACATTAAATATTATGAGTTACTATTTTGTTTTTATAATAATTTGTTTTAATTCAGACTTTTTAGTTTAGTTTTATTGAACGTGTTCTGCAAATAAGTTATGTGGCAAAAGGTTATTTATTTTGCTTTCAAAGTATATTATCAAAGTAATGCTTATCTGGGCAAATTGCTCGCAGAACGTATGGCCGATGGGGCAGAAAGGTTCTGGAGCGGCGACCGCGAATCGGAAGACGTTGCGTTGGAAGGCCTCCCACCAGGTGGACCGACGACCTGGTGAAGGTTGCAGGGATACGCTGGTTGCGAGACACACGGGACCGGAGGCCTATGTCCAGCAGTGGACGTCTTTCGGCTGATATGATGATGATGAATGCTTATCTTTTGAATTTGTGGCAAAATAGGAAAATAAAAGTGTTACTGGCCTATTTAGTAGCTTTCATTTGATACCCATATTAATGAGACAACAAAAAAAAATTGTATCACCCCCTTTCTTTAAGGGGGGCGCTATTTTCAAAATGATATAGCCTATGTCACTCCTACAATTGAGACAAATCCATTGAAACCTCATATGTCATAATCCGTCAAGCCGTTTTTGCTGTAGAGTGTGCTATAAAAATGGATATACGCTTGAAAAACATTACCCTCCCGCAGTCGAGTAAAAAACGACATTGGCTGACTCGATCTGGTAGTCGCGATTGGAGTCCTGAGCGTGAGGTCCTAGGTTCAACTCCAAGGCTGGAGAATATTTGTGTTTTCCCATTATAAAATTGCCAGTAGTACAATGGATTTTGAGATGTGACATCTCCGTGCCTTCACCGTGCCGCCGATGGTCTTATACCATGGCACTGGGGTATAATTTTGCTGCCACATCGAACTATGAGATTGAGGCAATAAAGAGGTCATCTCTTGAGCACTATTATATTTCCTGCGTACCTATCTACTTGGTTAATCTCAGTAGAGATTGGACACCATCACCGAAATTCAATCGTGAGAATTTTCTCGGCTATAATGACAGCAGTCATTTTGTCCAGAGATGGTGGAACGGAGCCTTAGATCGTAGCTCACCTACACGACCCCGCTCCCATAACGCTCCAGCACAAAACCGCCTTAAACCAAGATGACTGCTGGCTGTCCACGCGCCGACAACTAACAGTCAACCAGCTGAGCCCGCGCCGACCGATACTTGTTACGATTGCGGTAAGCTCGCTTATAGCAAGCTGTCTGTTAATTCGTTTTGTCAATGTAAAGTATGTCTACAGAGGACGTCCTGAAGCTCACATTTCAATGAACATTATTTTGCCGAGGTGGGAGCGGTGTCATATAAGTCTGCCACGATCTTTACTCCTATAATCATCATCGACTTTTCAACCGAAAGACATCCACTGCTGAATATATGCTCCCCAAGGGTCGCCACATTTCAAATTCACGCAGCCTTCACCAGGTCCACTTAGTAGGAGACGTGCTGGGGCGGCTAATGCTGGCTGGTGCAAAAAATCTCTAATTGCGCAAATATAACAACCTTATTGGAAGTTATATGTTTTTGTATTTTGGAGTTGAAACATTATGTCCATGGGGTTCGAGTGCGCATCGAGTTTCTCGAGACATTAGCAAAAAGCTCGTTGACTCTTTACGTGACCAGACAGCTGGCATTTTCTTCGTCCAGAGAATCAGTGTTGCCATTCATCGTGGCAATGCTGCCAGCGTACTGGGCACGTTTCCGATTGACATCGATGTGGACGATTTTTTTGATGCGCAGCGAACCCTTTTCCCTTCTACCTTTGTATAAAGATGTTTTCTTTAGAATATTGAATTGTTATGATAATAAAATAAATCTAATAAGTAATTGCCTCAAAATCACTCAATCTCGACAAAAAAAAAATGATTGAAAGAGTGATTGAAGGATTTTCTACTGAGTCGAAGAAAATTCCTTCATGAGAACTTGAAAGACGCGTATCTTTATCTTCTTTAACTTAACTGTATCGTGGTGTCCCTTAAGCAATAAGAATTAGGAGGCTTACTTAGCAAGTTGATGAAGTTAGCGCGAGACAAAGAATATTGTGTTGTCGATAGAGTAAGTTATCTTCTCTGTGTGTGGGGTGGGTAGAATTACAAGTGGTCTTAAATAGAAATTATGGTGATTTTAAGTGTGCGAACTTATGCAGGAGATTTTCCGAATAAGTGAAAAAAATAAAACATTTATTGGATAAGAACACAATACAACAGTACAATGACAGTACTTACCAAAAAGTGAATGAGTGAGCATGCCCATAGCGGAATAGTTACAACTCAGTACAAACTCAAAATTTGCTGGTTGTATGCCGCCATGGTTCTAGTTAGACAGTGTTGTACCTGTACCTAGTACATTTCCATTTTGCTAGTTCAACTCGGCACAAATCCAGATGATCTCGGCATCTGAAAATTTTCAGATGGTATTGGAACGGATTTCGATTAATTAAATTAACAGTCTTTCAGTTTAGTAAAAAATAATGAAACTGAAATAACAACAACACAGCTGATGCTCAGTATAAACACACAATAGCGGCTGCTAGCGTATGTACTGTATGTGTCTAGTCAGCGCGCGCTCGTACGTCTTCGGTTTTCTTCGAGCAACTACGGCTCTCTCCTCAGCGTCTCCCTTTTATGCCGATCTTCGCTTGTACTATCCTGCAGTCTGTGCCTCGCACAATTTATCATGCATGATTGATATATATAAAAAAGGTAATATTTTTTAAAATATATTTTTGCATATTCTGAAAATTTACGGCAAGCTAAATCAACTGAAAAAAATTCTAGTTTCCTAGATGATCGGGAAGTACCTCAAAAATCACTGTAAAAAGGTGTCGTTTTTTCACTGTTACACTTTTTCCTGTCTAGCCCCTCAAGCCGCAAACAAATCAGAACGTATAACGTGCAATAAGGAACTCCGTTCCAAAACCTAAGAAAATTCAGCCCGACCTGGCAATCGAACCCAGTACCTAACAATGGTTTCTTGTTTCTACGAACACAACCTTCCCCACACTGTGACCCCACCCGAACATAAGACCCTAACAATAAGACTTCTTACGCTCAAAAGGGTCCCATTGTGCGGAATGATTGATGACCACATTGTGGTGATAGACTGCAGATCTTCAAATTGATGGAGAGGATTTTGTGAGTGATAAATGTGGGTCCAAGTCCGGGTGTTAATTTTTTGATGTAGGTGTATTAAAATGGAGTGTCATTCTGAATTTCGACAGTTAATTATTTCGACAGAGTCTCAAAATGATATAGGCAGTTTATATTCTAATAGAATAATTTCAAGTGATTTGAAATATTTTTTATTTTATTTATACAATCTTTTCTCGTATTCTTCTCAGCAAACCCTTTCATTTGATACCCATATCATGGCAGTGCATAAAAAATAACTAGTCCGCCATCTTGGGCCGTCCACCATATTGGATTTAGAATGACGTCGCTTAGATGTATGGTTGGAAATGTATGGTTACTGGATAAACATTAAGCCTATCCTTCTAAATATCCTATCCAAATTGTTTCCCTTCCTAATTCAAAATTGGCGCCATCCCGCTGGTGCCGCGCTAGCGCCTCACTGCGGTGAGAGTGAAAACTACGACTTGAAAAAATGGCGAAAAGCAGATAACTGCTCCCGCGCTGTGTCCGATTCAAAATAGGGTTAAAAATTACCCAAAAGGCTTCGCTAGAAATTGATTAACTGATTGGTTCTCGTAATCCTCCTTGAGAAGTGAAATCAAGCAGAACGTGAACTTGTAGTGCATATTGAATATACTCCACGCCGGCCGGCCCGGAGTCCCGAGTGTGGGGATACCTTCAATCCCTGCCTATCCAGGTGAGTGTTTATACTTTTTCTCAACGCAAGGAATCGCAGGATTGGGATTGCCAACATCGGAGATTGTAATTGTTTCTGCGGACGAAGTCCAATCATTTCTTTTTGGTGCCTCCTGTGAGGATTCTACTTACCCTCACATTCTCTTATTAATCATAAATTCTCGTTTGAATGAGTACATATTGCGTTGTAATATCGTGTATTCTTATTAATTTAATAAGTAACAAGTAAGAATCACGATTTAAATAAATACATTTCATAATTTCTATTAACGGTACAACGCAAAAGGTAGGTCCAATTCAAGTCGGGTTCCCGTACAACGTGCCAAGCTGGCCAGCGGACCACGATTGTACCTAACCTACTCTCATTGATCATTATTATTTATTCAGGAAATTTAATCGTATTTAAGGTTTAAATTGAAACCTTCAATTCAATGGGTATTTCTTGTATGACTATTTCTTGCAATAACTGATGTTGGTATAAAGCTAATGGGAATGTTTCATGGTCAAATAGTTGTGCTCGAGAAATTACCTATCCACCTACATTTTATTACGAATAAAAGTGATAACTTATAAGTGTCTAAATCGTAATAGGTATTTATACCTACATATTTAAATTCATAACTTGTATTGCTTGCCAAAGTAGGTACGCATAATAGTGCCTAAAGTATATTCCGCTTGCAGTTCGGATAGGTACTTACCTACCTACCTTCTCATCTCATTTATAAATCGTGAATACGTAAGTTAACAAAATGTCTGATGAAGTTGAATTACAGGCGTCCCTTAAAAGACGCGAATATGATTTCAAGTGTATGCAGATTATCTACGATTTGTCCAAAGATGTTCTGAAGGATAGTTCTAAGCTATCTCCTTTCAAGGCTAGATACAAGAAGGTTGATCAGATTAGGGCTGCTTTTATGGAGTCTAGCGAAAATATCAATAGATTACAGTTAAAGTTAAAACCCAAGTCAGAAATAGATTTGAGTGCGATGTTGTCATTTGATGATTTGTATTATGCGTCTATCGAAGTTGCCGAATCTTTGTTTGCGACGTCGCTGCCTGCGCCCCACGCGTCTGCAGTCGCCGATCCGTCCGTACATTGTCGTCCAGAAGGTTCTATTGTTCAAGTGAAATTACCTAAATTGAAAATTCCGCATTTCAATGGGAAAATAGAAAACTGGCAGACGTTCAAGGATAGTTACATCCCGCTTATTCATAACAATAGTTCACTTTCGGACACGGAAAGGTTTCATTATTTGCTGTCTTGTTTGTCTGGGTGTCCACTGACCTTGGCCAGGGGCGTACCTATAACCGAGTCGAATTATTCCGTGGTTTTTAATCTTTTATTAGATCGATATGACAACAAGCGTATATTAGCAAATACTTATCTAGAAAAAATATTTAAATTAACGTCTGTTAACAAGCCGTCACTTGAAACTTTATCAGAACTGACCAATGCGTTATATGAAAGCGTAAATGCGTTACGTGCTTTGCAAATTGATGAGCTAAGTGAATTTATGTTATTTCACATTGCATCGCGATCACTTGACCTTGAAACTAGGAAACGGTTCGAGTTACAAAATACTCACGAGATACCTAAGTTTAATGACTTAATTGTTTATTTACAAAATTATATAAAGATTCTGGAAGTTAGTCAACCTGTCTCGGTTTCGATTACTCCTCATAAGGCAGGACATAAGGGTCAGCAAAGGTCATCATCATTTGTAGCATCTACGAACCAAAGTAATAATAATAATGCATCGGGCTCATTTGTTTGTTTATGTTGTAATGAAAATCATTCTATTTACCGATGCGGCAAGTTACATTCTATGACACTTGAACAGCGTCAACATTTCGTTAAGAAATTGAACCTGTGTGCCAATTGCTTAAGGCCCGGTCACGATAATAATAATTGCAAATCTAAAACCACATGTTTTGTTTGTAACGCGAAACATAACACGTTATTACATGTGGAAAATAAAAGTTTATTAAGGTCTACTGTTAATTCAAATGAGAATAGCGAAAGTTCCGCTAAAGCTACGAGCACACTTACTTGTATTACGTCACAAACTTCGAGTCCAAATTGTAGTACGAAGATTCTTGGCTCAGCGGTAGTTCGTTTACGTCACGCTGACGGCTCGCTCCAGTGTGCACGCGCCGTTATTGACAGCGGTTCGATGGATTCTTTCATTACCAGCGCATGCGTGCGCCGCCTTAGTTTACGTATAAGAAAATGTAACTTGAACGTTACCGGTCTCGGACAGAGTAATGTTTGTGACATAAAAGGTTATACTTTCGCTTCAATAATACCTCATTCTTGTGAGTCGCCTAAGTTTGACTTACCTTTAGTAGTTTTGCCTAAAATTACTTCCTTGCTGCCTTCATCAACGTTACCGTTGCACGTCAAGGATCATTTCAAACATCTTGATCTCGCCGACCGCGACTTCGATAGATCCGGTCCGATCGATCTACTGTTAGGTGTCGAGTGTTTTGATCAAATATACACTGGCTCACGTTTCACTCCCGGTCCCGGATTACCTTGCGCCTTGTCTAGTGTATTCGGCTGGGTGATAAGTGGTCAATATTTTCATAACACACCACCTAACAATATTCACAGTGAATCCGTTACGTCACTCCTCGCGTCCTCTTGCACGCTCGAAGATATCGTTCAACGGTTCTGGGATTCTGAAGAACCGCCGAAATGTAAAATTTCCGGTCCTGAAGATGATCTCTGTGAACAAATGTATAAACAGGATACTTACCGTACACGTGAAGGTCGTTACGTGGTACCTATAATGTTAAAGAAGGATGCGCCTTCTTTAGGCGATTCGTCTCGCCAAGCTTTTAATCGCTTTCTCAGCTTAGAAAGGCGTCTTATTAATCAGACCGAGCTGAAAGCTGATTATAAGGAATTTATGCACCAGTACGAAGAACTATGGACATATGAAGCCTGCAGATTCTTCGACTACTGATCGTTACATAATTCCAAATCATTGCGTCGTGCGTCCAGATAGCTCTACGACACGACTCCGGGTAGTCTTCGACGCTAGCAGTCGGACTACAAATAATCTTTCTCTGAATGATTTAGTTCATGTTGGACCGAAACTTCAAATTGACATTGTCGATTTAGTTACGAAATTCCGACTTCATAAGATTGTCTTCACTGCGGACATCTGTAAAATGTACCGTCAGATATTGATACGTCCTGAGGACAGGTGTTATCAACATGTTTTGTGGCGTGACGAGCCTAACGAGGCTTTGAATGAGTATGAGCTTAATACCGTGTCTTATGGAGTCAGCAGCTCCCCGTACTTAGCTATTCGCACTCTGCGTCAACTTGCTGAGGATCACGGTTCTGAATATTCAAGCCGCGCCGCTCAAGTTCTTTATGAAGATACATTCATGGACGACATCACTACAGGATGCTCATCTCTTGATGAAGCGAAACAATTAAAAGAGGATGTTACCTCGTTATTGTCAAAGGGTCATTTTGAACTTCGTAAGTGGAGTACGAATACACCAATTCTTTTGTCTGATGTTCCTCCTGACCATCTTCAGACTTCTAAATCCTTCGATGATGCTGGAAATGAGTTTGTCAAGATATTAGGGATACGGTGGAATCCATTGGATGACAATTTCTCCTACAAGTTTTCAGACTCGTTTGACGTTAAATTTACTAAGAGATCTATCCTCTCTATAGTGGCCCGCATTTTCGACCCACTCGGTTGGATAAGCCCGGTAGTGTTTTCTGCAAAGTCGCTTTTACAAGAAATGTGGCGCTTAAACTTAGGTTGGGACGAAGCTATACCACCACAATTGGCTAAGGTGTGGCATTTAATAGCAGCCAACTTATCTGATTTACAGAATATTTCACTACCGAGACTGATTATGCCCTCTAGTAATGCCGAAGTGCATTTGGTAGGATTTTGTGATGGTTCACTCAAAGGGTATGGCTGTTGTGTATATCTTTGTGTTGTTGTGGATGAAGTTACCACGGTCACTAACCTGTTAGTAGGTAAATCTCGAGTGGCTCCGTTAAAACCGACAACGATAAATAGACTCGAACTAAGCGCAGCTGTGCTTCTAGCGCAAGTTATGTCACACATGCACAACTTACTCAAGGATAAAATTCACATAAATTCTATGAAAGCCTACTCGGACAGTACCACCACTCTTTCTTGGCTCAATACGGCACCTCATTTGCTAAAAATGTATGTAGCAAATCGAGTCGTGCAAGCAACCGATTTAATTGGTCCCGAAATTTGGTTTCACGTGTCCACTGAGGATAACCCGGCCGACTGTTGTAGTCGCGGTGTTCTCTGTTCAGAATTATTTGATCACCCACTCTGGTGGAGCGGGCCTTCTTGGTTGCAAATGTCGCCTAATAAATGGCCTTGCAAACGTATGTTCCTCGTAAATGCAGAACTGCCGGAATTAAGAACTTCAGTTCCAAGCAGCCTACACGCTACTCAATCTGATAATCCGCTTCTGACGTTAACTTCTAAGCTTTCTTCTCTGACAAAGATTCAACGAACTTTGGCATGGTGTTTCCGTTTTATATCAAATGCAAAGGTTGTTTATTCAAATAGAAATTTCTCCTCCCTTAGTAGTTCTGAACTCGATAAATCAATGAAGATGCAAGTCAAGTTTACTCAAGACCATTATATGTCGTCTCACGTCAGTCAAGTGAAAAATCATGAACAATGCGACAAGTCGATTCAAAAACTGTCTCCTTTTTTGGATGAAGATGGTTTATTGCGAGTGGGGGGACGCATCGATGAAGCTAATCTATCGCCATCTGCGTTACATCCTCTTCTCTTACCTAAATTGAGTCCTTTGTCGAGGCAGATTGTCGAACATTTCCATCTAAAATATCTGCATTGCGGCCCTCGGACTTTACAGTCTCTAATTCATAGAAGGTTCTGGATAATTGGGTTGAGACTACTTATTCGTACCGCACTCTCAAAGTGCGTGCGTTGCTTCAAAGTAAAACCAGTGTCCAGTCAACCCATGATGGGCAAGCTCCCTGCCGCTCGTCTTCAGCCCTCTCGATGCTTCCAAACCACAGGTATTGATTTCAGTGGCCCATTTATTATAAAGGAAAGTCGTCGACGTGGAGCAAAAACCTATAAAGCATACATATCTCTTTTTGTGTGCTTGAGTTCGAAAGCCGTCCATTTGGAGGCCGTCACTGAGTTGAGTTCTGAAGCATTCCTCGCGGCTCTTGATAGATTTGTTTCCCGTCGCGGAATGTGTGATACAATCATTACAGATTGTGGCACCAACTTTGTGGGTGCAAACAAATATCTTAACGAAATAACCGGCGAGCTTCGCAAACATCAAGCTGACATATCAGATGGTTTGGCTATCCGTCAAAATAAATGGAAATTTAACCCGCCAGGTGCACCACATTTCGGTGGCATATTTGAAAGTGGCATAAAGTCCACAAAATATCACCTTAAGCGTGTAGTTGGTGCTCAAGTTTTAACTCTGGAAGAGTTTATTACGATTCTCGTTAAAGTGGAAGCTGTGTTAAATTCACGCCCGCTTTGTACTTTGTCTTCAGACCCGCAAGAATCGAACGTCTTGACTCCAGGACACTTCTTGTCGGGAGGTCCTTTAGTTTCACTACCTGAAGAACCTGTTAGTGACTGCTTATGTCCACGTTCTCGTTGGCAAATGCTCAAGAAAATAACTCAAAGTTTTTGGCTTGCTTGGCAACGTGATTATCTGCATACGCTTCAACAAAAAACTAAATGGTTCAAAGATACACCTAACCTTAAAATAAACGGCTTAGTCCTGGTTAATGAGCCTAATCTGCCTCCTTTACTATGGAAATTAGCTCGTATAGAACAGATCCATCCGGGATCAGATAACATAGTCCGGGTTGTGACTCTTCGAACTGCAAACGGTAAAACTATGCGCAGACCAGTAGTTAAGGTTTGTCCGCTACCAATTAATTAACTATTATCTTATATCTCGAACAATACTGTGTATTGATCAGTATTGTTCAATTAAAATAGTTTAATGTACTTAGGTTATTGTGCTTATTAAGTAAGAATTTTATATTTCTCGAGCACTGCTAGTTGTACTCTGGCAGTCCTTTAACTTGCGAAATCCTGGTCGATTTCGAGTGGGGGGAAATGGATAAACATTAAGCCTATCCTTCTAAATATCCTATCCAAATTGTTTCCCTTCCTAATTCAAAATTGGCGCCATCCCGCTGGTGCCGCGCTAGCGCCTCACTGCGGTGAGAGTGAAAACTACGACTTGAAAAAATGGCGAAAAGCAGATAACTGCTCCCGCGCTGTGTCCGATTCAAAATAGGGTTAAAAATTACCCAAAAGGCTTCGCTAGAAATTGATTAACTGATTGGTTCTCGTAATCCTCCTTGTGAAGTGAAATCAAGCAGAACGTGAACTTGTAGTGCATATTGAATATACTCCACGCCGGCCGGCCCGGAGTCCCGAGTGTGGGGATACCTTCAATCCCTGCCTATCCAGGTGAGTGTTTATACTTTTTCTCAACGCAAGGAATCGCAGGATTGGGATTGCCAACATCGGAGATTGTAATTGTTTCTGCGGACGAAGTCCAATCAGTTACATTGTCATCCAAACTAAACGTGTATGCAAAATTTCATCTTAATCGGTGGAGGATAACTGCTTTACTTAAAATTTTGTTGCAAGATTTGACCCGAACACACTTACATACATACATTGCAAGTTAAATGAAAGCTTGTAAAAAAATTAAAGCTGTAAGTAGTGACTTAAAATACAGACACTAAAAATGAGATTGTCACGAGTAACGAACTTGTGTCCAAAATTTTAGCTCAATCCCTCACCGGGAAGTGGGCCAAATTTAACTTGAAAGCTTTGATAACGCACAGACATCGGGATTGTACAAGTACAATACTAAAACCTGAATTAGTTAGAAATGTGTCGGGATCACAAACACATAACTAGATAATGCAAGTCCCTCCATCTGTATGAAATCCAAGCGTGCCAAATTTAAAAACAAATTTACTTATCAATGAAAGAAAACCTTTCCAATGCCTCGGCCAACTATTTCTATACATTCTTTATAGCTCAATAGTGCATAACAAGGCATTTTTCTGGATTTCGGTGGATTTCCGGTGCCGATAATGCTAAATGAAAAGCTCAGATTACTATCATTTATCGTAAGTTTACTCCGTTTTTTGGCACGCAAAGTACATACAGTCGCGTCATCTAGTTAGTTGTATATCTGTGGTCGGGATAATGTCAACAAATTCTCAATCTGTTTCGAAATGTGACTGATCGGTTTAGGTAAACCTAAAGTATTTAGGCCAAACTAGATTGTTCTAGGCTAAACTAGTAAAGGCTTCCTGACACTAGAATAAACCGGTTTGGCCGGCAATATTAATTTTCTATAGCAAAGATGACAGTAACTCGTGAACAAATCATATCTTCAATAACCAAAAATAACATTTTACTAACACAATCCTCAAGGCATTACAACTTCAGATTAAACAAAAGCCCATCGGTGTCATTCGGGGGCCTGTTTACCCCTTCAACAGTACGCCGTTGTGTTAATGTAAATGAAGAACTTTAAATGTCACCCAAGTGTACGTATTTCTGACATACGTACGGTGGAAAAGGTTAATTCATACCCCACCATAAGCAAATTTTTCTACAGACATTCAACTACAATTAGGGCGATTTTTTTTTAAATGTATGTTTCCGTCGGTCGTATGCCACCTACGATACATTCTGCAAAGTAGCATATGACCACGGTTATACTCTGAACACCACTATGAATATGTATGAAATACAATAAATTATTTATTACACGTGTTTATTTGATATCCGATACATATCGAATAACACGTACATAAAAGTATTAGATGAGAATATTTTCTTATTTCATACTTTTTAGAGCGTCCTTTTAGTAGACAGATTTTAGTTTTAAAATTTATTTTTAACCGACTTCAAAAAAAGGAGGAGGTTCTCAATTCGTCGGAATCTTTTTTTTTATGTTTGTTCCCCGATTACTCAAAGACGCCTGGACCGATTTCAAAAAATCTTCTTTTGTTTTGAAGGGTATACTTCCTAGTTGGTCCCATAATCATCAGGTCAGGATCTGATGATGTGATCCTAGAGAAATCGAGGGAACTCCTCAAATATTATAGGCATTTATATAGTGATTTTGGTATTTTCACCAACAATGCAATCACTTGCACTCAGAAAGTATAATTTGGTGAAGTGGAACTAATGAAGAAGACCACAGATGGCCACTGAAACTCCTTAATGCTAAGTATGTCACGGGTATAAAATATCTCGAATAGTTAACCGACTATAATTAAGCAAATACTTATAAATGAATGGTACTGATGAAAATGGTACCATTAAACTGTTCTGCTGATGAAGCCGGAAGGTAGGCACTGGAACTCTGAAATAAAACAATGTATCCTAGTCGTGCTTGGGCTTATTGAAATCGTCATGAGATGTACTTTGGCCATAAATTATTATTATGTTAATTGGAGATACCTACCAAAACTAAAAGGAGAAAAATAAAAAACTTTTTAACAAAAAATCAAACCGACTTCCAGAACAAAAAACTACAAACCAAAAAATAACTTTCTTTTCCGAAGTCGGTGTCTTTTGTACCCATTTTATTTCAGTTTTTCATTTTTAGGAAATTTACTGTTTTCTAAAAGACAGGTATAGGGTATGTGCTATGTGTGTGTAGTTATGTTAGCAAACGAAACATACAGACGGGTTTATGATTCAAAATTTGAGTGACTCAGTAATGAGGTAACAAATGAACATACATGCATACATACATACCGATCAACAAACACTGCGACGCCGTAGTCGGGTAAAAAATTGTTGTCATGACTTTGACGGGATATATCTCGCAAACGAAACGCTTGACATAAATATGATGTAACAAACCCTACCTTCATTTTAACATTCCTGTTTAACGATACCACACATTATGGGGTGGATGATTTATTTATTTTTATTTTGACTTCGGACTCCCTAGAAGGCGCCATATTCAATTTAATGTGAAGTCATACCAGTGGACAAACAAGACGCTTCCAACCACACCTCATTTTTCATATTGTGACAAGAAGTTTAGTAGTTATGAGGAACAGATGAACATACCTACATACACACATACCAGTCAAAAACATAACCCTCCCTTTTGCTTCGCCGCAGGTAGTTATATATTCATATATCTACCTTACCATCTAACTACATTTGCCAATAACCAAGTGGAGTTATCAAAGTTTAGCCATTAATTCTTTCAAAGCGTTTACAGACCATTGACGATCCGAAATCTGTAATATTTATTTGATTGGTACTGGCTTTTGCCAAAGTATCACGTGAAAGTTGGAAATGATCACACGGGAGTGTACTACCGGCACAAAAAGTATCCTGTCTTAATCATCAGTGTCTACCCCTGTTCTAATTTCATCCAAACCTGTTAAAGCGTTGAGGAGTGAGTGAATTGTCAAACATCCAAAGGTATAAACTAGTTATAAACTGTAATTATATATAACAGAGTTTTATATTTATTAGTAGGAGTAGATCTGGGACGCGGTGGTATCCTTCTGCGAAACAGTCGTCTCGCAGAAGGAAGCTGCAGAGAGGGAGAGGGAGATTTCATCCGCTAACCCGATCCGCAGAAGACGCGCCGGGCGTCGGCGGAGGGCGGACAACGCCCTCTTCCAGCCCCCCTAAATGGGTCCAGGGGCGACGGACTCGGGGACGTCCGTCGCCCCCCAGATATCAGGACCCGAGGTGGTGGCGCGTAGTGTTCCACGCGCGCCCCTCTTAGACGTCGCGGGGGGGAGTCCAACACCTCACTCCCCCCCCAACCCGAGATCGTGGCCCGCAGAGGCGGGCCGGCACTAGCCGGGGGTTGCGGAAGTATCGTTGTTCCCGCGACCCCCGGTGCAGGTGTGAGACGGAACACCGGGGTGGTTTTTAGTCAGTACAAGTCTGACAGACCCCTTCGCCCCCCAGGGCGGAGGACATCCAATGAGGATTTTCCACCCCGAAACAAAAAAAAAAAAAAAAAGGATATTAGCAGAACAAGTAAATTTCAAATAATTAAAAACTTCCGACACATTTTTTTGCATACAACATAATTGATCTTGTATTAGACGCGCTTCGATCGACAAATGATTGAATACGTAATTATGACACGAAATCTTGCGAAAACCACCCGACACCCAAACAGTATAACGCCCATAACTTTAAAACGGCTGAACCAATTTTCATCAAACATAGCTAAGAACACTTTCACCTTTCAAACAAAACTAGAAGATATCAAAATCAGTTCATCCGTTTAGGAGCTTTGATGACACAGACAAATAAACAAATACAATCATACTCAAACACACAAGTACACACGTTAAACTTATAACACCATTCTTATTCCGTCGGGGGTTTAAATTGAAAATCTTTGACAGTCGTTATGATAGTCCGAAGCCAGGGAATCTGACACCAGTCTTGCCAATTACTGGATTCTGGAGGTCAGATAAGAACGTCACTCCACGTAAAATTTGCTTCAGCTGAAATCCAGTTATACTGGAATCTGACCCCAACATAGTCGTGGTTGAGCAAAGGCATGGCAGATTAATAGACCGTAATCTTTTTCATAGCTCTTTTCTGATTAACTTTATTATTTTGGTTAACTGACGTCTGATAATTAACACGCTTTTATTAGCTTGGTATGTATGTATTAATGTAACTATGTAACGGAATCTTTGAACGTGATTTTCACCCCCTTCAAAACGTCGTCGGCTTAATTTGAAACTTTGCTCACTTACCAAAAGCCGATGTCAATGCAATAATTTATAAAGTTTAATTATCGTTACAAGGATCTTCAAGATGAGCGATAAAACTAAAAAGTAAAAAATAAATGATTGTTTAAACAATTAAAAAAAACACGTTTTAGTAGAAAACCAAACTAAAAAGTAGAAAATAGTAATAATCAATACATTTAAATTAAGAATAGCGTGTAAAAAAGCGTGGAGTACTTAATGTCAATTGTTATAATAATTTATTGACACATAGTATATATTGAGAGGGAGGTAAAAGTAGAGTCATTTCGATAATATCTTAAAAAGCACCCACGATCTTTCGCTTCTTTTTTTCTCTCTATTCGTAATTTAAATTCATTGAAAATTATTTTCAACTTTTAGTTTGATTTTCTATTAATACGTGTTTTTTTAACTATTATTTATTTTGAATTCAATTTCCACATGGATATCAAACCGTTTCCGATAATGTGAACAAGTAGGTTTCTTCACCGACACACAAGCGAAGCTATCTAAGCTTAGCCAGGCTTAGCCTTTCAAAAGCACATTTCAATACCGCCCCAAAATCTATCTCAAGGAAACGGCATTTGAAATAAGTATTTAAGATTGGTAAGGAACACGATTCATTCACAGAATATAGAAGGAGAAAGATAGAAAAAATGTTTATTGCCACAGAAACTGTCATGTCTATAACCCTCAGTATCTACATACGGTACTTTAAAATAAATTAGTGAAGTAATTTCAAGCGTAACCGCAACCTTAACCAGGTCATCAGTCCACCTAGTAGGAGGTACTAGGTGGACTGATGACCTGGTTAAGGTTGCGGGCAACCGCTGGATGCGAGATGCATGGGATCGGTCAATGTGACGACGCCTGGGGGAAGCCATGCCCAGCAGTGGACGTCGTTCAGCTGAAATGATGATGAATTTCAACGAAGGACGTTCATTGCTGGCCTCCCTCAACCATCACCACTTCAATCGGTCCTGTGCTTCTCCTATTCAATGGACTTCCGCGGACATTTTTTCACCGTGGGAAAGGCGTTTCAAAGCCATTGTTACTTCATTCCCGCTCCACAACCTATCCTATAGAAACAACATTTAAAATAATAACGATGGGTACGAAATACGATTAGTTTACCTTCGTTCCCAAAATGCCAGATACCCATTTAGCAATTGAACACTATGCATCAAATTATTAATTTAAAATTAACACAATTGGGCTTTATGAACTCATAAAATATTAATATAGACTGTAGTTCTGCCATTTTGGGCAACCGACCTCTTGGGCATTTCGCATTTTGAGAACAAACGTTCGTTTAAAAAAAAAAAATCACTTACATCCAAAAAGCAAGTCGAAGTTTATTTTTGTAGGATGTTTTTATTTTTCACTTTTTAGTTGTACCTACCTAATAGGCAAGTCGTTTAGTAAGGTACCTATAATGCCAGAATAGATTACCCGAATATCATGCAACTTGAACATAACCGGCGAAATGAAAAGTGAACTGTACACATCCACGTACCCTTTTAGAGCGTACTGGCGTGTTTTTATGTTATGAAATGGTATAAACAATAAACAGACATGCAATTGCAGCAATCGCGAGAGATTATCCGTTATTTATTGAAGAGTTCTGTTGTATATCTCCGAAGATCTTCATCATATCTTCACCAAATTAAAATGGAACCAATTTCGTAACATAACCTTTAAAAAAAAAAGATTTTTTACATCGATTCACAATTGATGGAGTAATCGGTGAACAAACATAAAAAAAAATAAAAAACATAGTCGAACATAGAACTTCCTCCTTTTTGGAAAGTCGGTTAAAAGTAAGAGCCTGGATGTCTCTCCCTACCTACTTTATAATCAACATCATACTCACAACAATCCGTCCCCGTTTCCGTTCTCACTCAAAAACAAAGTTACTCGACTTAAGTGCCAAACATAAGCCGAATTGTATTCACGAAGTGCTATTGAGCTCCCGATTTGAATATTAAGCCGTGTTCAGATAGGCGGTTTTATCTTTTGTAATTGCTTTTCTTGACATTACGTGATCTTAAGGTTTTGTGTTAAATGAAAAAGACATTGGAAGCTGTTGAAAAACGACTGAAAAGATTTTGTAGTGTTTATGTGAATGGTTATTATCTAATAAAGTGAAATTGAAAGTGTAATTTTGTAAAAGTTGTTATAAGCGTTGTATGCAATCGCGATCTCAAATCAAATCAAATATTTTTTTTTTATTTCACATAGGCCTACATGGGCACTTATAAAACGTCGACAAAAGGTGCACGGTTCGGGTTGGTCGTTTCCTATGGAGAAGAATCGGCAAGAAACTCCACGGTTACTCTTTTAAAAAATTGTTTGATTTTACAATATTTTCATGTTCGGGAAACGGTGAAAATATGTTACAGCTCTGCTCGGGTGAGAATAGAGAAAACGACGTTTTCTAAAAATTCAACCTAGCTGGGTCGATTTATCGCCTCCAAAACCCCCTGCATACTAAATTTCATGAAATCGTATTACCGTTTCCGAGATTTTAAAAAAGAAGAAAGGTATTAAATTTATAAATGTAAGATTTTAGTTATGTATTATATAGTAATATAATATGTATTATGTTTACACGTATCTGTTAAGTTTATTTAGTAAGTAAGAATTTGCAGTATTTAATGTTTTTGAACTTGGATTTCTTTTTGTGCACTTGGATGCACTGTCCTCATATGCAAATTTCCTTTAACGACTGAGGTTTGCCGTTAGAGAACCCAATTATGGATTAAGCTCGCCTTTGTATATAAGATGTTCATCTTCATATATCATTTGTGTGCAATAAATAATAAGAAAGCTGTGGCTAACTTCTGTTTCTTGGTGGACGTTAGAACTGTGTTTAGTTTATAGGTGCCTGAAAAATCATAGAACCACTTGCTTTTTTACCTGAAGGGCCGTTCATTTTGCAGGAATTTTTCGAAATTTGGGAGAAAAAATCGTATCAGAACTTCCAGAGATGACTGCCTACTACCTTTATCTGTTTAAAATACAACCATAAACATAATTAATGCGTGTTCTTTACTTTTTCACCTCTAAATCTCTGAACGGATTTTGATGAAACTTTTAACTCGGATAGTACTAAGTTAGTTTTACATCCTTATGTTTTTTTACTTTGTCCCTAGCCGACAAAAAAACTAGTAAAACTCTTGGCGTGTCAACGAACATTTTCGTAAGGTAGAAAAAATCCGCTGCGTTTATTGACACGCAGTTGTGAAACGCCAAGTCTAAACCCAGCTTTACACCTCACGCATTACCAAACACCAAACTTGGTAATTGTGTGTTCTCAGTACTTCTCGTTTGTTTCGTCACATTAAGATAAGTACCTTCCTAATGTTGTTTGAAGCTTGGTGACGTCATCAGAAGGAAGGTAGGAAGAGCTGTCGGTATGTAAGATAAATTATGAACATTAAGTAATCAGTCAGTAAGAGCTTCAAATACTTGAAACAACCGAAGTTTCAAGAATTTTGAGCTGTTTTCTTGAATGCCGCCTTATAGTAAGTAGTCCGTAGAAATCCTACCAGGGGCGTTCCTACCATAAAAGTAGAAAAGCTCGGCTTGACTTTCAAATTATAAGTCAACCTGTAAAGGTGTCAACAATTACTTTTCTTCAAGAAGCAAAAAGTCGCTGCGTTTATTGACTATTGATTATAAACGCCAAGTCTAAACCCAGCTTTACATCACACGCTCCACCAAACACCAAACTTGGTAATCGTCTATTCTCAGTACTTCTCAGTTGTTTCTTCAAATTAAAATAAGTATCTCCCTATTGTTGTATGAAGCTTGGTGACGTCATCAGAAGGAAGGTGGTAAGAACTGTCGGTATGTAAAATAAATTATAAAAATTAAGTAAACAGTAATCAGTAAGAGCTCCAAATACATGAAACAACAGAAGCTTCAAGCATTTTGAGCTCTTAATATTAGAGCTCTTTTCTTGAATGGTCCCATGTTTTATTCCAGTCTTACCAAATCTGCATTTAATTATTTTGTGTTCTTTTTAAATGGACTGTAGATGATGAAGGCTGGTAATTGATACAATTCGCGTGTTTTATTAATAACTAGCTTCTGCCAGCGGCTTCGCCCGCGTTTATTATACATGTAAACCCGCATCAAAATCCGTTGCGTAATTTTAAAGATCTAATCATACATAGGGACAGATATACAGCGGGCAGCGTCTTTGTTTTATACTATCTAAGGATGTACTGAAAACTCACATGAAAAAGTGTTGGTCATTGACCACAGGAAGTAGGAAAGAGAGAAGTATGTCAGTTCTTTACAACAGATAACATATAATAACTGATTAAACTAGAACTAAAATAACTTTGTGTTGCTATCAACCCACCATGTTCTACCAGCGGCTTTCTTACCATACAAGCGTTACTACCAGCTTGGCTTGACCTAAAATTATAAGTCAACCTGTTAATACGTCAACAATTATTTTCTTCAAGAACCAAAAAGTCGCTGCGTTTATTGACTATTGATTATAAACGCCAAGTCTAAACCCAGCTTTACATCACACGCTTTACCAAACACCAAACTTGGTAATCGTGTGTTCTCAGTACTTCTCAGTTGTTTCATCACATTTAAATAAGTACCTTCCTAATGTAGTGACGTCATTAGATGGTAGGTGGGGAAGAGCTTTTGGTATTATGAGAAGAATGATTTACAATATGAAAATTAAGAATGTTAAGTTTCGGTAGTTTCAAGCTTTTTAAGCCTCTAGAGCTCTTGTCCTGAAAATTCCATTTAATAGTTGTAGAGCTATTTGTGAAGGAGTTTGTCCGGGGAAGTATTATCACCGTAGAAATTTTTATTGTTTAATAACTCAGCGTTGCTGTGTACCTGTTTAAAGTATATGGGTGCCGGTGTACATAGGCATGTTATTGCATGGTTAACCAGCCAATAAAGCAGTTAACAGTAACTGTAACTGGTCTCTTCAGGCTACCTATGGAAATCAGCTAAGTTATTGAAATTCCCTATGTATTTCAATAACCCCTTATAAAACGCCAGAAGATAGTTCCTAAGCCCTAAAGAACTGCCAAGAAACTTCACGCCTACTCTTTTAAAAGTAAAGTATTACGTTTGTCCATATTTCAATAGTATAATTTTGATAGGTATGAGAGGACTATGTACACCAGTGAACAGAGTACCTGTGGTCAAGAGGAATCGCAGATGGTGGTGCTAACTCAGATAATTCAATGTCTCATGTCAATTATACTAAGGCACATTATTTATTTATTTATTTTTTAAAACGTTGGCCCAAACTAGGAATTTCTCCTATATCGTGGGTAAATATATTTATTGGATGTAATTTTAAGATAATATTTTATTCGTAACGTCCTCAGATTAGCAAGTGATTTACATGTAAAGTCAAGAAAAATAATTGTTTATCATCTTATGGTTGAGATGGATGTGCGGAGTGACGAGAATGGATAAAGTCAGAAATTAGTATATTAGAGGAAGTTTGAAAGTGGCGCCAGTGACAGAAAAGTTGAAAGGCAACCGTTTGTCCTGGTATGGTCATCTGATGAGGAGGGATGAAACGCATGCTACTAAAAGAGTTATGAATATAAATGTGGATGGATGGGGAGGGAGGGGACGGCCAAAGAAAAGATGGATCGACTGTGTGAGGAGTGATATGAAAGATAAGGGAGTCAGTGACAGCATGACGGGGGACAGGACGGTATGGAAGAAGAAAACGTGTTGCGCCGACCCCAAGTAACATGGGACAAGGGCGGGAAGATGATGATCTTATGGTTGAATGACACTTTGACGTCATAAAGTGACAAGGTTTAGGTAAGGTTAGGCATACATCTGCTTATCTTCTTGGAATTTAAAACTCTGTATATATTTTGGCTTCAGTAGGTGGCCACAACAATTGCGGCGTCAGTGGCGAGCATAAGATCTTCAAGAGTGCAGGTTTATGGGCACTTGGTACATTCCAGCATGTGTGCCGTATTCTGCAAAGGGGCACCGCACTCACACTGGGTATCAGATGGGAACCTATTTTGCCAAACTGTGTTTGCAGCGGCTGACCTGGGTACGCAAGGGTACGCAATCGATTGAGTGCTTTCCATATAAGGACACTGCAATTCACGTCTAGGTGGAATTTTGCTTACTTGCAGTTTGATAGTTTCAATCCTATCTTATTTTATCTTGTGGAGGGGCCGAGAAATAACTCGGACACTTCGACCCATTGGGATCTTTTATGGTCCCCTGGATAACTTACTCCTCCCCAATCTCATTGAAAACTCTTTTCAATGATTTTACAACGAGACTAGGTCATATGCGCCTCAAGTATTTTTAGTTTCTGGTCTTCGATATCCAACCCCTAGGAGACGCATTCGCTTACCAGCCAGAACATCGCATGTGTACAGAAGGTGCTCAATGCGTTCCGTATGTTCCCCACACAACCTGCACATGGGTGTCGCAGTTAGACCCATCTACATGAGCATGTCGTTGGTTCCAAAGAGGCCAGTAAAGACCCCAAGCAGGTAGCAGATTTGCCCCCTGCTCATATTCCAAATGCATTCCCGTGCTTTGAACGTATTTTCAACTTTGTGACGTTTCAATTTACTGGGAAGTTTTAAGTATCAATATGGATAAACACGATGTATGGTCTGTATGAAACATAAAATGGCTAGAAAGAGGATGACACTGAAATAGAGAAGTAAGGAAGAATAAGACGCGTGTGATACGAAAGAAAAGGGAGTCAGTAGTTTTCCTTACCTAGTTGCCCTTCAACCAATCCACACCAAGCGCTTCAAAACATCCATCATAATGCGCACAGAAAAAGATTGGAACTCACTACCTACGTCTGTGTTTCCGAACGCATTCAACCCAAATTTCTACAAAGTTAGAGTGAACAGGCTTCTTCTG
This sequence comes from Orthosia cruda, assembly GCA_964057195.1. NCBI lineage: Eukaryota > Metazoa > Arthropoda > Insecta > Lepidoptera > Noctuidae > Orthosia > Orthosia cruda. Next base: position 10,024,184 of record OZ059852.1, on the reverse strand, counting down.
GGTAAGCGCACTCCATCGTCGACTTTGCCTCAGTAACCTCTGACCTAGACTAGAGTCAAGGAAAAAGCCAACACAAAAAAAATGTTAGTGATAGCGTGCCGGTTGACAGGACGAAATGGAAGAAGAACAGGTGGTGCACGGAACCCAGAAGAAGACATATTTCACTGCTTCCAATTACCTATACCCTGATTTTTAATTTTGTAGTCTAAACTGAAATGTGGGGGTTTGTCACTTTATCGTTACATAAAAATGGTGTTGTATACTGATTATCCTAAGTGATCGAAAGTTGATCAAAAATCGAAATAGATCGAAAATGGAACCATTTCACAGCAAAATAAAATACATCTGTTAAGAAACTAGCGGCCCTTATTTAGTTTCTACTCATTTATGCCAGACTTCATTTTATCGATCACATTTATTTTATTCTTGATATTTAACACAATAAAAGTTTGTGTACTATATGTATGAATACCGTTATATTTAAACATACGAGATTACGTTTATAAAACATTTATTTACACCAACTAGTAAAATTAAATTGAGGAGTCATAATCACATCGATTCAATGAAACACTTATGATTGAGCCTTACCTACAACACTATGCTCCTCGCTTCATCGTATCAGCCGAAAGACGTCCACTGCTGGACATAGGCCTCCCCCAAGCGTCGCCACAGTGACCGGTCCAGTGCGTCCCGCATCCAGCGGATCCCCGCAACCTTCACCAGGTCATCGGTCCACCTGGTGGGAAGCCTTCCATCGCAACGTCTTCCGGTTTGCGGTCGCCACTCCAGAACCTTTTTGCCCCATCGGCTATCCGTTCTGCGAGCAATGTGCCCTGCCCACTGCCACTTAAGTTTGGCAATTCTTCGCGCTATGTCGGTAACCTTGGTTCTCTTGCGGATTTCTACATTTCTGATTCGATCACGCAAGGAAACTCCAAGCATAGCCCTCTCCATTTCCCCTTGGGTGACTGTAAGCTTTCTGATGATGCCCATTGTAAGCGACCACGTCTCAGAGCCATATGTCATAACTGGGAACACACACTATATAATAGACTTTCGTCTTGAAATACTGTGGTAAGTTGGACGTGAAGATACCGCGCAATTTCCCGAACGCTGCCCAGCCGGTTGATCTCTTTCTCGAAGTTGGCGCTACCCAACTGGATCGTTTGACCCAGGTAGACATAGTCATCCACAACTTCGAGTGTAGAGTCTCCGACCATGATAGGAGTGGGTGTAACTTGGGCATTCATCATCACCTTGGTTTTGTCCATATTCATCCTAATACCCACTCTTTCGGAAGCTCTACTGAGGTCATCGAGCATTGTATTGAGGTCCTCCATAGTCTCAGCCATGACCACTATATCTTCGGCAAACCAAAGGTGAGTGATCTACTCGCCATTGACGTTGATGCCTAGCCCTCTCCAGTCCAGAACCTTGAAGACATCCTCCAGTGCATCGGTGAACAGTTTCGGAGATATGACATCTCCTCGCTTGCAACATTTAAAAAATAAGGTCATTGGCAACTTTCAGTTTAGTCTATGATATGAATTGAGAAACGTACAAGAACAATTATTTTCCCCCAAAACTTCGAAACAGATTTATGAACCTTCTTGACATTTACATGACATTTGCATGTCAAAGGGAGAGACCTTCTGTAATTAATGTTAAGTCACTTATTGTGGAGAATATTAAACAGATTAATTGAGGAAGTTGGCATTTTATACAGGTAGCGAAGGAAGAATCGAGTGATGTACAGAGTGGGGGAAATAAGTGCTTTATTTGACAATTTACAGAATATCTAAATTACTACAGCAATAATAAATGCTACCTAGCTTATGAAGTACTAGCTTTTACCGGTGCCTTTGTTTTAGTGCCCTATTCCACTCGAATCGTTTATTATCCGGCATTAAAAAAAATCCAATTAAGCACATTAGGTATGTTTCTCCAAGCGAAATAATTTTTGTAATCGGGTTCTAATACTTTCAGAGATGATATTTAGAAGACATATAAACAAAAAAACAATTTTGTTTCATTATTAATAAAGAACGAGAGGTTGCCCAGCAGTGGGACCATATAGTTTAATAATAATTTTAGGTTTAGATGAGATATGCTCGCGTTCGAATGCCATTTCAAGTGATGGAATGTCAGTAAAAAAGTGGTCGATGTTGGAACACGTTTGCCTAGATGTATTCACTATTCCCTCGTGATAACCTTGGACAAGTTATAGTTATAAAAAAAAAGGTTCTAATAACACTAAAGATAAGTAAAATAAAAATATCTCTACACATTTTTATTTCATGCTACATTATCTAGTAGTAGATACGATTCGATCAACAATCAATTGAACACGTAATTATGACACGATTTCTTGCTAGAAAACCCCGATTCAAACAGCAAAACGCCCATAACTTTTAAACGACCGATTCTCATCAAACATATGTACGAACACTCTCGATAAAATCACCTATCAAACAAAAAAAAATGTAAACCAAAATCGGTTCATCCGTTTTGGAGCTATGATGCCACAGAAAGATACACAAATACACAGGTACATAGACACACAAGTAAATACGTCAAACAAATAATACCCTTCTTTTTCCATCGGGGGTTAAAAAAAAGATTATTTTTGCCAAATATGACGCAAGCAAAAAAGGTTATAGATTAAAAAAATCATGTGTGCGTGATTATTCTTACAAAAGCGAGCACATTAAGTTTTTATGTGATACTCTTTTTAACATGCTCATTATATACAATTCAATTTTGCGAAACCCAAGCCACCAATGACGAATAAAAGAAAACCTTTTTAAATAAAATATTTACAAGAATTCAGGATTGATCTTTTGTCAAACAATTGAAAGAAGGAAAGAATGTTTACTTAACCGAAAATTCTTTGACTCTTTCTCCAACATTCTGATACCCTTTTACGCTTAAAGCGATAAATAAATAAATTCTTATTTACTCACCCAGAATCACTAACTTTTAAAATCTAACGCAAATAAAATGGCTAAAAGCTTGCTAACCAAATAGAAAACATTGTAAAGTGAAATACTTAAAGAAGGTTAACTTTGTAAAAAACTAGCTTTTGCATTGGTTTCGCTCCCGTGGCCTATTCTGCGGAAACCATACATTTTTTGAGGATTTAAGACAGTTTGAAAGTAGTCCATGCTGTGATAGAACAGATTTCTGTCAGTGAAAATTTTTTTCTTAACCCGATCAGAACTTCTACAGATTACTGCAACAAATATACATTAGTTCTTCTATAGTTTTTTAACCGACTTCAAAAAAAGGAGTAAGTTCTCAATTAGTCAGATTCTTTTTTTTATGTATTTTCCCCGATTACTCAAAGACGCCTGAATCGATTTGGAAAATTGTTCTATTGTTTGAAAGGGTATACTTCCCAGGTGGTCCCATGAATATCAGGTCAGGATTTGATGATGGGATCCATGAGAAATCGAGGGAACTCTTGATGACAATGGAACTGATCTGATGATGGAATTTCAAAATAAAATAATGTATGGTAGTAGTAGTGGCTTATTGGAATCGTCATGAAATTTACTTTGACTATAAATGTTATTCATGGTAATTGGAGGTAGTGTGGGGACGTAGGCAGAGGCTAATAATTAAATACATAAATTACTTTTATATTTTATATATTTAGCAAGAATTCCACAATATGCCTGCCTTTAGGCGGCTCCTATCCAATTCTGACATACAAGCTTAACAAAAAACATCTTCAGCTATTTTCTGTTCGAAATTCATCTACCTTTCAAGTAATACCAATTGCCAGTGTTTTTTATAGGCAAGTAGGTAGCCTTCTAGTTAAGCAGAGGCTTCACAGTACCTACCAAAACTAAAAAGAGATAAATAAAAAACTTTTCAACAAAAACATCAAACTGATTTCCAAAACAAAACGGAACGTGTCGAAAAACGAGAAACAATAGGTACCAAAGTTGTTTAGCTTGTGTCTTTTGTTCGATTGCGTATTTTAATCAGCCACGACTTCCTCTATCCTTTCTGAACCTTCTAACCCTACTTTTGCCATGTCACTAACTTAGTTTGCGATCATTTTGACGTTCGAGCGAGCTAATCGGGTTCCGTGTTTGGTTTTTACGTTCTTTTCAAGAGGGGTGATCTGTGATGTAGTTTATATAGCCTTGTGTGTGTTTAGAACAGTGGCTACCAAAATTTTATTGATACTAGGACCAGTTTGATTTATTTGCTGTGTATTTGCATCATAAATTAAAACTTATACCATCAAAAGCTAGCTATTCTTTAAAAAAAAATGAAAAGCATTGTCATAGAAAATACAACATTTCTGACAGAAACTTGAAATAGTTGTATTTTTTTGTAGAAAAATTTGATTTTTAAACCATTTAAATTATAACCAATTGAGTGTTAAGTAGTAGACACAATAGTAAACCAATGGTGTCAAGTGCCAGATGTTCCTTTTAGTCTTTAAATTCAAATTTTATTAGCATATATAGTTATACAAAAGATAACATTTCTGACAGAAACTAGAAATAGATTGCCATCAATGTTATTATAGAGTCAAAAAGTTTGACATTTTAGACGTTTCGTTGACCAAATTTTACCTGTCATGGATCACTAGTGTTCCGCGGACCATATGTTGGGAATCACTGGGTATAAAGATCTGTGTGTGAGTGAGATGATTGTATGTGTGTGAGATGTGTGTCTATACAATAATCGGTTTTAGGGATTCAGGAATTGTGAGTGGGGAAGTGGACGCTGGGTATCGGGATTAATAGAAGAATGAATATAAATGCTGGTTGATTGTTGTAGGTTTATTAAAGGTGGAAGTGGCGTGTTGTATTTAATTTTGACACTTGTTATTAAGTCTTTAGTTTATAAATGCGTCAATCCATATTATTAATATTAACAAGAAATATTTCAAAATTTAAAAATCCCCCGTCACATTTTTATTTCATGCTTCATAATTTATCTAGTACATAGTAGATACGCTTCGATCGGCAATCTATTGAACACGTAATTATGACACGATATCTTGCGAAAACATCCCGATTCAAAAAACAAAACGCCCATGAACCATGACTATGAGTGAACGGCTGAACCGATTTTATTCAAAAATAGCTAAGAACACACTCGACAAAATCACCTTTCAAACAAAAAAAAAAGCGTGCAAGCGTTTAGGCGCTATGGTGCCACAGACAGACACACCTCAAACTTATAACACCCCTCTATTTCCGGCGGGGGTTAAAAAGATTAAATGCACTCTGTTTTTCAACTTTTCATGTCTTCAAGCCGTTAGGTGAAAAGATTTGGGTCAAACTTGGCATACCAGACCAGCAAACCATAAAATATGGCCTTCCTTTATGGCAAGTTTAGAAAATGATATAGTCGGAGGATCAGGTGGTCAGCCAGCTCGCGAATATGTATCCTCCGACTGCACAGCATGATTTTCTACTTGTTTACATCTTTTTAGTTCGCAGTCGGGTTTTTGATTTTTAAATTAACTTTTTTATTTACAACTTATAAGTTACCTATTTTTTTTTCGAATCGCATTTAAACATATAAGTGGTATATATTTTTGTAATCACCTTTAAAAATCCTTCATTTTGATACCCCACTCGATGAGTTTGGAAGAAAAAAAAGTTGAGTCGCCCCCAATTTGGCGCACAAAAGCCGCCATTTTTGTTTATTTTTAACTTCACTTATCTAAGAACACTTGGGCGGCCAAGCCCTATCTAACGATGTATTAATTATAAAAAATCCAGCGGTTTGCAAGATACGAGGTAATAAAGAATATTACATACATACATACGTACATACAAGATACGTGCGAAAAACATAACCCTTTCCTTGCAGCCGGGTAATAATATAGCTAAACAGAAGGATATTATAACGGCCTCTGTAAAAAAAAAATATATATATATATCCATGAAAAATAGCTTGGAAATTAAACCCTCTCTTTAAAATAACGAATGTCAATACGAGGGAACAAGAAGCAATCCCGCAAAGTTCTAACTGGTTTCAAATTAATATTTCACTCTGCATTCATCTTGCCATGAATATATATTACTAATATCTATATCAGGCACATTTCAATCCTTTGTTAACTATGCTCAAGTTTCTAAACTTTCTAACTGTGTAAGACAAGGTTTCCAACTTTTGTTAAAGTGGGTATTTTGTGTTTAAACTTGTAATTGTTTCGTTTCGGGGCAAATACTTTTTACGAAGGATGGAAGGAAGATTGATCACCACGCTTGTAGATGCATTACCGGTAATTATGGACCATTTAAAGTCCAGGTTTCAATCCAGGTGTCTGTGGCTTTTTACCCGACCACCGAAGGAGGGTATTTTGTTTATCAGTCTATGTATGTTCCTATGTGGCGTTCTAGAGACCAAACGCGCTGGCCGCTTATCATGATTCTGACGCTAATTGATTTGTCTTAACGTTGCGAGTGTCACTGACTACATTAAAATTTGAAAATAGAAAAATGGTGGCTTTTCTTTCTTTTCTATTGTGGGAGCCTGATTTTTATTTTCTACCAGACCCATTGTTTAGGGGTATAAAAAAGGGGTTTAACCAGGTGATTTCAAATATATAACACTTTGTATATTTAAATGAACCAAATTCGAAAAAAAAAATGATAACTGAAAACTTATAAACAAAAAAAAGGTTATTTCAAAAAATCTAAGAACCTGACTGCTTGAGAAGCGAATAAAAGAGATGTAAACAAGAAGAATATCATGCTGTGCTGTCATGGGATACATCTGGTTTTGTCAGCCAACTCGCAAATATGTATCCTCCGACTGCACAACATGATTTTCTGCTTGTTTACGTTTTTTTAGTTCGCTTTTTAAGCAGTCTGGTTTTTTTGTTTTTTGTTATGGATAGGCTCGCGCCTGACCACTATTTCACATGATGATAAGCGATGATGTGGTCGACGGTGTAACACGATTGCCTAGAAGTAACCTATTCACTCTTGACTTAAAGTCCCCGAGGTTGTAGCTATCGGGCAACACAGAATCCGGAATTTATTAGCTGGACGCATAATGAAAGTATTTCCAAAACGGCTAGAGCGTACTTACACTTACAGGTTTAATAATAACAGTTGCACGGGTCGATCTTGTGTATTTCGGAGTGCAGTAGTGGCTTAGTGGCATCGGCCGCGACTTATAAGTTGTAGGTCGTGGGTAATCCAGGTAGGCGCTTTACTTTGTGTAAATTATTTCACCACCATTGCTCTCAAACCGGTGAAGCAAAAACATCATGAGGAAACCGGCATGACCTCGAAACAAAAATTCGAATACATGTGACATCCACCAACCCGCATTGGGCCCACGTGGTGGAATAAGGCCCATTCCGTCTCACAGAGAAGAGACCTGTTTCCCAGCATTGGGAACATCCGATGATGATGATGGGTTTGATCTTCTAAGTTAAGCAACGGTTGCTGAGGTTGGTCCGAAGACGGGAGAACAGGTCACGATATGCAGAAACTTCTCCGTGCCTTGGAAAGTACATTAAGCCGTAAGTCTATTCTGTCGCTTATAGATTTTTGATAGTCGTTACGGGTAGTCTGAAGCTCGTTATTCTGACACCAGTCAGTTCGATAAAGGCTATGTAGTATGGATGTAGGGTAGACTTTGTCAGTCAAGATCTTCATGTCTTTATATTCTACCACAAATTAGGTTTGAACCCGCAACTTAGTGCCAAACAGGTGAATTTCTCAACCATTGTACCATCAAAAAATTATTTTGATTAGAAGCATAAAAATAGTAAGCATAAAAAGGCTTCCCCATTTTTAGCGTCTCCATTTCCACGAGTATATTTCCAGCCAGTTTTACAGCACCATTTTTTATGACAGGTAAAATAAATGAAGGACGATTCTCGACCACTGTGAGTGACATTTGGACGGTTCCAAACGTCATATTTTATACGAGAAATATTGCCTTTGACAGAGTAGGCCAGAATCGATCAGAATGTGGTGTCTTGAATGACGCTCTCAGGGTTTTCATGTTGTAACCAGTTTCGAGAACGCGCGGGTGAGCTTTTGCTTGTATTCATTGCAAAGTATATTTAAAAATCTGACTACTCAGTATAGAACCCGCAATAAATACTGTTAAATTATCAATACGAATGAGTTTGCTAATATATAATGTTACACGATTAGGCTGCTGTACTATAAATAAATATTATTTCATTATAATCATCAGCCTTACAATGCCTCATTCCCACTGCTGGGATACAGGCATCCTCTCTGTGAGAGAGGTAATAGGCCTTAATCCACTACGTGGGCCCAAAGCGGATTGGTGAACGTCACAAGTCTTCGAATTTTTGGTTCTAGGACATGCCGGTTTCCTCATGGTGTTTTGCTTCGCCGTTTTAAGAGCACTGTTTTATTTATTTATTTAAATTCAATTACTCCTTGCACTAACAGCAAAGAGACAACACGTGCAAAGAGTCAATGCTATATAATTACTACATTAACAATAAACAAACAACACAAAAATTATTTTACGAGCATTAAAACAACACAAAGGAATACTCAATCAACCAAATTAATTAAATTACATTCTGGCTTAATTAAAATAATTAATAAAAATCTAGACTCACATATCAAAATTAAAAACAACACAATAATAATTCTTAATCAAACAAATTAATTGAATTACATTGTCGATAAATTAACATAAACAAAAATCAGAAGTCAATAATAATATTTCAACTAACAATTTAATAATATTAATTCAATAATACTAATTCAACAATAACAATTCATTAATCTTAAAAATAGGAATAATTTAATAAAAATAATAACTCAGCCATTGAGCAATTTGACAGCAACAATTCCACAATTTTCAATAAACTCATTTCAAAAAAGTTAATTAAAAAAATCAAAAAACCCGACTGCTTAAAAAGCGAACTAAAAAGAAGTAAACAAGAAGAAAATCATGCTGTGCAGTCGGAGGATACATATTCGCGAGCTGGCTGACCAAAACCAGATGTATCCTCCGACTGCACAGCATGATTTTCTTCTTGTTTACTTCTTTTTAGTTCGCTTTTTAAGCAGTCGGGTTTTTTGATTTTTTTAATAAACTTTTTTTATTTACAAATTTTTAGTTTCTTTTTTTTAAATTAGGTTTATTTAAACATATAAGTGTTATATATTTTTGAAATCTCCTCTTAAAACCCTTTATTTTGATACTCCACACGATGGGTTTTCAAGGAAAAAAATATTTCCCCCCCTACAAAATGGCGCCCAAAAGCCGCCATTTTTCTTATCCAATTTTTATATAGACTATGACACTCGCAGGCTTAAGACGAATCGATTGACTTAAGAATCATCAAAATCGGTTAACGCGTTTGGTCTCTAGAACGCCACATAGGAACAAACATACATACATACATAGACTGATAAACACATTACCCTCCTTCGGCGGTCGGGTAATTACTATAGGCTGACCTCTTCACTGACTCCATTCCTAAGGAAGCATAGGTAAGAGTGATGTTGAGACCCATCAGCAAGCTATCGACTGACAAGTCACTACACCAGCAGCGACACTAAGTCCTCGTACGAGTATGTACTTTTATGTTGTATGAAGTTTTAATAAATAAGTACACCCAATTCCGTACCGCGCAGCTACTTCTGAAAGGTCTCAGTTATGCGGTCAGTCTGTAGCAAAGGAAAGTCATATGTGGACCCTTTTCAACACAATTCTGTCTTTGAAAGGGATGACTTTGCCTAGCAGTAGGAAAAAATTGCTTAGATAAATAGAACCATACCTAAATCTTCCAATAAGCAAAAGAAAGGCCTGTTCGTTTTTAGAAGTTCTATTTGCACGGGTATTTATGTCAAGCCAGTTTTTCAGCACCAATGTTTTTGTGACAGGAAAAATAAAAAAAGGACGATTCTCAACGACTGTGAGTGACATTTGGACGGTTCCAAACGTCATTTTCGTACGGGAAATATTGCCTTTAACTGTGTATGACAGAACAGATCTGATTGTGATGTATTGAATGACAATCTAAGGAGTTTTTGCATTGAAGTCTGTCTGTACGATGTAATATAATTTATTAATCCAGGATAATTTTGAAAACATGTTTCATAAAATTCCATTTACAAGATATAGGCATTTTAAATAGTGATAATATATAACCATTTGTACTGCAAGAAATAACACAGGTAACTTACCGTTCAAGACGAAGCCAGCTATTACACCTTACACAAGTAAATAGGAACACCGCAACGCTTTTTAGCGTTAGAAAAAACTTGATCTTTATTGATGTTGTGTTTAGATTTTTTTACTTTTAGAAATTCTCATGCTTACTGCGGTACCATGGGGAGACAGCGCAGTAATCTGGAACTCCAACCCAATCAAACCCCACGGTGTTCTCCTGTTCTGCTTATCGTGGGAACACAGGCACGCGTTAGCACTCTTGGCGAATCCACCACGCTAGCACGCTTCCATAGAAGATAAATAAAAAAAAAGTTTTATTTTTAAATTAACTGTTTTTATTTAAAACTTTTTAAATACAATTTTTTTTCGAATTTATTTTTAACATATAAGTGGTATAGGTATATGTTTGTAGTCACCTCTTTAAACCCTTCATTTTGATACCCTACTCGATGGGTTTGGAAGAAACAGAAAAGAGACCCACACAATATGGCGCCCAAAAGCCTCCATTATTGTTGTGTTTTAACTTCACCTATCTAAGAACACTTAAGCGATCAAGACGTATCTAACGATGTCTTAATTATATAAATCCGTCTACTGGTTTGAAATATATAAGGTAATAAATAATATTATAAACAAACAAACATACATTTATACAAGACTAGAGGACGCCTCGCGGTTTCACCCGCGTAGTTCCCGTTCCCGGTAAAAAGTAGCCTATGTCACTCGGGGATAGAGTAGCTTCCCAACGGTGAAAGAATTTTTGAAATCGGTCCAGTAGTTTTGGAGCCTATTCGGTACAAACAAACAAACAAACAAAAAATCTTTCCTCTTTATAATATTGGTATAGATACGCGCGAAAAACATAACCCTTTCGTTGCAGTCGATTATAAATGGAACCTATTTCCTAATTAGAGATTTAAAAAGTAATATTAATTACATTAGCCGCACAAGTTTTGTAATAAAACAAAGAGACTATGAAAAGCCCTACTTTCAACAGACTATGACACACACCCATATCTGCCTGACCTCTCACATGACGCCATCAGTCAGAGCCCACTGACCATAGTTTAAGACGAGGGTCGACAGCACAGTAAGGGATGACAATACCCTTGTTACTGGCTTGGTTTGCGGGTTAAAAATAAAACTGGCCTTGAAATACATATTTAATGTTGTGGAAAATAATTTTGGTAAGGATAAAAGGGATTAACACCTCCTTCCTGGTATTATGTTTTTTGAACGAATGTAAAAATCCTATCTTCATAGAAAGTTTTGTTAAAGAATAAATATTTTAATCGATTAACAAGACATTATCCTATTCTAATTAATTTTTTTTTGTTTGTTACTCTTACACGCCTTAGCGGCTGAACGGATTTGGATAAAATTTCGCATATGGATAGACCACAACTTGGATTAGGACATGAAATAAAACACTTTTCAGCGGGTAGAAACTAAAAAAACAATGACGCTTTGCACTAATTCGCTACACACCGTGCTACGGCGTAGCAGTGCATGCTACGCCGTAGCGCGGGGTGTAGCGAACTACGCCACGTACGCTAGTTGCTACGAGCTGTCGTAAGTTCCCATTTCGCCGTTTACTTAAAATACGTATATTTATTTCTGAAGACTGTGATTTTAAAGTAAGAACATTAATTCGTCTTCTCGCATAAAGAAGTTTCAGCATCTAACCTTACCTATATTTGCGATAATCCTTTTTTTCTCTCATTCTCAATCTGTCCAACAGTTCCAGGTAAATCCTGAATTTAAATAACACTCTCGGGAAACCGCAATTACCTTTCTTCCCGCTCATAAATATCAAACGGCTTCAATAGCGCGTTTAACGCAATTTATGGAAATGATAGCCAGTTCGTTTTCAGTGCTATCGCACCATAGATGACAGAAAAAATAGATGTGGCAGGCCGTAGGGGAATTTGTTTAAAATCATGTACTTACCGCAGGAGTAGGTAAATAATAGGGGCAGAGTATGTAGTTTACTTTTGTTTCAGTTCCACATATGGGGGTCTATTTATGAATCCAGATAGCCTGGTTATTACTGAAAAAATCCGTTTAATAATAAGAGACCAAACATTATTTGGACCTTAGCAATTAAAATATTTACGCTCAGCATTCGCACTTGTGCCTACTAGGCCAACTTACAAACAAACATAATGTGACATCTTTATACCAAAAAAATATATTGTTCGCAAAGGACGCCTTCTCATCACCATCGCCTCTGTATGTTTGTTTTTTCTTTTTTTGTATGTTCACCAATATCTCCGTCAATTGGAAACCGATTTTAAACATTATTTGAAAGAGTATGTTCCCAAATTAGTTTCATTTAAATTTGGTGAAGATCTGATGAAGGACTTCGGAGATATACAACAGAACTCTTCAATAAATGACGGCCAATCTCTCGAGATTGTTACAATCGCATGTGAGTTTATTGTTTACACCTTTTCATAACAAAACATCACGCTGGTACGCTCGAAAGGGGTAATCAGATAAATACAGTTCACCCTGGTACACTTTCATTCCACTGGTAATGTTCAAGTTTCATGATATTCGGGTAATCTATTCTGGCACTACTTTGGCCATTATAGGTACAGAGAGACCTTACAATAGAATTTGCCTTTTATGCACTACAACTAAAAAGTGAAAAAAATAAGAAACTTCTCTACAAAAAAATACAACAGACTTCCAAAAACACTACGAAATGATAAATTACTTCAATTTCGGAAAATGGCGTTATAAAATGAAGATACGAAAACAGGAACACCGACTTCCGAAAGTGAAGTTATTTTTCACTTTGTAGTGTTTTTAGGAAGGTGGTTGTATTTTTAACCGACTTCCCAAAAAGGAGGAGGTTCTATGTTTGACTTCATGTATGTTTTTTTTTTTTTTTTTTTTTTGTATGTTCACCGATTACTCCGTCAATTGTGGACCGATTTTGAAAATTCTTTTTTTGTTTGAAAAATTATGTTTTGAAATTGGTCCCATTTTAATTTGGTGAAGATCTGATGAAGAACTTCGGAGATATACAACAGAACTCTTCAATAAATAACGGCAAATCTCTCGGGATTGCTGCAATCGCATTTCTGTTTATTGTTTATACCATTTCATAACATAACATCAGGGCAGTACGCTCTTAAGGGGTACGCAGATCTCTCATTTCACCGGATATGTTCAAGTTTCATGAAATCTATTTTGGCGTTAAAGTTATCTTACTAACTTGCCTATTAGGTACGTACAACTAAAAAGTGAAAAATAAAAACTTTTAGCAAAAAAATACTACCGACTTCCAAAACTAAACTACAAAGTGAAAAATAACTGAATTTTTTGAAGTCGGTGTCCATAACGCAAAAAAATGGTACCTGCGCAAGACACCGACTTCAAAAAATTAAGTTATTTTTCACTTTGTAGTTTAGTTTTGGAAGTCGGTAGTATTTTTTTGCTAAAAGTTTTTTTTGTATTAGACATGTAATTACAGACATTTTACATTAGCAAAAAAGTATTTTATATAAGAAAACATAAGCCACAGTTCATCCTCTTTATTTCTTTAATCTCGGAACTCACATCAACCCACCCACAAGGACTCTGAACTCCCACGCTGAGTGTCCATCCAACGACTATTGTGCTGGTATTACCATAACTTGTAGCTATATGTGGGATTACTACCATACACTTTCAGTGGTGCTTGCAATCTGAATAGGAATTAGCAACAAACCAATTTACGCTTAAAATCCTCTCCAACTCCCCTTAACAGTAGCGCACATTTTGCGCGAAAACACGCATCTGTGTCACTGCTTCTGGGAAGTTGTTATCATAAAAAAACACACGCAATTATTTCAATTTTTTTTTACTTTTTTTATATAAATAAATATCATGATGTATTTTAATAATCTTCTCTTAATCACAACACAACACGATAGATAAAACCGAACGTAAACAAAACTGAGAGGCGACATTTGAAGTATAGTACAGTGTAATAGTTACAGCACTGATAATAAAATTTGTGCAACATGTTAAATTTAGTCTTGTTATACTTATTTTTATTATTTTTTACCTTTGTATAGATTCTTTTACCGATTGTTTTGTGAATGTGTGAACATTGTAGGCCTTCTAGATGCTAGTTAACATTTGTTAACTTTTTTATATAATCTTTTTCTTTTTTTTTTAGTTTCTTAGGACTTATTGTCATAATTCGGGCCTACGTTGTCCCCCCATATCTAAGTACTAATGCTGTAACATGGAAATATTGTAAAACCAAACCATTTTTAAAAGAGTAACCATGGAGTTTCTTGCCGGTTCTTCTCCATAGGAAACGACCAACCCGAACCGTGCAAATTTTGTCGACGTTTTATAAGTGCCCATGTAGGCCTATGTGAAATAAAAAAATTGATTTTGATTTTTGATTTTGAAGCTAGTGGTACCCGTAGTTGTAGATGTGTTCTAAAGACTTGAAATGTGACTATATGCCATCCTTATGCTTTTCGCTACACTTTGTGTAAGTTAGAGCAGGAAATATAAGTTTACGATAACGATACGGTTAACACAAATACGACAAAGACTCATCAATCTCCAGGAGACAGGGACACAAAGCCGAACATTTGACAGTTGAGAGGTCCATTATAAATATCTCAAGTCTGTATCTCTAGCGTCCATATTCAAGTTCAAGTTTGAGAGAGCTTTACTCTTCAGCTGTCATGACAATTGAATAAACCCTCAAATAACGGCATTAGTTAACAAGCTTCTATCAATTTGATAATTGACATTGAAACACTGACACACATTGAAACATTTGACACATTGAAAGGTTAACTGGTAGAGAATGCCTTGTGGCATTAAGTCCGCCTATGTACCACTATTGTACATGAACTTTAAATAAATAAATAATTCGAGATAGAATCGAGTTAGAGTTAATTACTTGGAATATGGGCTGAAACGTTTGTTAGACAATCATGCTTCAACAGCAAACAATTTGGATGATACTTGGCACAACTTGGTTCTAGATTAGTACAAACATGGGTGGCCTTTAATCTCCGTAATAGCTAAGTTCCTTGGGGGTAGGATAGGATAGATGGACCACTTTTGCTACACTTAGAAGCTCATTTTGCGCGTTGTGCGTGCAAGGCTCCTCTCTGTGAGAGGGAATGGGGCGTAATCCACCACGCAAGCCCAGTGCTGGTTGATGGATGTCACATCTAACATGACTTTGAAAGTTCGGTTCTAAGCAGTGGTGATGAAATAATGTACACAAAGTGAAGCGCCTGAACCCATGAACTACGGCACGTAAGTCGGGGCCGTTACCACTGCCACTCAGTAAATAACAAGCTTTAGCGGTAAATTTGATGATTCGAGAAAGAATCAAGTTGGACTTGGAATATGGGCCGCAACGTATGTTAAACAATCATGCTTCAACAGCACAATTGTTATGTAATTCAAGTCGCCCTCTTGGAGGAGGGTGTTAATAGCTGCGACGCAGTTTTATAACTAATGTAGCTATTTACGTACGAAACAATTTGTAAAATGTGTATTTGTTCCAAAAAAGATAAATAATAAAAATAATAATAAAAATTGTGCTGTTGAAGCATGATTGACAAATTTTATTTGGCACAGCTTGGTTCTGGATTAGAGACATACATTGGAGGCCTTTAATCTCGGTAAGAGTTCGCTATTTTTAACCCACGACGGAACAAAAGGGGTGTTATAATTTTGACGTGTGTACCTGTGTGTTTGTGTATCTGTTTATCTGTATGTGACATCATAGCTACTAAACGGATGAACTGATTTTGATTTAGTTTTTTGTATGAAAAGTGACTTTATCGAGAGTGTTATTAGCTATGTTTGATGAGAATCGGTTCTGCCGTTCAAAAGTTATGGCGTTTTACTGTTTGGTTTGAATCAGGGTGTTTTCGCAAGATATCGTGTCATAATTACATGTTCAATAGATTGTCGATCGAAACGTGTCTACTACTAATAAATTATGTAGCATGAAATAAAAATGTGTAGACGGCTTTATAAATTTTACTTGTATGTTCATGTTATGACTTTATTTTGTTCATTAATGTTTTTCTGTGAGGATTATTCCTTTATATTATTGATTATTATTATTATAGCATCTGTTGCCAACAATCTCTGTGCGAGTGTCTTCCAGCATTTTCCACTCCTATTTAATTCTAGCAGTTCGGTGCCATAGTGGACCCGCTATCCTTTTTATTTCATCAGACCAGGAAGCGCTTTCTTTGTCTTCCTCTTTTCCGCTTTGTTATGTATCTAGGTGTCCATTCTGTTATGTTCTTTGTCCACATGTTCTTGTTTTCACGGAGCATATGACCCACCCATCCCCAATTGAGGTTTCTAGTTTTCGTAACAGCGTCTTCTATTTTTGTTTTGATTCGTATGCCTGTGGCACTTTTCCTGTCTCTTTTTTTATAACCTAGCATGCTCCTCTCTATGGCTCTTTGGCATGTCAACTTCTGATCCATTTTTGTATTTGGCCTATAGGGCATCCGTAAGTGAGTATAGGTAATACGAGTATGCATGTCTATACCAATATTATAAAGAGGAAAGATTTTTTTGTTTGTTTGTACCGAATAGGCTCCGAAAATACTAAACCGATTTTTAAAATTCTTTCACCTATGGAAAGCTCGCCACTCCAGAACCTTTCTGCCCCATC
Source organism: Orthosia cruda (assembly GCA_964057195.1). NCBI lineage: Eukaryota > Metazoa > Arthropoda > Insecta > Lepidoptera > Noctuidae > Orthosia > Orthosia cruda. The sequence goes on along the minus strand of OZ059852.1, from coordinate 10,007,347 downwards.
GGCCATCCGTTCTGCGAGCAATGTGCCCTGCCCACTGTTACTTAAGTTTGGCAATTCTCCGGGCTATGTTGGTAACCCTGGTTCTCTTGCGGATCTCTACATTTCTGATTCGATCACGCAAGGAAACGCCGAGCATAGCCCTCTCCATTGCCCTTTGACTGTAAGCTTTCTGATGAGGCCCATTGTAAGCGACCACGTCTCAGAGCCATAAGTCATCACTGGCAACACACACTGGTCATAGACTTTCGTCTTGAGACATTGTGGTAAGTTAGACGAGAAGACACCGCGCAACTTCCCGAACGCTGCCCAGCCGAGTCGGATCGCGAACCGGAAGACGTTGCGTTGCAAGGCCTCCCACCAGGTAGACCGACGACCTGGTGAAGGTTGCAGGGATACGTTTGTTGCGAGACGCACAGGACCGGTCAAAGTGGCGACGCTTGGGGTAGGCCTATGTCCAGCAGTGGACGTCTTTCGGCTGATATGATGATGATGATGATGGAAAGCTACATTATTCCCGAGTAGCATAGGCTATAATTTTGACGGGAGCGAAGCCGCGAGGGTCAGCTAGTGTTATATATTCTTTTTTTAATTGCAATGTTGTGTTGTTTGAACAAACAAACAATTATTTCCTTATATAAATATAATAAATACTAAATAAATATTTAACTTCTTTTTTTTATTTTTCCGACTTTCATTTCAGCCAACACAATATTATTATGCTCAGTATAAATCGCGATTGTGATCACTAAACTAACGAGTCGGTTACAAACAAACAAAGAAGTTTCAATTTAAAATCAAAATCAAAATCAATTTTTTTATTTCACATAGGCCTACATGGGCACTTATAAAACGTCGACAAAATGTGCACGGTTCGGGTTGGTCGTTTCCTATGGAGAAGAACCGGCAAGAAACTCCATGGTTACTCTTTTAAAAATGGTTTGGTTTTACAATATTTCCATGTTACAGCATTAGTACTTAGATATGGGGGGACAACGTAGGCCCGAATTATGACAATAAGTCGTAAGAAACTAAAAAAAAAGAAAAATATTATATAAAAAAGTTAACAAATGTTAACTAGCATCTAGAAGGCCTACAATGTTCACACATTCACAAAACAATCGGTAAAAGAATCTATACAAAGGTAAAAATAATAAAAATAAGTTATACTTATTTTTATTATTTTTACCTTTGTACAAGACTAAATTTAACATGTTGCACAAATTTTGTTATCAGTGCTGTAACTATTCTTAGCAAAGGGCTTTAAAGATGATTGAAAACCATTGTAAAAAGTCTAATTAAAAGAAGGAAAGAAAAAATGAGATTGAGAATAGTTAGAGACATCCACATATTTGGTGTTCGTAGTCGCAGCGGAAAAACGCCGAACATCCCAACCTCAGTTCAGCAGATAGTTAGTGCATGACGCCGAATTAATTATATTAAAACACAGTGCTTATCTTTTGTTTTATCTTCGGCTTTGTGTTTAATTAATTTTCGGGATTGATCTTATCAACAACACCATGTACTAACAGATTGTTGTATTTTACTCGACTACGGCCAATCCAAAAGGAATGGTTATGATTTTAGCAGCCTATGTATGTTGTATTTACGTATATTTCTCCGTAGCGCCTAAACTATTCATCCGATTTTGATGAATATGGTGTCAATTAATTCGTTATTAAGGCCTGGGTAGTATAGGCTAAAAAAATCATTAGTTGGGTTAAAGTTTTTAAACTTTTTACTTGTATAAATCTTTATAAATGTATCGGAAAGCACGTACCATAACAATAGTTGGTTGCCCTACAACTGAATTTTAGATTTTAGGTACAGCTAAGGAGTGGAATTCCCTGCCGGAGTCTGTGTTTCCCGATAGCTACAATCTCGGGGTCTTTAAGTCAAGAGTGAATAGATTAATTCTAGCAAGCGTGCTACATCTTTGCCTACATCATCACTTACCATCAGGTGAGATACTGGTCAAGCGAAAGACTATCTACAAAATAAATAAAAAATAAATGATAGGTTCTATGTAAAATACTGATATTCAGCAGAAGGAAAGAAACCACATTTATTTGTCATAAACCACTAGAGCACACAACCTAAACAAGAAAAAAAGAAAAACTCAGACGAAGACGACTTTTTTAGGGTTCCGTAAACGAAGGGTCCATACGGAGCCCTATTGCGAGTGACAATTCACGTGTCTGTCTGTCTTCCTGTCAGCCTGTCTGTCCGTCGTCAGTCACACAGGTTTTACAGCTAAATGGTTGGAGCTACGTCTTCAAATTTTAGTATAAGCATTTGACCCAAAGCCATATGAATTGTCAAAAATATTTTTTTAACCTAATATACACACACACACATTAGCGTTTTTGTTTTATACAGCGAAAGGAGGGTGCAACAGAAATTGGCCTTCCCCATCAAATAGGTTATCCTTATTTAGAACTTGTTGTGTGGATAAAAATTGTATATTTGTTTAAAAACTTCAAATTTGGTGATAATGTCTATTATTACGTATATTTTACTAACAAATACCAATATATTGATAAATTCATTCAAAAAGAAGGAAATTTCATTTTTTTTCTATTACAACGACTTGATTTTGTGGTTTGGTACGGACCCCTAAATGTGCTAAGTCCGACATGCACTTGGCTGTTTTTTTAGGGTTTCGTACCTAAAGGATAAATACGGGACCCTATTATTAAGACTCCGCGGTCCGTCTGTCTGTCTGTCTGTCCGTCTGTCAACAGGCTGTGTCTCATGAACCGATAATGTATTTCTGTTGCCGCTATAACAACAAATCCTAAAAAAGAAATAAGTGGGGCTCCCATACAACAAACATGATTTTTTGCCTTTTTTTGCGATAATGGTAAGGAACCCTTCGTGCGCGAGTCCGACTCGCACTTGGCCGGTTTTTATTTTTATTACTGAACGATTGGCTCACGATTGCCCACTATCTCACCTGATGGTAAGCGATGATGTGGTCGACAGTGAAGCACGCTTGCCTAGAAGTAACCTATTCACTCTTGACATAAAGACCTTAAGGTTGTAGCTATTTCGAAACAAATACTCCGGCAAGGAATTTCACTCCTGCGTCTTAATATTATTGAGCAAAGTAATTTAGAAATAAATTAAATAAAAAATATGGTGATTGCAATATATAGACAGTCAAACTGCTCTATCACAAACAGTCCCATGTGCCGCAGTATCCGTGCCGCAAATTTTCTTCTTTCATTTGGCCCCGTCAACCTTTATACTAGCGCTGACACCATTTGCTTTCAATCATTCTTCAGAGAATCCATCTTTATCACTCTTTTTCAGTCACATTAATAAAAAGTTTGATAAAAAACTTTTTTGCAAAAAAATACTACCTACTTCCAAATACAAAACTACACTGCCTTTCGTAGGTACCAATTTTTTGCGTTATGGACACCGACTTCAAAAAATAAAGTTATTTTTCACTTTGTAGTTTTGCATTTGGAAGTCGGTAGTATATTTTTGCAAAAAAGTTTTTTTTATTTTTCACTTTATAGTTGTACCTACCTAATAGGCAAGTTAGTAAGGTAACGCCAAAATTGATTTCATGAAACTTGAACTTAACCGGTGAAATGAGAGATCTGCGTACCCCTTAAGAGCGTACTGGCGTGATGTTATGTTATGAAATGGTATAAATAACAAACAGACATGCAATTGCAGCAATCCCGAGAGATTTGCCGTTGTTTATTGAAGAGTTCTGTTGTATACTTTCAAAGATCTTCATCAGATCTCCACCAAAAAAAAAATGGGGACCAATTTCGAAACATACGTTTTCAAACAAAAAAATAATTTTCAAAATCGGTCCACAATTGACGGAGATATCGGTGAACATACACAAAAAAACAAACATGAAGTCGAACATAGAACCTCCTCCTTTTTGGGAAGTCGGTTAAAAAACGAACTACATGATGTACATACGTCGATATTTCGAGGTACAAACTAAAACTAAAACGAACAACTGTTCAACAACAACAAAAACGACGACTGCAACGACAACGACTGTTTTTTTCGTAAAACTTGTTGGTTAATTTTTATTGGATATTTCCAATAAAGAAAACAAGTTTTTATGTTTGCTCGCTCCATACCGGTACATATTTCCAAAATAACTGGCTTCGCGTTCCAATACGGTCCTTGTTTTTTTATTCTTGTCTCTTCGTCATGGTATGCTGTCAAATCAATACCAGGAGCGAATTTTCTGGCCATTTTTCATAACGTACGGTTTTTGCCGTTTTGTTTTTTATTGAAAATTAGACGCGCCGCGTCGCCGTCGTCAGCTTTGACGCGTAGCGCCATCTAGTAGCGGATGGTAGAACTAATATTTGTTTGGAATGTTGAAGTATGCTGGTTTTTCCATTGCTTATTTTTGGCAATTCACGGCAGAGCTTTATCTTTAGTTTTATTCTAAACTTCACCTTAATTTGAAGGTGCTGCTTTATGACTGCATTGTGCAAATCGACCGTTTTGGCAAATAATAAGAAGGCATCCGTGTGTTCAGCTGTGACTTGAATTATATCTGGTTAAATTGTTAAATGTATTGACGTCAGATGGACGTGGATGGATGGATGGGGCCGAAAGGTTCTGGAATGGCGACCGCGAACCGGAAGACGATACGTTGGAAGGCCTCCCACTAGGTGGACTGATGACCTGGTTAAGGTTGCGGGAAGGCGCTGGATGCGAGACGCACGGGATCGGTCAATGTGGCGACGCCTGGGGGAGGCCTATGTCCAGCAGTGGACGTCTTTCGGCTGAAATGATGATGATGATGATGATGATTGACGTCAGCACTAACTTTTACAACGTCTTCACTAGCATCGCCTATCCCACAAGACCGGTGCATTCCACGTCGCGTCATCGCGCCATCACTTCATTGGGTAGTAACGTCCCCCGCCACCCACGCGGAACATGGGAGAGTCACGTACAAATTTGCCAAGATATAGGAAACCCTGTATCACAAAAGCCACAGCTCTCAATATGGGCATATTACAGTAGTGTAGTGAAGCATTCTGTTATGAATTGGATCAGAACCATGATACAATTTTACAACTTTATAATATTAGGTTAAATTCAAAATGTTTTGCAATTGCATCATTTTACATAATTGGGCCCGCGTACTGGATTAAGGCACATTCTCTCTCTCTCACATAGAGAAGGGAATCTGTATCCTAGTATTGGAAAGACAAAAAAAAAAGTCGGATGATGATGACGTAATTGGGCGGCCAGTTTCGTGAATCCTTAAAAATAAAATTTGGTACCTAATAGTAATAATTTATTTGACAAAAAGTACAGAATTACAGATGAAATTGGTGAGGTACAAAATACACGATCAATGACCTCCATGATAGGAAATTCCTGTGGTACAGGGGTCATCTATCCATCCATTACATCTATACTAATATTATAAAGCTGAAGAGTTTGTTTGTTTGTTTGTTTGTTTGAACGCGCTAATCTCAGGAACTACTGGTTGGAATTGAAAAATTCTTTTTGTGTTGGGTAGTCCATTTATCGAGGAAGGCTATATAACATCACGCTACGACCAATAGGAGCGGAGCATCAATGAAAAATGTTCCAAAAACGGGGAAAATTTATTCTTTTTGAGACGCAACGTATTTAGAGTAGGTGGGCTAGCTTGGTAGGTAGCCAGTTGACGGGAGCGAAGCCGCGTGGGACAGCTAGTTAGCGATAAAATAGAAAATTTACAATGCGGTGTATATTATATAACAAATAAATTAATAATAAAACTAATTTAGCATAGTACTATTCCGGGATTTGGAAAGGGGAAAAGGGACCGGGTATATCTATTCTGTGTCCCGTGTGTTTTTTACCCGACTGCCGAAGGAGGGTAATGTGTTTATCAGTCTATGTATGTAAGTATGTATGTATGTTTGTTCCTATGTGGCGTTCTAGAGACCAAACGCGTTGGCCGATTTTGATGATTCTTACGTCAATCGATTCGTCTTAACCTTGCGAATGTCACTGGCTACATAAACATTGGAAAATTAAACATGGCGGATTTTATGCGCCAACCTTTGGATGGATTTTAAAAAAGAAAGGAAAGAAAGTACTGTAGGTAGTCTATTGGTGTACTATTTATATATAAAATAAATACATATATATAAAAATATATACAGTTATAAGTATGGAACAAAAACATAGAAATCAAGAAAACAACTACTAAAGAGAGAGGTAGTGATTCTTTACCATAGTTTTAAAAATGGGCAGAGATTGAGCACGCCTTATTGACACAGGCAAAGCATTCCACAGTCGCACCGCTTGAACCGTAAAATATTTGTCGTAAAAGCTGGTGGAATGCATCGGCATCTCTAGTCCCAAGTTTTCCGATGACCTCAGGTATCTATTATGTGTGTCATGAAGGAACTTGAAACGTTCTTTGAGATAAGAGGGGTTGTAGGATTTTATAGAATACTGTAAAGCAGAAATAAAATATGAGAATCCCGGCGAAATCACGTTTTTTGTATGGGAGCCCCCCTTAAATATTAATTTTATCCTGTTTTTAGTATTTGTTGTTATAGCGGCAACAGATATACATCATCTGTGAAATTTTCAACTGTCTAGCTGTCACGGTTCATGAGATACAGCCTGGTGACAGACAGACAGACAGACAGACAGACGGACCGCGGAGTCTCAGTAATAGGGTCCCGTTTTTACCCTTTGGGTACGGAACCCTAAAAAAGAAGTATAATATTCCTCCGTGTCGTCATAGTTTAGGGTGAGAATATACTCTTTTAACTTGGACTTAGTTAGGTACTTGCCAGTCATAATAGAGTAAACTTAATTCCATTTGGAATTCTGCTTACCCTATCTTGAACAATAGTCGTGAATGTAATGAGCATTACTAGCGTACAATAAATTAAGAACTTTCATAGTGAAACAGCGCAAAGTTGTAATGTAGGTGCTGTAATTGTTCTCGCATTAATGTAAGAGACCTTATACACTAGCAATGCAAGATTTGAAAACAAACCTGAGCTGCACGTGCTGAGCTGGACTCCCATTTGGTACAACCTTGAGACGCACACCGCACTGTGTTTTAATCGTTATACTATTTGAAGTATGTACGAGTAACTATATCACTTTTATTTCCTGTATGATTTTGTGTTTCTTTCGTTTGTATGTTGGCACGTTGTTTTTATATACCTCGTATAAATTGAACATTTAATTGTGATTTTGTGTTTTGTGTTGGGTCTTTTGTGTGCACTAAATAAATGTTTTATCTATCTATATATCTGTTTCTGATTGGTGTTATTATAATCTTGAATTATTTCTTCATTGCCTTGCACTGGTATTGTAACTAATGCAGAGCAAAGTCCTCTTCTCATACAGAGAAGGCATTAGATGATTACATACTTCTATTAACTAGATCAACGTTTTTTTCAACATATGTTCATTCGCCAATGTCAGTTATATCCGAGTTACACTTAGAAAATACAAATAAATTGAAAAAGTTAATTGTACTTGCCTCGATCCGGATCACGAGAGGCGAGGCCTTGACCACTGAGCCATCATGTTTTTTAAAATACAATTATTACAATTTTCATTATTGATTTCTTGATCTAGTAGTGAATGTGATACCTAACTTGATTTACTCTCTTTGTTGGGAAAAGCAGTCCTTAAAAAACTGGCCAAGTGCGAGTCGGACTCGCGCACAAAATGTTGCGTACCACTATCGCGAAAAAAGGCAAAAAAATCACGTTTGTTGTATGGGAGCTCCACTTAAATATTTATTTTATTCTGTTTTTAGTATTTGTTGTTATAGCGGCAACAGAAATACACCATCTGTGAAACTTTCAATTGTCTAGCCATCACGGTTCATGAGATACAGCCTGGTGACAGACAGACAGACAGATTGTGGAGTCTTAGTAATAGGGTCCCGTTTTTACCCTTTGGGTTCGGAACCCTAAAAAGTAACCTTCTTCCAATCCCCGAGTCAACTTATTTTCATGATGAAAAATTTTAATTTGTCCTCAATTACTGAATTACAGTATTCCACTACTGGACATATTTATGCCTCCCCAAGAGAAGACACGATGATTAGTACTGACCATCTCGCATCTACCGGATTCCCGCACCTGCAATATATATTTTATTATTATTTTTGTTTGTTATTACCTACTCTTTCATGTGGTGAAAGAGTATGACAAAATAAGTGGTGTATAAGTTTCCATTTGCCTTTCCAAAATCTCTTACGCAGTTGAGTGCAGGCCTTTTCTGTTTTTCTGGTTTCGGCAATCATCCAACGCCTGGGTGAAGCGGGAGGGCGTTTCAGACTTTTACTGACTAAAACCCACCCGTGTTCCTTCAGTTGCTTGTGCCAGGACCGCGGTAACTCTCTTTTAAATTTATCTGCGACCCAGACAGGCATCGGCCCTAGCGGACCCCATCAGTTTTTGCAGACAACTCTTTGAGGCGCGCGAGTAACACTAAGCGCCGTCGAATCGGGCCTGGTCCTTATCGGACGGCGAGCTACCCATTTCTCGCCATCCACAAGCCCGCGCCTACAGTGGCCGCGGGAATCGGCTTGCAAGTCCTGACGCCTAGGGCGTCTCCTGCTTATCACTCACGCGTTCCGCCTCCTCCTTCGCGAGCATTACTGCTTCGCAGGAGGAGGTGACAGCTTCCCATGCCCTCTCGCTCCGTACCATGGCCTGAACCAGGGCCGGACGTGAGAGGTGACCACCGCTGATCGCCTCCACGAGGACACGGCGAAGCTTTGCCTTCGGGCAAAGCGGGGCAGACCTCCATCGTATGCTTCACCGTGTCCTCCGGGCGATCCATACAATGGTGCACCCGGGCGTTTCCTCCCGCCTTATCCTGAACAGGAACCTCCCGAAACAGCTGTGTCCGGTGAGGACATTCGTCAGGCGGAAGCTGAGGACGCGGTGGCGCCTCTCAAGCCACTCCACAAAGAGGGGCCTTATCGCCGCAATTGTGGCGTACCCAGCACTGGGTTGCAACAGTCGCTCTCTCCATGTTGCCATGAGATCCTACCGGTGCTCTGTTCGCCGAGCCACGATTTATCGTCGTAACGGAGTTTCGTCCCGACTTTTGCCTCCAGATCCCGCCGCCTCACCGGAGACCGTGCGGTATCCCCGGACAAACCAGACGGCTATGACCCTTAGGGAACGCGCGCACAGCGGAGCGCCGTAAAGGGCCATGCACCGCATAACCTCCGGCAGGAGGAGTTTGGACCCCTAGATTGGGCAGGAGTCGCTTAAGGGCAGCCCTGGCCCGCTCCAATCTGGGAGCCAAACGTCGGAAATGCTCCACGAAATTTCACCGGCTGTCGAAGACTAGCCCCAGGTACACCTAGAGGGAGGCCTAATTTTTGTACCTACACTTCAACACATTGTTGTTTTCCCTTCAAGAAAAAAATACTAATAATACATCAAATACATGCGTTATGTCATTGTAAGTATTCACACCTCATTAGCTTAAATTTCAGTTATGTTACGTGAAGTGCGAACACAAAAGTAGTAAGAATTTCTTTGAGTTTTCAATTCAATACCAAACCAGATACGAGGTGTATTGTGCGCCTCAAAATTTATGAACCTACCCTCTTTTATATTAAAACGGGACAATGAAGGCATGCCTCAAAGTTTGAATTTGTAAGAAAGATGTCTTTTCTTCTGTTCCGTGTAATTTATTCAGATTGAGTTCGTTAGACATGTAAAACATTTTGGTTCAATACTTTAGACGTGTTGAAGCAAGACGTTTTACATTTTTTGGTGAAACATGAAATTTGTGAAGGGAAAAAATATGTGGGTGAATACTGCCTTTTTTCGCCAGAAGCATCACTGAAATCTTCTAGCTAGGTTCCCCTAGTCGACGGCCCGAACTATTTTGTGCGCGGGGTTAAAATGCATGCTATCTCAACCGACAATACGTGTGGAAGAGATTGATGTAGTGATGAGCAGTAAGAAGCTAGTTCGTATACTAATTAGCACTTTTGCAAGTTTATAGCAAAATGGATGATGATTTAGGAAGAAAACCAGTGCGCGAAATTTTATAAACAGACCTTTGGGAGTCTAGATATCATGAAAAAACGACTAAATGTATATTTTCAAAATACAGATATTTGCATTATTAAACAACTAATCTATTCCTATATGGAGGCCGTTTTGCAATTTTCCTTTTTCTTATGGTATTAATTTCCGCCCAAAGATGCGTGAAAATTTGTGTTGAAATATGGAACTTTCGACGCTGATAACTTTCAAATTTATTTATGTTTTACTTTTTTGTTTCCATACAGGGCTAGATAATGATGAGACAAATTGATATCCTTTATTATTTTGAACGTAAACGTCAAACAGTGGAGTAATCCCTAGACTACATTTGTATGGAAGAATTATCGACTAGAACCTTGAGCTCTGGAAGTAATTAAAACTTATCAAAAACATATCATCTATTAAAATGCAAAAGCAGTTCGTGATCGAATGTAAAACCAAGTCGGTTAATTTGTTCAGTACTTAAAGTATAGTAGGCAAAAAACAAACAAATTTAACCGCCTTGGTTGTACATTAAAATAAAATAATTTGTCCCACGAAAAAGACAATCTTAAAAAAAACCTAAAAACAGTTAAAATTTTATAAACAGCATGAACCATTATTTAACTACAAAATATGGAATGAAAAAAAAGTTAAATACACATCAAGTGTAACCGCTCTTTAAACACATACAATCTTGAGCGCGCTTAACACTGCACTCCAGATTTATACCTCCATAAAACACTTGAGCTACAATTTTAACTCGGGTGAAAATAACTTAGGTCGCCTTGGCTTTGTTATAATTTGTCACATATTGTGACATAGTAGTGCTATACTGTAAAGCCCCGATGGAAAAACTAAAACTTGATCATCGTCGCCGAGTTTCCAGCTTGTCGGTTTTTTACCCGACTGCCGAAGGAGGTTTATCAGTCTATGTATGTAAGTATGTATGTATGTTTGTTCCTATGTGGCGTTCTAGAGACCAAACGCGTTAGCCGATTTTGATGATTCTTACGTCAATCGATTCGTCTTAACCCTGCGAGTGTCACGGGCTACATTAAAATTGAAAAAAGAAAAATGGCGGATTTTGTGCGCCATATTGTGGGGGACAACATTTTTTTTTCTTCCAATCCCATCGTGTGGGGTATCCAAATGAAGAATTTTAAGAGGTGATTTCAAAAATTATATAACACTTATATGTTAAAATGTAAAATAACTAAAAAGTTATAAATAAAAAAAATGTTAGTTAATTCAAAAAATCAAAAAGCCCGACTGATTAAAAAGCAAACTAAAAAGACGTAAACAAGAAGAAAATCATGCTGTGCAGTCGGAGGATACATCTGGTTTTGGTCAGGCAGCTCGCGAATACGTATCCTCCGACTGCACAGCATGATTTTCTTCTTGTTTACGTCTTTTTAGTTTGCTTTTTAATCAGTCGGGTTTTTTGATTTTTATCGGTTACATTTCGGGGAGTGTGCGGTGGAATTTTAAGATCTTAATCCCGCCAATCCCGTTTCATCATCGGACTACCAGTCGTACGGCAATGCGCCATATCGTTACATGGTAGACATCCCACCCATATGCACAAAGCGTTAAGCGAATACTTTCAGTATGCACACAGCTAAGGAGTGCAATTCCCTGCCGGAGTTTTTGTTTCCTGGTAGCTACAACCTTGGGGTCTTTAAGTCAAGAGTGTAGAATATTCTTCTAGGCAAGCGTGCTTCACCGTCGACAACATTATCGCTTATCATCAGGTGAGATAGTGGTCAAAAGCGAGCCTATAGGCCATAAAAACTCACCTCAATAGTTCCTATCTTTCCCATTTAGTAACGATATTGAACATTTTCTTTAAAAAAAAATATTTCAATTCAATACCTATATACTGCCGGAAGGCAATAATGAATAAATTACATTGCTCGACAAGGAAACTTGCCACTTTGCTGGTTCAATAAATGTTAATACGGCACTCAAAGTTTGAGAACCGATACGGGCGACTACGTATAGCTTGAAAACCTCTGATAGTGTTATGTAATGAGTTTAAAAGTAGTTTATCTACTTCGGTTTCGTTATATTCGAATTATAAAATTGATAGCGGTTGCATTATGATACCCATAACGACACCGGGTTGCATTATGCGAATCGTCATAAATTCTAAAACACAAGCAAAGACATTCTGAACATACAGCCAGGTACCTATAATATTACTTCGTAATCGAGACAATGTAAATGATGTTTTTAAAAATGGAACAAGTTTAGAACAAAAGTATCGTATACTATTTGGCTGTTGCGGCTACAAGATCTTTGCCTTATACCTAACAAAGACTAAATAAAAAAATAAAATAAAATGTGGACGCGGGCAAAAATTTCTGAATGAAATTTTATTAAAAATGTTTTCAACATCAAGTGATATTGAAAATACACCACCAGATATAACAAATAGAGCAGTTGCAGCTACAAATAATTTACTACCAGAAAAATCAAGACATGTATATGAGAAATGAAATACTTAAACACACTTCCTGAAATACTTATTTGTCTATATCTGTGTTTTATTCCTTCCTTAGTAGATAAAATCTTGTATGCAACTGTACGTTATTGGTCTTTTAATACTCGTGCCCACCTATTTCGGTACGCGCTACGCTTGTACCGAAAAATGGCACTCGTATTAAAAGACCGTCCATAACGTAACAGTTGCATGAATAGCTATTAACATGGATTTTATGGGTTGAGAATTTTCATGTATCTTTTCGAAGTTATTTCGGATGAGAATTTTCATAAATTTTCAATCATCAGCCTTTTAAATTTTCCTAATGCTGGGACAAAAGCCTCCTCTCTTTGAGAAGGAATGGGCCGTAATCCACCACGCGGGTCCAATGCGGGTTGGTAGATGTCACATGTATTCGAATTTTTGTGTCTCGGGCATACCAGTTTCCTCATGATATTTTCCGTCGCCGTTTTGAGAGCAATGGTAGCCAAACCATCTTAACATACTCTTTTTAATTTTAGTCACTACATCTTCTTTTAAACCACAAGTTGTCTTATTACATCATTCCTCAATTTATCATTTAAAGGTACACCACGCATACTTTGCAAGGACGCATTTCTGCTGCATTCCTTCCAGTACTTCCATACATAAATGAAGGCACTAAAATGATGTTGTGAACGGCAAGATAGGCAGTCGCTACTTGTAAAATACTGTTAGGTGACTACTCATCTGCACCCGGTCAGACTGGAAGCCGCCGAAACATAATCCAGAAAAGGCTAGGCTGATTGATTCTATTAGGATAACAATAGACAGTGGAAGATAAATTATGTAAATAGGTCTTGGTCCGACCATTGTGTAAACGGTCTAGCACCAATTGAAAAAGATTGGATGTTAAATATGCAAATGTCACAAAAAGGAGGGTAGGAACGAATTCATAGGACGTTTTGTGAACACGAGGATCTTTCTAAGGGAATGTGCTGTTTTACCCTAATTCTTTTATAAAGTTTGGTGCAAGTGATGAGAGATTTAAGATCATAATTATTTTTTTATCCATCTCAAAATTGCTGATTCTCACTGCAGATTGGAATCAATCATCAGATTGAATTACTTATAGGATTATTATGTTTACATAAGGCTCCAACGAGGGTTTTTATTTGCTAACAATTTACTACGAGTATTTGAAACTTGACCTGGCTGTCGATCGGTCTACGGTTGTTATTAGTGGTTAATAATAATTACCATAAAAATATATTTTCATTCTTTTATCTTTGTTAGTGGCCTTGGGCCAGTAGATTCCGAATATGAGACGAAGAGAGCAGTTGACGAAGACTTGGATCTGTCGTAAGATGTATTTTGTGACCTTTCACGCTTGGCACCTTAAGGCAGCACGGATTTGACCTTTAACCCGAAGATTTTGATTTTAATCCTTTGGGTCAGTTGCACACAGCCGTTAAAGTAGCAAATCTTGATTTAGTTTACCTATAAATTAACCTCATAGGACATCCAAATTAAAACTTCGGTTAATTACCAGACGAAAGTGCAAATGCAGGGCTCACAATGAATATAGCAAAGACAAAAGTAATGAGCAATTCCTCACAAAAAAAATGCTATTACAATTAATAATAAGCAGTTAGAATATGTAAGCGAATGCATTTATTTAAGACAATTAGTATCACCGAACTCGCCCTCATAAGATCCACAAATTACCTCATCCATCTCCTACATTATCTTATTGCAAGCGTGTTAAGGAGATACTCCTCTTTTTATTTCTGTTGTCGCTCTTTCCTATTACTTGTACCACAATCCGTCACTTTGAACTCGCCCTCATAAGATCCACAAATTGCCTCATCCATCTCCTACATTGTCTTATTGCAAGCGTGTTAAGGAGATACTCCTCTTTTTATTTCTGTTGTCGCTCTTTCCTATTACTTGTACCACAATCCGTCACTTTGAACTCGCCCTCATAAGATCCACAAATTACCTCATCCATCTCCTACATTATCTTATTGCAAGCGTGTTAAGGAGATACTCCTCTTTTTATTTCTGTTGTCGCTCTTTCCTATTACTTGTACCACAATCCGTCACTTTGAACTCGCCCTCATAAGATCCACAAATTACCTCATCCATCTCCTACATTATCTTATTGCAAGCGTGTTAAGGAGATACTCCTCTTTTTATTTCTGTTGTCGCTCTTTCCTATTACTTGTACCACAATCCGTCACTTTGAACTCGCCCTCATAAGATCCACAAATTGCCTCATCCATCTCCTACATTGTCTTATTTTAAGCGTGTTAAGGAGATACTCGTCGTTTTATTTCTTTTGATTTTTTGTCTTTTACTTCAGTCAGCCTTTTTATTAGGATCCTGAACTTATTGAGAGTTTTTTGATTGTATATAGGAAGAAAGGGTTTTATTTGACCTTCATAATATAATTTTATGTATTTGATTTTGTGTAACACAATAATACGAATTGATTCGGTCATTGAGTTTAGTAAGTGAAAACTTTTTACCCGACTGCCGAAGGCGGGTAATGTGTTTATCAGTCTATGTTTGTGTGTATGTAAGTATGTTTGCTCCTATGCGGCGTTCTAGAAACCAAACGCGTTGGCCGATTTTGATGATTCCTTAGTCAATCGATGTGTCTTAAACTTGCGAGTGTCACTACGAGTACATTAAAATTGGAAAATAGAAAAATTTTGGGCGCCATATTGTGTGGGCCCAATTATATTTGTTTCCATACCCATCGTGTCGGGTATCAAAATAAAGGGTTTTAAAAATATATATTACATAAATGTTTAAATGTACCTAATTCGAAAAATACTAAACAGATAATTAATAAAAAAGAAATGTTCAAAAAATCAGACTGCTTAAGAAGCGAACTGAAAAGACGTAAACAAGAAGAACTTTTTAGAAGTCGCAAAACAAGATTGTATCGCGAATAAGACGATGAGAGTTTGGACTTTTTATTTGCTCATTTCAGCTGAAGCACGTCCACTGCTCGACATAGGCCTCCTCGCACGCTTAACGACATTGACGGGTTCTGTGCTTGTCAGATTCAGCGGATTTCCTTCACCATTACAAGATCATTAGTCCACTTTGAAGGCCTGTCGACTTCAGATCTCACAACAATTTATTTTGAGCAAAATAAAAATAAAAAAACAGGCCAAGTGCGAGTCGGAGTCGCGTACTGAGGGTTCCGTACAAACTTCAGCTTAAAGGTATTATAGACCTGAGTATTTGATAAGAAGTTCAATTTAATACCTCTACGCGTTCATGAGGAAAGGGGTAGTAAGTTTAAAATTAGTAAAAATATTTTTAGTTTATGATGTACCTAAAAATTTACGGTTTTCCCCAATTATTCCTTTATCTGTGCTACGAGACGTTGCTTTGTACTAAATTTCAAGATTCTGAGCTCACGGGAAGTACCCTGTAGGTTTTGATTCCCTTGCGAATGTGTCTTTTGATTGCGTTGGCTTAGATGTTTGATTATTTCACTGCTTTAAGGGACATTAAGCTTGTGTATTTGATATAAATTTCAGCTTGATACCTCTACGCGTTCCTGAGAAAAAGGATCTTGACAGACAGATTGACGGACGGACAGACGGACGGACAACAAAGTGATCCTATATGGGTTCTGTTTTTTCCTTTTTGAGTTGTGGAACCCTAAAAACTAGATAATTACCTCACATTGTATTTTTTTTACTTGAGGCAGATTGAACGTTCTCAAAGTCACTGCTTCTGATATAATAGGAGCATGGAAACATGCAAAATGATAAAACGCAAATTTAATTACATACCTAAAAAAGGATAAGTTAGTTTATTAGTACCCCACAGCTGGGCAAAGGTCAGGATTTAACGAGCATTGATAACTTCCACTCGCTTTTAGAGATGTATTTCATAGTTTCTGATCGTTCATACTTGGTAGCACTATATTGTGGATGGATGGAGAAGTAGGGGAGAAGTACGGCCAAAGAAAAGATGCATGGATTGTGTGTGGAGTGATCATGAAAGAAAAGGGAGTCAGTGATAGCGTGACGGAGGACAAGACGGTATGGAAGAAGAAAACGTGTTGCGCCGACCCCCAGTAACATGGGACAAGGGAAGGAAGATCATGATAATTGGTATCACTGTATTAAATCAAATAAAGAAGCTGAAAACATATGAAGATCATATTCTCCTGTATAAAAGCCCCTTGCTAAGATTTAAACAAAGAGACAAAAGATAAGGTAAGAACAAAATAAACAGTTGAAATAGTACATTGACAAGACAATCTTGAATTTCTCCCCTTTCGGTTGGCAAGCTTAAAATACGACAAATATTTGTACAATTTTGTTACTCTCTGGGGCTTAGGGGAAAATTTCACAATTTCAAGATATAAACAGTGAAATTGGGGAGCAATGATACCATGAAACGCTAATGTTTTTCTCTGGTGAGATTGCTTAAGAATTCTTGCACGGATCTTGACTGTTTTTAAGGGTTTTATTTAGATGGTTTAAGAAGTGTAACTTGTTTAACCAACCGGGTAACATGAACGCTTGGAGTTGTATTCAATTGTAAAATCAACCAGTTTGACGTGCGTAACAGACTGTATGTTTGTGTTAACATTATAAGCGGAATATTTACCATGTTTACTGTTTATAGCGAGTTTCCGATGATCCGTGATCAAGGTGCTTGCAACAGCACCGAAATATCGGAAACTCGCTACAAACAGTAAACATGGTAAATATCCCGCTTATAATGTTTATGTTAGTGATCATGACAGTTTAAAAACTTATGTTGTGTGTTTGTGTATTTGTTAATCTGTCTGTGGCATCATAGCCCTAAAGTGATACACCGATTTAAATATAGTTTTACTTTTGTTTGAAAGATGTCTTTATCGAGAGTGTTTTAGCTATGTTTGATGAAAATCGGTTCAGCCGTTCAAAAGTTAAAGGCGTTTCACAAATATTTTTTTTACTCTTTATATTGGTGTGTTTTCGCAAGATATCGTATAATAATTACGTGTTCAATAGATGGCTGATCGAAGCGTGTCTACTACTAGATAAATTATGTAGCATGAAATAAAAATGTGTCGAAGATTTTTAAATATTACTTGTTGATCCTTAGTTACAGACACAAAAATTTGGATGCAATCAAGAATTATTATTTTAGCCCAAATTATGATCCAGTGCAACCGAGTCTATTTAACAACTCTACAACGATGTTTTGATACACAAGAAAAATAATGCAAATATTTTGTTTTATATCCAGACTTCTGCTCACATTATTCAAAATCTTATTATCGCCATACAGAAAATCTTCACTTCTCTCCAAGAATCGTACAAACAACATGAAACTGTCTGGGCAATAAATCTAGAAAATCGCATTGACAAGCAAGCAACACAAGGCAACTACAGACTATGCTATCGCAAACAAATTGTGTATAGACTCTTGGGAATATAAACCTGATCCTTTTGTTATCCCTCTGTAAGCAGATTTGTTACAAAGGCTAGGGTTCGCAAAGCTATGAAAACCAGTAGTGCTGTTCAGCAGAGTTCAATTGAAACCATTCAAGTGAGCGCACACAATTCAAAAGAGACTCATTTGTTTTTTAAAGTAGATCATTCGGCTTCACAAGATGCCGTTCGAATTTTGAAATGATTTATCAATTCACAATGTATTGTCTTATTGATTGTACATTGCCGCGTTCTCCTAGTGCTTATAAGCGCTTCTGCTGAGGCTGATGACCTTTTTTTATCGTGGCGAAATGCTCATGCATACTGCGCCACCATGGGGAGATAGCGCAGTTATGTGTGGACTCCAACCCACTAAAACTCCACATTGCCGTCCGGTGCCGCTTATGGCGGGAACACGGGCACGCGTTAGCACTCACAGCGAACCCACCGCGGCTGTCCGTTAGCGGACCCTCCTCTAGGGAGCACACCCTATCAGCTACCCACCACTACTACTACTTTTATAAACGTGAAAGTTTGTTAGGTTGGATAGATGTATGTTAATTACTCTTTCAAGCAAAAACTAATGAACAGATTTTGATAAAACTTCACAGAAATATAACCTATACATCAGAATAACACATACGCTATAATTTATTAAGATATTGGGAGAAGTACTTACACCAAGCGGATGGAGCCGCGGGCGGCAGCTGGTATTATAAATGCAAAAGTTTGGATATATGGATCTATGTTTGTTACTTAATCACGCCAGAACGGCTGAATAGATATGGATGAAATTTGGCACAGACATAGATATAAGAAACTTAGCAACTTAAAAAGATAGCACATAAGCAACTTTTTTCATCCCGCTAATTATAGCGTGCAAAGTGTTAAAACTGTTAAAAACACAAAAAAAACAGGCGAAGCCGCTGGCAGGGATAAAAAACAGGCGAAGCCGCTGGCACAAGCTAATATAATATAAGACATAACACCAAGCCTGAATTCCCCGTAGGATTGGACCACAAACATAAATCTAACTAGATAACGCAAGTCTCTCCATCTGTATGAAAACCTAGCGTGCCACTTTTTCACACATAATTTACTTACCAATGAAAGAAAACATTTCCAATGCCTCGGCCTACTTTCTCTAAACAGTCTTTACAGCTCAATATCTTTTAATTTTTTATTTGTGATTGGTTTGCTCTTGACTCTAGTCTAAGTCATAGGAGACGGAGACAGAGTCTACGATGGAGTGAGCTTACCCAGAAGAAGCCTGTTCACTTAACTTTGAAGAGATTCGGTTGAATGCGTTCGGAAACACAGACGCAGGTAGTGAGTTCCATTCATTCGCTGTGCGCATTATGAAGGATGTTTGGAAGCGCTTGGTGCGAATTGGTGGAATGGCAACAAGGTAAGGATGGTAACTTGCAGTGCCTCTAGATGTCCGATGGTAGAAGGGGGCTGGTGGGATGAGGTCGTGGAGCTCTTGAGCACACTCACCGAAATATAGTATGTATAAGACCGACAAACAGGCAACCTTGCGGCGATGAGCCAAGCTGTGGAGCTTGGTATCCACCAGTTCAATATCGCCGATGAGCCTCTTGGCTCTGCATTCCACCGAATCAAGCGCGGCAAGCTGATATTTAGCTGAGCCATCCCAAAGATGGCTGCAATACTCCATGCAGGATCGGATTTGCGCTTTGTACACGGTTAAAAGCTGTCCAGGCGTAAAGTATCGCTTCACCTTATTTAGGATGCCCAGTTTTTTGGCCGCAATTTGGGCTTTGTACTCAATGGAGGCGCCGAAGTTGAGACTGGATGAGCCGATCACTGGAACAGACGCACCCCGAAAAATCATAATTAGGCATTTTTCTTGATTTCGGTGGATTTCAGGTGTCGATAATTTTATTTTTTATTTTCAGCCTATTCTGTCCCACTGCAGGGCAAATGCCTCTCCTTTTTCCTTCCAATTCCCGGTAATGCTAAATGAAAAGCTCAAATTAATCGTAAGTTGATCTTTTCATGTAGCATTATCGCATTGATCGTAATTTTAATCCTTTTTATGACACGTGAAGTACAAACAATCGCGTTATCTAGTTAGAGTTATATCTGTGGGTTAAACAGATTTGCATTTATAGTAAATCCTCATTTCGCTAGTGATGTTTAAATCCCCACATACTAGAAGGCAAGCCTATTGCCATATCAGCCCGAATTTAGTCAGCATCTATGGCAATAGCCATAGATGCTGACTAAATTCGGGCTCATACTGACTAAAATTCGGGCTCATACTGACTAAAATTCGGGCTGATACTGACTAAAATTCGGGCTGAACTAACTAAAATTCGGGCTGATACTGACTAAAATTTGGGCTGATACTGACTAAAATTCTATTAGAAACAATCCAATAACACTTTGCACCATCCGGGTTTCGAACCCATACGTTTAGCAGTGCGCTTGCGACGACCACCACCAGCATTATTTAAATATGCTTATTATATTATATTTGGTCCATTCAATAACTCTGGATATATGATATACTAGCTGCCGCCCCGGCTCTGCCCGCGTGGTATTTGTAATTCTCCTAATATGTTATAAATTAATAGCTTATGCCCGCGGCTTCGCCCGCGTAAAAAGTGTTTATCATCCCAAGAGAATACAAACTATCCTATGTCCTTCCCAGAGTCTCAAACTATCTCCATGCCAAATTTCATCTAAGTCGGTTCAGTAGATGCAGAGATTACCCCTACTACCTGACAAACTTTTCCTGTTTATAATATTAGTATCTGGGTGACAATAGAGAAAACGACGTTTTCTAAAAATTAAACCTAGTAAGATCGATTTATCGCCCCCGAAACCCTCTGCAAATCGTTGGACCCGTTTACGAGATTCAGATTATATATATTATACAAGAATTGGTCGTTTAAAGGTATAAGATAAGATATATAGTATATATAGCCTTTGTGTTATTCTGATGTATAAGCTATATTTCTGTAAAGATTCATCAAAAGCCGATCTGTAGTTTTTGTGTGAAAGAGTAACAAACATACATCTATCCATCCATCCTCACAATTTATTATAGTAGTAAGATTATTAAGATTAACTTACATCTAAACTTCAACCTCTGTTATCTAATTTTAGACCTCCGCTCCGGGGTCAAGTTTCGATAAACCCTTTTAGTGCACCTTTAAGCCCTCTATAAAACATAATCTCTTCATGTTTCCAAATTTAGTAAGATTTACCATGCAGAAAATTTCACACAAAATATTCTGTCCCAACCTTTAAATTATCTTTTAGTAAGTGCTTATACAAATACTATGAAAAATGTCATAAAAATCTTGTTTCAACATAAAATATTGTATTGCCACAATCTTGAAAATGAATTATTCTGCTTATTTATACATAAAAATAAATGAGGTGTCCGTTACAACGTTGGACAGCTTCATAACGTACGTGAGGTCACACACAACAGATCCAAGATGGCTGCCCTGTAGTACAGAGCACTGGGACGACTCGTAGGCGCACGCTACAGACGCCATTGTCATAACCTTCTATACAAACGAAGCTTGTTTAAAATTATCCCAAAGGAACCGTTCCTGGATAATAGTATTTCTAGGTTGTAAACTATCTGGATCCAAATTTTCTCCGGTGACGGACAAACGCGGCGGGTTCACGGATGATTGCTAACGCGTGTCTGTGTTCCCGTTGTAAGCAGCATTCAGGAGGACACCGTGGAGTTTTAGTGGGTTGGAGTCCCACATAACTGCGCTATCTCTCCGTAGTAGCGCAGTATGCATGAGCATATAACAATGCAAAAAATAAAAGACAAATCCGCATCACTATTCTCCACTATTGTAACTTCTGAAAGCCAGAATGAAAGATGTTGATGAACAGAAAACCGCTTGCATAGTCGTTTTTCTTATGCTGCTGCTTAGGCGTTTTTTTTCATTGACGATCCGATTCAACGGTTTTGGATGCCGCAACAACTTCAATCAGAAAAGAGCAGCGGAAGTATAGGGAAGTAAATCATAAATTCCTTCCCTCCATACCAAGCCATTTCCTTGCGTGGTCGCATCAGAAATGAGGATATCTGCAGGAGAACCAAAGTTACCGACATAGCCCGAAGAATTGCGAAACTAAAATGGCAGTGGGCAGGGCACATTGCTCGCAGAACGGATGGCCGATGGGCCGAAAAGTTCTGGAATGGCGACCGTGAACCGGAAGATGATGCATTGGAAGGCCTCCCAGTAGGTGGACCGATGGCCTGGTTTAAGTTGCGGGAAGGCGTTGGATGCGAGATGCACGGAATCGGTCAATGTGGCGACGCCTGGGGGAGGCCTAAGTCCAACAGTGGACATCTTTCAGCTAAAATAATGATGAAGATACCAAGCCGAACAGAGATAGGCCAATAGGCACAAAGGTACCAAGCCTGTCAGTGAGTGTCGTTGTTTACTCTTATATATTGACGCCCTGTGATAAATCTGGCTCTCTGGGCTTAGTATTAAGAGCTGCACGGGTACTGCATAATTGTAGAACGCTTACCGAGGACCATATTTGGTTGGGTGATTGTCTACTACTTGGCGAGAAGTCTCCGTGCCTCGGAAAACACGTTAAGCCGTTGGTCCCAGCTGTCATTTATACATTTTTAATAATCGTTATGGTAGTCAGAACCCAGAAAATATGACCCAAGATTCCAAGAGGTATCATGTTACTCAGTTACTGGGTTTTGAATATCAGATAGAAAGGCAGTTGCTCCATGCAAAATATTGGTACCTTAACATAGTTGGGAAAAGTCGCGGCAAATTGATTAATTGCCAATATTCATGTATTTTTTTATCGAACTTCACAAGTTCATATGAAATAATTATGTTCTATCAATTTTATTTTAAAATAATTATTTTGTTAAATTATCATTTTTTTTTAATATTATCATTTTGTTAAATTATCATTTTTTTTTAATATTATCATTTTGTTAAATTATCAATTTAAGTTTAATTTAATTATTTTGTTAAATTGTCAATTTTATTTGTTTTTTTAATCAATTTTATTAATTACATATCAATTGTATATTATTTAACAAATTTTTTTTACCAATCTTTGCCAATCTTATTAATTTTATCTTTTTTTTTATTAATGTTACCATTACTATCCACTTGTATTTATAATAAGCGCTTATGTAAGTTAGCTTTTTGATTCTTTAAAATTTTGAATGTGATGTTTGCCTATAAGTAATTGTTGCACAGTAAGATTAGTTTAAGCATGTTATTTTTTGTTACAATTAAGTGTAAGCAATTGTTGGTGAACCTAATAAAAAAATAAAATATTCTATGACAATGAAAGCTGCAACTTGGGCTCGGACCATTTTGCGCGGGCATGAACATTATTAGCACGGTGATTCCGAGCTCTGTGGTTGTACAAAAGTGGTACAAGTGTGGTGTCCTCCTTGTGGTTTTATATTAAGTAGCTCTTGCCCGGAACTTTGTTTGCATACAAACTTCAACCCTTTGTTGGGAGAAGGTCGAGTTTCGGAATCCTTTCTTATAACCCTTTAGAATGTTGGCATTGTTCAAGAGTAAAGTTGCAACTGTAAAGCTTATTAAATATTTCTGCCTATTATACAAGAATAATACTCCCGAATTTTGTGATACCATCCCGCAAAAAATCCATAGGTAAAAAATATACCTATTAGGTAAGTACTTCTTTTATAATCATCATCATCATCATTTCAGCCGAAAGACGTCCACTGCTGGACATGAACCTCCCCCAGGCGTCGCCACATTGACCGATCCCGTGCGTCTCGCATCCAGCGCCTTCCTGCAACCTTAGCCACGTCATCCGTCCACCTAGTGGGAGGCCTTCCAACGTATCATCTTCCGGTTTGCGGTCGCCATTCCAGAACTTTAGGACCCCATCGGCCATCCATTCTGCGAGCAATATGCCCTGGCCACAGCCATTAAAGTTTGGCAATTCTTCGGGCTATGTCGGTGTGTCGGTAGTTGTTTTCAAGAGTCATCACGAATCGTCTCGCGCGCAGGTTGGACGATTTCCAGCCTCCCGAACAAGCCGGATTCCGAAAAAGCTTTAGCACCATAGACCACATACATACGCTGCGGCAGATTATACAGAAGACCGAAGAGTATAACCAGCCTCTCTGTTTAGCGTTTGTGGACTACGAGAAAACCTTCGATTCGATCGAGATTTGGGCTGTACTGCAGTCTCTCCAACGGTGCCAGATCGACTACCGGTACATTGAGGTGTTGAAGTGTTTGTTTTTAGTACGAAAATGCCACCATGTCAGTTCGTCTTCAGGATCAGATCTCGAAACCAATCGTTCTTTTATACTAAACTAAAAATATTATAAATAACAAATTAGAGGCATGTACTTCTAAATTCTAAATTGACGTTGGGATTAGGTCAATTTTGAAATAAGTTGCAAGTCCACTGGTCAACCTATTCTCGACATGTACCTACGGATTTTCAACTGACTTTAAAAAGGACAAAGTTCTCAATTCGACTTTATCTTTGTTACATGATTACTCCGCCAATTATGAATTGATTTTGATGTTTCTTTTTTACAACAACAAATATCACACTCGGCGAAACCATGAGCTTGAGTTGCAAAGCACTTACATATTTCCAAAAATGTTGAAATCCCTTGTAACAGAGGGGTCAGGGGACAAGTTTATAGCCATCTACCGGGCACAAATTTATACTCTGACATATTGAATAGTTACTAAACAGTACACTATTAGGCCATAACAAATAACCCACTTTTCCAACACGTATAATATTCATACACCAAGCCATAATTCCCCTAATTCCTCGTATCCACGGACGTGTAACATCATAAGGAAGTCATTACGCCCCTCTTTTGATCCTCCACAGCCTCTTACGAAACCCTCTCTTCATTCATGAGACGTTGAGTAGTGGGGAGTATAATTTTAGCATATTTTTCTTCGAGGGATCACTTTTTTTTTGGCTGAGTTGTGGTATTTAAAGACGCCTTTTTTTTGGTGGCGAATGAGTCTAGAACCTTTTTAGGTGTGTTAGAAAATGTCTGTGTGCATTTTTAATGTTATTGGACGTCCTTTCTCGGTTATTAAATTATTATAATTTTTGAACATTCTTATTCAAGTGATTACTTTTTTATGAAGTCGTGAAAAAAGTTTTTAACACTCTCAAAAGAGGTTAAATATTTTTTACACTTAATAAATATCATAAAATCTGTTTTGATTGTTAGACCGGACTATCAGAAAATCAATTGAAATACTTGTCATGAGATTGGAATAATTAATGAATCTGGCACCGGATAAATTGATGCTGGAGAAATCATAGATTGTATTAAAGAATAATTTGTCTGATTTACTTAAACTACAGTTATAGTGATTACAATCTTCTATATATATACTAATATACTAAATTATACGTATAATTTGTTAGTACTTGTACTTGTTCTTGTACTTGTACTTGTACTTTTACTTTTACTTTTACTTTTACTTTTACTTTTACTTTTACTTTTACTTTTACTTTTACTTTTACTTTTACTTTTACTTTTACTTTAACTTTTACTTTTACTTTTACTTCTTCTTCTACTTCTACTTCTACTTCTACTTCTACTTCTACTTCTACTTCTACTTCTACTTCTACTTCTACTTCTACTTCTACTTCTACTTCTACTTCTACTTCTACTTCTACTTCTACTTCTACTTTTACTCTTACTTATACTTCTACTTCTACTTCTACTTCTACTTCTACTTTTACTCTTACTTGTACTTGTACTTGCACTTGTACTTATGCTTATACTACAAACAAATGGACCGATTTCAATTTTTTTTTCTACCTTTGAAAGCTACACTATCCCCGGGTGACATAGGCTACTTTTTATCCCTGTATTCCCACGGGAGCGGGAACTATGCGGGTGAAACCGCGAGGCGTCCGCTAGTCTCAAATAATATTTACTTATGTAAAGTGCCTATAATATGACCGGCACCTATTTTGTAGAATTCACAGCTCACTTCACTAAAGTGAGGGCACCCAGCTCGAAAGCGAACTCTTTGAAGCGACTTTTTGAAGTAAATCGTCGTGGATTCACAACGAGACACCGTTCGAATTTCGAAGTGATGTCTGCAAAATGAGGTATTGTGATGCTTCTCCCAATGAACTTTTTTAGACAAAGAGTTACCGAAAATAGAATTTCTAACAAAGCTAAGCCTTTCCTTTGAACAAATGAAACCTCATTCTTTAGGCAAGGCTTAAGACAATGCTCTTTAATTAGCAATTAGGACCCTTTTGGATAACCAAGACCGGTTGAATTAGGTCGTTTTTTACTTAACAATATTATTAAATTAAAAATAAAATTGTTTTGTTACACTTTTTTACTGTCAGTATCTTTTTAATGATCTTGCCTGGAATGGAAATGTCTTCTTGAATGATGACGTAATGAATGTTGAATTTGGGTTCGATTTATACATGCTTATGTATACCTTCCTATGTATCGAAGACGTGTGTTAAACCGTAAACATAATTAATTAAGTTTTATTTATTACTAGCTTCTACCAGTGGGTTCGCTCGCGTGAATTTCACAAATTATCCCAAGGGCCTATATTATAAAAACCGGCCAAAAAAAAGCAAGTTTGTTGTATAAGAGTCCCACTTAAATATTTATTTTATTCTGTTTTAGTGTTTGTTGTTATAGCGGCAACAACAAACAACGGTTCATGGGATACAGCCTGGTAACAGGCATACAGACAGACAGACGGACAGTGGAGTCTTAGTAATAGGGTCCCATTTTTACCCTTTGGGTACGGAACCTATAAAAGTATCCAATATGCTATTACTATCTATCTTTACTATATTCTAGACTATGTTCTATCTCTGTGCCAAATTTCATTTAGATCTGTGCAGACGTTTGAGCGTGAAGAAGAAACACACTTACAAACTTTCGCCTTTATAATATTAGCGTGTTTTTTTTGTACTGCTGAGTGTTAGGTCCTGGGTTCGATTCCCGGGTCTGGCAAATTAATATTGGGGCTTTTTCATCTGGAATTTCTCAGAAGCAGGCTCAAGTCTGGATTTATGCACGGATGAAGGCAATAAGCTCACCCCTAATACATGGGACTTAAGTCCAAATTGGCAAAATTGGCACATAATTGGCAAAACCTCTGCTTGTGCTCTTTTGCTACCCCAACAAACACCGACGACTGGACCTGGCAACGTACAACACGCCTACACTTCGGACCGACGAGAAGATCACCGAACTTGAAGAGGAATTGAGCAGGTTATGATGGAGTATTGTAGGGTTTTCTGAAGTCCGAAGAGAGGGGGAGGACTCCATAATCCTAAAATCCGGTAACTTGCTCTATTTCAGAGAGGATGACTGGCAGTCCCAAGGTGGTGTCGGGTTTATCGTCCACAAGCCCCTTATGAATAACGTGGTGAAGATCGAGAGTGTGTCGACCAGGGTGGCGTACCTTATACTCAGAATATCCTCGAGATATTCGCTGAAGGTCGTACAGGTTTACGCCCCGACCTCGGCACACCCCGACGACGAGGTGGAGAACATGTATGAGGTTATTCTAGAGCCTTGCATGGTTTTAAAACTCACTTCACCGTTGTCATGGGAGACTTCAACGCGAAACTGGGCAAACGAGACGATGATGAGTTGCAAGTGGGGCAATTTGGAAAACATACAACAATGCCTCTGTGATCAACGCGGTTAAAACCGGGAGCGATCACCGCATGGCTAGAGGCACATTGAACATTAATATTAGGCTTGAAAGGTCTCGACTGATGAATTCCACGCTCCATCCAGCACAGATCCAGGTCCAAAACCCCGAGAGCTTTCAGCTCGAACTCCAGAATCGTTTCGAGTGTCTAAGGAGCTCCGTGGACAAATACAGCGATAGGTTCGTGGAAGTTGTCCATAAGGTCGGGTCTAAGTTTTTCAAGACCCGTCGTACAGATAGAAACAAAAAGCTCTCTGATGCTTCTCTCAGGCTTATAAAGGAGAGGCGTGGGATGATTCTGCAGGCTTCAGATGAGGCGTGCAAATACAATAGCTCAATAGATAGATCTCTAAATCCTTGAAAAGAGACTTCCGCTGCTTTAATACCGAGCGTATTAAAGACGCGATTAGGCGAAATAAAGGCTCTAAGGTGTATTCAAGGGCTCTGGTTATTGAGCAGAGCCAGCTCATGAAACTGAAGACCGACGATGGCAGGGTCGTATCCGCCAAACCTGTGTTTCTGAGGGAGATCGAGACATTTTATGGGCAGTTGTACACATCAATCAGTAACCTCGTTACGAGTATAGCAAACGACCCAAGAGCTAGATTGATCCGACACTATACCGAAGATATCCCTGACGACAGCTTATATGAGATTAGGATGGCTCTGAAACAGCAAAAAAAATACAAGGCGCCGGGTGATGACGGAATCATGGCCGAACTCCTGAAGGTGGGTGGAAGACCGGTCCTTAAGTCCCTTCAGAAGCTGTTTGATTCCGTCATATTCGAGGGCAAAACGCCACATGCATGGTCCAGGGTTGTAGTGGTACTCTTCTTCAAGAAGGGCGACAATGCCCAGCTGAATAATTGTAAGCCCATCCTACTTCTTAGCCATGTCTACAAATGGTTTTCAAGAGTCATCACGAATCGTCTCACGCGCAAGTTTGACGATTTCCAGCCTCCCGAACAAGCCGGATTCCGAAAAGGCTTTAGCACCGTAGACCACATACATACGCTGCGGCAGGTTATATAGAAACCCGAAGAGTATAACCTGCCTTTCTGTTTAGCGTTTATGGACTACGAGAAAGCCTTTGATTTGATCGAGACCTGGGCTGTATTGCAGTCTCGCCAACGGTGCCAGATCGACTACCGGTACATTGAGGTGTTGAAGTGTTTGTACAAAAACGCTATCATGTCAGTCTGTCTTCAGGATCAGACCTCAAAACCAATCCTTCTCCAGCGTGGCGTGACACAGGGAGACGTCATTTAAACTATTCACTGCTGCGCTGGCAGATGTCTTCAAGGTTCTGGACTGGAGGGGGCTTGGTATCAACGTTAATGGGGAGTATATCACTCACCTTCGGTTTGCCGATGACATAGTGGTCATGGCTGAGACCATGGCGAGCCTCAGTACAGTGCTCGATGACCTCAGTAGAGCTTCCAAAAGAGTGGCTCTTAAAATAAACATGGACAAAACCAAGGTCATGGTGAATGCCCATGTAACACCAACTCCTATCACGGTCGGAGACTCTATACTCGAAGTTGTAGACGAATATGTCTACCTGGGACAAACGGTCCAGTTGTGTAGACCTAACTTCGAGAAAGAGGTCAACCGTCGAATCCAACTCGGCTGGGCGGCGTTCGGGAAGTTGCGTGGTATCTTCTCGTCCAATTTACCGCTGTGTCTCAAGACAAAAGTCTATGACCAGAGTGTGTTGCCAGTGATCACCTATGGGACCGAGACGTGGTCGCTTACAAAGGGCCTCATCAGAAAGCTCAAAGTCACCCAAAAGGCAATGGAGAGGACTATGCTCGGAGTTTCCTTGCGTGATCATATCAGAAATGAGGATATCCGCAGGAGAACCAAAGTTATCGACATATCTCGAAGAATTGCCAAACGTAAGTGGCAGTTGGCAGGGCACATTGCTCGCAGAACGGATGGCCGTTTTGGGCCAAAAAGTTCTAGTGTGGCGCGAACGGCAGTCGCAGGAAAGGACGTTGGCAGGCCCCCATCTAGGTGGAACGACGACCTGGTCAAGGCTGCGGGCGTCTGGTGGATGCGAAACGCACATGACCGATCAGTGTGGCGACGCTTGGGATGGCCTATGTCCAGCAGTTGACGTCTTTCGACTGAAATGTTGATGATGATGATGAATGTTGCCTTGGGATGATAAAATATATTTCACGCGGGCGAAGTTTCTGGCAGTAGCTAGTAAGTTATAAATAGGGACCATTTATCAATAGGCAAACGTACAGCTAAGCTTTTACAACATGCATATGCGAGTAAAAATAAAATCCAGTCACTCGTAACAATTTCCTTCACTATTTCAGGTCAAGCTGCTATAATTACCATTCGTTACAGAATGCTAATAAAAAAACTGCAGCTTTTTATGTAGGTATTACGCATAGAGCACAGAATAGCCGCGTCGGCAGCAACTAGAGTAATCATATTCGTGTCCGTGCAATGTACGCTAAATACAAGTTTCGGGTATCATAGAGATAATCAGAATATCTGAAAATTCGTTTTAAAAGAAAAAATACGTGTCCAATATTGTTTATTAATCTTTTAACAACATATATAATGTCAAAAATCATTGCACGCCTCTTATTTCGGTCCACCACCACAACAACAGGCTTATTGGCTACAATAGTCCAGTCTGTGATGATGGAGCGATCCCAGTACAATATGATATTGCCATTTTCGAGAGCTGGGTCGGGCACATACCTGTAGTACGGCACCTCCGATGCCACAAGAGTGTATTTCAGAGCAAGTTGCTGATGGATAATCCTGGTTGCAAGGTTGAGCCCATGTAAGTACTCTTCGTTAGCTAGACGAGAACATTTAGAGATTATGTGGCGAATTGATACACCCGGACGGTGACATGCCCGACAGAATGTATGTCAACCGTGCCATCCTTCACGATAACTACATCCATAGTTGTACAGAAAAGATATTCTGTTACCCCAAAGAGGTCGCCGAAACCCACCCAGGCTGCTGACGTTAACTGATCTACATCAGATCCATAGATTTTACTGGTGGTAGGCTTCGGCTGAAGGCTTGTGACCACCCATTGAGCAAAGACGTACTGCCAAGCGGCCTAGCCGTGTTCCAGTTACGATGCTCGGTGTAGCCATCTAGAGGAGTTGGGTCGAGATAGCTGTTCCACTGCAGGCAGACCAGCCTGACACGCACTGTTATGGGCGTATCGGGAGACTTGTCGCGGAGGGTAGCGGGATTCGAGGCACGGTGCGCCGCTGGCCGACCGCAGGTAGTCGGGGGCCCAAGTAGTGTGCCAGCCACATATGAAAGGCTGCCCCGCCAACTACCGAAAAATCCTGGAATGCTCCATCGTGCTGGTTGGCAACCAGATGGGGAGGGCTTGATGGACATTCCGGGGGGGCTCGGGCGTCCCCGCAGTCTCCAGACTAGTGCCCCAATGATGTCGTCCTTTCAGTGCGTGTCTTTAGGTTAGCAGCGTGGAACCTCGTCTCACTTCCTACTCCTCTCCTCTAATCATTATTAAAAAAAAAAAAAAAATGCCTAGGAAAAAGAATACAGGATTTTAACAGCGGCTGCACCCTCTCCCCCACAAAGTGCACCTCACCAACATTAGAGGTCTGCACTCAAATCTCTCTGCAGTCCACTACCACCTGGAGACTGAGAAACCAGCGCTGTTTTTCCTTACGGAGACGCAGATAGCGAGTCCCTCAAACGTGTCGTACTTATCTTACCCAGGGTTTACCCTGGAGCACAATTATAAACCGCGTGCGGGTGTGTGTATGTACGCCCATGACGACACTTGCTATCGGCGTCTCCGTAACTTTTAGGACTCGAGATTTTCAAAGCTGTGGGCTCTAGTGGACACAGGTCTGGATAAAATTATCTACGCCTGTTAAAATTGTCTACCGCTCGCACAGCGGAGATCAGAAGACAACCAGGCTCACAGAGTACCTCAGTGAGGCGGCTGATGCGGCACAGCAGCGGTACCCCTCCACCCAATTATTATATATTAATTATTATATTATTTATTTATGTATTTTATAATTAATGTACACACAGTAAATACATAAAGACAACACATCAATACAATAGAGTACAAAGGAACTGCTTATTTCTAAAGAAATGTCTACCAGCAGACCCGCGAAAAGGAAAAATGAAAAAGAAATGTAGACAATAGTGTGTGAGAACAGGAAGAGAAGAAAAGTGAACGACTTAAACTAAGATATAAAAACATAGGCACCTACACAATAATGTAATGGTGCATATATACTTACATAAATACATATTTTAAAATGTATAGATTCTTAATATTTATACATATGACTATAAAGATCAGATTTGAGAGGAAAGATAATGCGATCAAAATCATTAGATCTCAAGAAAAGCAAATTACTTGCTCAATCCCACAAGGAAGTGTATTAGGATGCCCACTGTTTTTAATCTATATTAATGACCTTCCCAAAATATTAGACAAAGAAAATGTTTTACCAGTATTATTTGCAGACGATATTTCAATACTAATTAAGTGTGGCAATATAAATAACCCTAGTCTACAAATACAAGACACCCTCCAAACTGTAGATACTTGGCTCAAGATCCACAACTTGGAAATTAATAATAATAAAACTAAAATAATTCAATTCAGATCATACAAAAAACCACCTCTCAATATAATAACAACATTTAGAAATACGAAAATAGAAGAAGTTAATACATTTAGCCTACTTGGTATAAATATTGACACACACATTAACTGGAAATCACACATAGAACATATAAAAACAAAGCTCTCCAGATTCTCTTACGCTCTTTTTCAAATTAAACAAAGCACTAACATACAAACAGCTATGGCTGCTTACTACGCATACGCATACTCATGGCTGCGATATGGCGTCATGCTATGGGGCAATAGCGTTAACGTAAATGATCTATTCATAATGCAAAAGAAGTGTATAAGAATTATAGCTCAAATAGGTAGCACGGAGAGCTGCAGACCATACTTTATAAAATATCTGATCCTAACTCTGCCGTCAATATACATACTTGACATTTGCGTATTTGTTTTTAAAAATATCGACAACTTTACGAAAGTAGAAGATACGCACAACGTCAATACTCGGCATAAAAAGAGGTTATGCGCTCCATCCTAAAGAATTAAAATGTTAAGTGATAGCCTATATTATATGGCAATAAAAATATATAATAAGTTGCCCAACTCGTTTAAAACTGAAAAATCAGTAACAATATTCCAAAAAAGGCTAAAACTATACCTAATCCAAAAGTGTTTCTATTCAGTAAAAGAATATTTAGAGTCAAGCATAAAATAACGATTTTATCTCAAGTGGCGATCTGTCCTATACAAACAATAAGATTTACTTTATCCTAATTAACTTCATACAAAATTGTAATTATTATTAGTAGATTAAGGATGACATTGATATTGCTGTATAATTGTATTATATTCATTAGTATTGACATTTAATTTTGACATAACTATATATTAGACTTGACATTACAATTTTTTTTTTTTTTCAATTTAATTATATTAATGTAAAATAAAATAATTCAATAATAGTTATGTTTAATGCATGCCAATTTGGGATGATAGGGACATGAGAATTATGGTTGCAATGCTTGTAAAAGGCTGCTAAGTCATAAGTACTAACATAACATAACAACAATATTATACACTTAGTTCGCAATAAACGTTTTGAATTTGAATTTTGAATTTGGATAAAGTGAGAAATGAGAATATTAGGGGAAGTTTGAAAGTGGCGCCAGAGACAGAAAAGTGGAAAGAAAACCGTTTGTCCTGGTATGGCCATGTGATGAGGAGGGATGAAACGAATGTTTCTAAAAGAGCTATGAATAAAAATGTGGAAGGAGAGGGAGGGGACGGCCAAAGAACAGATGGATGGACTATGTGAGGAGTGATATGAAAGAAAAGGGAGTCAGTGATAGCGTGACGGGGGACATGACGGTGTGGAAGAAGAAAAAGTTGTTACGCCGACCCTAAGTAACAAGGGCAGGAAGATGATGGTGATGACCTGACTTAACGTTATTACACTTAAACTTTGCTGTAATTTTCTCACAGGTGAGCGGTCAACGACTGCATTGCGTCACCATATCCAGTATAACTCGTAATGTTTACTGCATACAGTTCGGACGCAGAGATCCTTAAGTGCACGGTATAAGCTAGATAAATTCAAAAGCTTGGCTTGTGCTTTTGAGTTTATTTGCGGTTTTAAACTTTCGAAGAAACTCGATTGTATGTTTTTATATATAGGAACCTTAAAGAAGGCTTCTTTAATTTTGAAAATTTTAGTTGGAGAAGGAATGCATCGAATAAAGATTAACCAACGCCTTCAATCCTTATGGCAATCTTTCAAGTGTTAAGTGCTCATCATAAATATGACCAATTTTCACTACGGGATCAACTTAGATTTGAATAAAATAACATCAGCACAGTATAATATTTCCACATAACTCTACAAAATGCTGGGAACAGCTGGTTTTTCCATATTTCTGAGTTATTACATAGTAGATTATAAGTTGTTCATGTTTATGAGTACCTACTTTTACACACTGAAATATTGCCAATTAATAAAAAATCACCCTGTTTCTATAATACTCATATCTCTCATATGTCTCATATTTTTCAAACAAGTGCGTGTCAGACTTCGCACATTTAGAGTTTCGCACCAAACCGCAAAATCAAGTTGATTGTATAGGAAAATTTTCATCGGCGAGGTCTTTATTCGTCAGAGAATTTTAACATTGCGGTGTAGAATATTACAGTTTTAGGTCAGCGCCATCTCTTGACCGATAGTAGAACTAATGTATTTTTGGAGATGATTTCAGAAAGGGTGTTCTATTTAGAGACATCGTTTTATTAACCTCCATCTTTACATAAACTTCTCTATCACATAGAATAATTTGAGTTACTTTTTTTTATTATAATTGATAGGCTCGCGCTTGACCACTATCTCACCTGATGTTAAGCGATGACGATCTTATCTTCGAAGTTTGCTTAGAGAAATCTCTAAGCAAACTTCGAAGATAAGATCGTTTTTACATTTTTCTTCAGTTGTCGAAAACAATGCGGAACAAAAAAAAATTGTTTGAGAATAGCGCTGTTTTATATGATACCCCACATGCCCTTGTAGCCCCAATACGATTTTTAAGAGCCCCTTTCAGACCGCGTTACAAAAATAAACTTTTTAATTTCTTTCTTATTTGCAAAATAGTTTCGCAAACGTCATCTAAAACTATTCCAAATAACAAGTAGATAGGGTTTGTAGTTCTTGAGACATCTGTGATAGACAGACAGACAGACTGAGTCGCAAAATAAGGGTTCCTTTTCACCATTTTCGTACGGAACCCTAAATACAAGGCACGACACCGAGCTGCTACGGAGAATATGGCAATACATAATTATATTGATGGGAAACCTACCCAAAACTAATTGGCTCAAGATTAAAGGAACTAAGGAAAGATCATGTCTTCAGCACATAGGTAATGTCAAAAAGAAAGTATGCTACTCCACTATCTAACATCAAAACCCACCGTAAACCTGGACTTAACCTCTTTATATGCTGTTCAGTACGAACCGTACATTTAGGTTTATTTTTATAGAGCTACTCGTAAAAACTTACGCGAGTTGATATACCTAATATTATATTATGTTATATGTCGACTCGGTTTATATGCCATATCTTGGACTATAAACGGGATTTTAAAGACTGTTTGAG
This sequence comes from Orthosia cruda, assembly GCA_964057195.1. Classification (NCBI taxonomy): domain Eukaryota; kingdom Metazoa; phylum Arthropoda; class Insecta; order Lepidoptera; family Noctuidae; genus Orthosia; species Orthosia cruda. The sequence continues at coordinate 9,971,932 of OZ059852.1, read as the reverse complement.
ATATAAAAGTATTGGTTAAAGTCTTGTGAAGGGATATGTAAATGGGTTTATTAGCAGTGTATAAGTATTGATCTTTTGTATATTATTTTCTGATAGTCTGTAATGGGAAACAAGTCCACTCTTAAGTTCTTGTTATTTTGATACTTCATGTTTAACAAGTCTATTCTTTACTTTAGGAAACTTACCTACCTATTTACCTGACTGCCGAAGGAGGGTAATGTATTTATCAGTCTATGTATGTATGTGTGTTTGTTTCTATGTGGCGTTCTACAGAAACAACGCGTTGGTCGATTTTGATGATTCTTACGTCAATCGATTCGTCTTAACTTTGCGTGTGTCACTGTCTACATATAAATTGGTAAAACAAAAATGACAAATTTTGGCGCCATATTGTGAGGTCCCAATTTATTTTCTTCCGTTCCCATCATGTGGGGTATCAAATTAAAGAGTTTTAAGAGGTAATTTCAAAAATATGTAACACTTATATGTTTAAATAAAAAATCATTATCTGCCTAGCCTTTTTTCTAACTATATTGGGGTCGGCTTCCAGTCTAACCGGATTCAGCTGAGTACCAGTGCTTTAGATGGAGCGACTGCCTATCTGACCTCCACAACCCAGTAACTGGTTAACATCGGTACCCCTTGGCTAGACTGGTGTCAGATCTCAAGCTTCTGACTACTCGTAACGACTGTCAAAGATCTTCAAATGACAGCCGGGACCAACGGCTTGACGTGCTTTCCGAGGCACGGAGGAAACTCGGTATGTTGAAATGTTCACCCATCTACGGACCGACAAGCGTTGCTTAAATAAAAAAATATGTTAACTAAAACGTTATAAATAAAAAAGTTAGTTCAAAAAATTAAAAAAACCTGACTGCTTAAGAAGCAAACTAAAAAGACGTAATCAGGAAAAAACTCATGATATGCAGTCAGAGGATTTATGTGGTTTTGGTGAGCCATCTCGCGAATATGGAACCTCCGACTGCACAGCATGATTTTCTTCTTGTTTACGTCTTTTTTTTAGTTTGCTGCTCAAGCAACCGGGTTTATTGATTTTCGTTTTTAATATTTAATGTAAGTGAAAATATTATAATTTGTTTCCATGGAAATTTGGGTGACAATGGGCATTTCTATCAACTTTACCTACTTACCTATCTACCGACTTTATTCCGTAATAGTTACAGACAGCATGTTGGATGTTCCCTTGAAATCAAATCAAGGTTTTCAAAAATGAGGGTTTTGAAATGGCGTGCAGTAGGTGGCAGCACTTAAAAGAAAGAAAACACATTTATTTGACACAAGCCAGAGCACACAACACACACATAAAAAAAAGGTAACTTAGTCTAAACAACAATAACATAAAAAAAAGAAAACAATATATTAGTAACATTGTGTGTCCCACGGCTGCGCCAAATAGGACCAGTTCAGCAAAATGTCGGGCAACTAGTGTCCGACGCTGGTTTTCAACTGGACCTGTGACCGATGACGTGACGGACGTAACGCAGTTTTATTTACTAAATGTGTATGTGAAACAAGTACTCGTACTTACTTACTTAGACGGTGGGTCCAGATAATTTCATAAGTCACGTTTTCAAAGTGTACGAACTACTACTGAAGTACCGCCAACTACGCCAAGCGCAAACTCATTGAGCAATATTTCCAATCATTAACCTTCTCTGTTTATCACAAAAACGTTAACAATTTTTTTTTATTTTACAGGTAACACTTCCGATCCATACAACCTGAAAGTTTTACAACGTGAGGTAAGAAGGTACATGTGTTGGGTACCTACAACTCCAACTTTCAATACCTGTAGACGGTGACCATTTCATGCTACATCAAGTGTATCTCGGCAGGGTGTGGTCGACGATCAACACGATGTCTCCTATTTGCACGGCTGTGGCGCTCTGGTCCTCTTCAAGGTCTATCTTGGCACTATAGTAGGCAGGGGTTCTCGCAGCCAGCGTTCTACGTTTACACATGGGCTAACCGTTTAACTGACCGAGACAAAAGACGAAGAAACCCACGCTTCGTAATACACAATAGTTAATAGTGTCAACACTAGAGACGGCATTAGAACAGTTCTAGTACTGACCACTGTCTTACTATTCCCCGGTTTCGAAATTTAGAATTGGAAGTTGAGTATTTCTTACATTCTTAATACTTTAACATGAAAATCTGTCAAGATTTAGCACTAAAGTATAGTTAGAAAAGTTTTCGAATTCTTCATTCTGAAAGCGAGAGATAGTCTCAACGCCTATAGAATGCGACTAATTCACGACAAATTTACGTACACTAACTGTTTAACAGACCGAAATACGAGACCTAGGCTCGCTCACGCTACGTAATTCTCAATAGCGTATTGTGCCATTATATGTACTAGGGATGGCTGTTGGAGAGCTCTATCTACGACCATTGTATTACTGTAACTCGGTTACTGAATTAAGTATTCGAACTTGAGTATTTGTAACTCTTAACTTGAGCCTGAAAATATTGTCAAACTTTAAGAAGAAAATGAACTTCAAATACTAATTTCAGAAACCGGCTTTCATTGTCTGCTTTGACAATTTTACGTCACAGTTACCTATACATGGACCAGTTAGCTCAACATAGCTTAACTAACCGAGACACGAGAGACTACCTCTCGTAATCCTAGACGGCTTTCTCCAAAAGCTTATTGTGTCAACACTAGGAATAGGATTAGAGCAGCTCTAGTTCTATCATAGGCGGGCTCTTAACTCGAACTCTTGGTCAAGTCGTTTTTTTAGGGTTGCGTACCCGAAGGGTCCAAACAGAACCCTATTGCTGTCACTCCCGTGTCCGTCCACAGCGACAGACAGACCTGTCCGTCGTCTGTTACATAATTTTGTTCGGAAGAATTTTAGCTTCCCATTGGCCTATGAACTTGAAATTTTTGTGATAATGTTTATTGTTACGTATATTTATTTATTTATTTATATATTGTTTACTTTATTGTACACCATAAGTTACATTTATAAAGGAAACATACAATTTAAAACAAATACAATGGGCGGCCTTATCGCATTCCGCGAACTCTTCCAGGCAACCAGGTATGGACAGTAATTGCTGGACACGAAGTGAGGCTGTTATTGGTGTGACAATACCAGTGTTAAAAAAAAAAAAATATTATAACAGATATGCAGATATATACATATGCTATTAAATATATACATACATACTAAAATATAAAGACAATAAACAATATGATGTCAATCAATTCATAATCACAGCGATAGGTAAAAAATACGAAATCATGCGAACGAAGTCGCGGGCGGAGTGCTAGTACCAATATATTCTACATTTGGTACGAAACCCAAAATGTGCGAAGTCCAACATGCACTTGTCCGGTTTTTTTTTTCGTATCCACTAGGAAACATTTGACGCGCGACATATGAACAACATGTTGCTCATCCTTTTCGAACTTAATGAAGAAACTTTGTGTCATGTTGCAAGCCAGCAGACAACATCGCATCGTCGAACATGTGGACACGAGGCTTTATGTATAAACAATCTAAGTCAAGAATAAGATTGTTGCTCTCTTCATAATTTTCTTTAGTTTATTTTATCATTGACTAGCTGTGCCCCGCGGTTTCACCCGCGTATAACTTAAAGAAATCACTATTATACTGAAATACTACTTTTAGGAATTAAATGAAATAACGATCCGAAGTTGACAAAAGTAATCTAATAAAACACTAAAACAAAATTAACAAATGTAGTTATTTAAGGTACGTTACAAAATTAAACAAGAGAACAGAATCAAGGGGATCAATTAACTAAGTGCGCGCCGCCGGATGCGGGAATGAGCCCTTGGCCTTTTTTTTAATTTTTTGCGTCTTGCAGTTCGACCAAAGTAGCCGTCTACTGTTTAACCGGACTAACCTGTGGAGACTAATCTGTTAGCCTCCGGCCAGGCTTGAAAATTCTAAACCTAAAGCGACAGCACTAAGGGCTACCCCAGTTGGGGTCGGACCTCGGCTCAGGGCGTCGCTGGGGGGATGGCTAAGGCCGGATCTAATAAAGTGATTCTACCATCCGTTCGGAAAAGCCTACGTGGAAAAGAACGGACAAGGAGCCCTTGGCCACGTTACGCGTTGGCTTATATAGGCTCGATCACATGCTCCGGGCTTTCTGGAGGGGTGTAGGTTGGAGACGCAGCTAACACTACAGTATTTCATATAATATATAATACTCACAACGGATCTTTGTGTCTCTGAATTGACTACAAGACCCTGCGCAGTAGCTATTTTTGTGTCAATGTTAAAGGTGAATATAGAATTGTATAACTGTATCATTCACTCGCTTACGTTTGTCGCATCGTCCTATCTCGCTTACTCTATGCAGTATACTCGAAGACAAACTGTTTCTTGCGCAATGGTTGGCAGAGTCAATTTCAGATACACAAAGATCCGCTGTGACTACTATAAAACATTTTTAGAGGAACCTGGAACCATACCATTCCCCGTGGCTCTGACGCATGGACGAATCGGCTCCTTTTGACGTCCTTCTATATGATATTATAGTAATTTTTGCGTCCTTCATACAGGATTTGTTTCACACGCACGCTCCGTTTTAGCGTTCGCGTTCAAATACAAAATAATTGATGTTCTTTGAAGAAAATAACCGCTAAACGTTCTTCCCTTTAATCTATTTCTTTCTTTTCGTTTGAGGTGTGGCCACCTCTGGTGTCAGAGTTAATTAAACCGCCTCTGGGAATTCCCACAGGCCTCTGACTTGGCTATTTCAGACTTACATTATAACTATATAAGTCCAGGTTTCCTCACGATGTTTTCCTTCACCGTTGCCTGTGATGTCCAAGATAAACTTAGAAAGTACATATGCATTTGAAAATTCACATTAGTACTTGCCCGGATTCGAACCTACGATCTCAAGCACGACAGGCGAGGTCTTAGCCACTGGGCCACCACGACACTTTAATCTATTGAAAAGTATCGATTTATCTAAAAGAATTCTTGTTAATACTGTAGTAACTCAAACCCAATGGTAGCTTGTTTATTTTGCTTTTAATTTTAAAAGGGATTTCTTAGGGATAATTATTTGGAACGAGGTTGATAAAAATGTTGTACTTATTTAAATTAATTGGCTTCGTTGAGAAAGAGGACCTAATTGATGCTACGAAATCCCTTTTAAAATTAAAAGCCTAAAGAACAAGCTACCATTAAAATAAATACAAAATAATTGTTGTTCTTTGAAGAAAATTACCCCTAAACGTTCTTTACTTTAATCTATTGACAAGCATCGATTTATCTAAAAGAATTCTTGTAAATACTGTAGTAACCCAAACCCAATGAAAAATCAACCTTAAAAGTGGGGACTAAAGTTACAACTCAATTGTGTTTTGAATTACAGTTTTTTAGTTCTAAATTGTACCATAGTCTAGTTCGATACGACGTACATATCAAATAGGAAGTATTTTCGAAGTCTAGGTAAGGTCTTAGAGAGAACGAATTTTGTTAGAAAGATTGTCATAGAACATTTTTTTTTTTTTTGAAAATAACTGTCAACTCTTCTTTCTGTAAATAAAGAAATCCCCGGCACAGATAATATAATGCATTCAGATGCCTCATCCCATACAAAGAAACCGTGCCGACGTAACTAGCGTTTTTCTTCTGATTAAACCATTGAGGTAATAATGTACTACGCACTATCTCAATGGATTAAACTGATGATTTTTCTATGAGGATGGATGGCGTTCGGTTCCGTTCCGGATATAAATGGTGTTCGCAGCGACTTGCAAGTAAAAGGGTTTCGTGAATACCTTTTTTAAATACAGCGACGATTTGTTTTATTGTATTTTTTTACACGTTTTTAAAGTTTTATTGTACCAAAAGGTCTTAGAAAAAAAAAAAAAATCGAGTGGATGCCTGAGAAATTCGCCATCCATATTAAGCCATCAATTGAAATAAATTTTATATTATCCATTCAAATAATCTTTGAAATATTAATTAAGAGCCCAATATTCCTTAATTTTGTGCTTAGAAGAGTTAATTAAACAAGAACAAACATTTATGATTGTTGCTAGAAAATGTTAATGTTTCACAAAACAAAACGAAGCTTATCACGCCATCTAGTACAATTTATTTGAACCAAATTTTCTTTCTTCGCTTTGGGTGCCCGTGTCCTAGTTAAAATAATAAAAAAAAATATAAAACATAATTTCACCACTTCCAGAATATTAAATTTAGCCAATCACAGTCGACTGCTGGTTATAATGAGTTGTTACGGGTAGAACTTAGAAGCCAGAAAATCGGATACAATCTGGTTGCATCGTGTTGCCCGGTTAAGTTATGGGGTCAGAAAGGCCGTCGCTTCTTGTAAAATATTGTATTCGGTTAGATTCGGTGAGCCGGGTAAAATGAGTGGCGGAATTTACGCCGCATTCGGTTTCATTCTAAAGTCCTGTTTGTACCACACGGCGACGCAAAATGAGATGTTTACCGACCGACGCAAAGTTTAGGAGTGGGGGCTTGTGACGTCACTTTGTCAGTAAAAAAGTAGTACACCGTGACGTCAGAGGCCTGTGGGGCTCTCCCAGAGGCGGCTTAATTAATTCTGACACCAGAGGCGGCATCCTAACAAGAAAAGAATAAGAGACCGTGACGTCACACGATATTTCAACGCACTGTATCGTCGCAATTTTTTGTTTACGTGGCAAAAGAAAAAATACGTGTCCAATAGTTTTTTTTTGTCAACTACCCTATTTGTGCCACAAAACCTGGCTCTCTGCCTTCCGCATCCAGTTTCGCCCAGCACCTTTTTTGTGACGCCAATCCAGGATAATTTTAAGCAAAATAAATAGCCACTTTAATCTACCATATTTTGTACATTTCTTAAGCTAATTTCCCCTGCTGATTTAAGTGCAAGAAAAATTTAATACAGTACAATTGTGTTAAGTCCCCCAAGAGAAATCATTCCTGTGGACGCTTAGTTAACCGTCTCCAACAATCATTTGTTTTAACTGTTATGCTTACTTTGGGTCGATGAACTTTCTAGCTGCGAAGTGTGTCTACGGTTTTATGGGTTGACGTTAGTTTTAATATTAGCCTGTGACTGCATCGTTGCATTGCAGGACATAATATTTGTAGTAGAAAAGGAAAGTTTTTTTGTTTTTAACGTTTGAATGAAACCTATAAAGAACCTTCCAAAATTAGAGCCAAATGCAGGAAAATGAAGCTGAATTTTATATTTAAATTGTTCCATAAGGAATTCATAATTATTGTTCTTACTAGAGATAAAGCCTTTTTTTACTATTCGGTGTTCGACCGAATATTGTGAAACATTCGGCCGTATACCGAATACCTACCAAATCTAGAAAAAATTACATAGTATCGTTACGTCGTCGCTTAAGTTCTAACACCGCTTAGGTCAAAATCAAGAACTATTCAGGATAGCAAAATAACACGGCGGACGATCCCACTCTGGGAAATCAAATCCGTCGCTATCATTGGACATTGCAAGAATTAAGTGTTGCCAATCGAATAAAATCGAATTGATATTTGAAATCAGGAGAAAATATTGCTAATGAAACAAAACTAAATTCATAAGCTTTAACGCGATATTTCTTGATTCCCTGAATATACTTCATAAAAAGATGGCTTTATCTCTGTGACAGCTGTCAGTATCAATACAATAACAATAGACAATAACGTAACCATAACGTTTGACATATGTCGCAGAGATCAAACTATATTTTATGAAGTATAATCATCTACTTCCTTCTATATATATAGAACTAGGATAGGATAGATAGGTACTAGCAATTTATTAGAAGTTGATAGTCAATTAATAAACTATCCGTCCCCTTGAACGTTCTTACAACTAAATTCCTGAGACAAATACTTTGTCATAATTTAACTACCATGCCAAATTATCTTGAACAACCCTCGACCCTTATTAGGACCCTATCAACCCACGACAGGCCTAACCAATTACCCGATTAATACGAGTATGAAATTAAATTCGTCCCAATAGTCTGACTAGTTATGATATTCAAATCAGCCATTACGGGCGAGTACGGCCTACTGTGACAGGCTTGAGTAATTAGAATCACCTTAATCACAGTTTGGGAGCAAAAACTGTGATAAAATGCTAGACTCAAGCCTATCACAGAGGCCGTGCTCGCCCGGTAGTTTGAGAGATAGATATAGAGAATGGCATTGACTTGTCATTGTAAAGGCTTATATTATGTCTCATCGTGATCATCACTACTGTTACATTTTTGTACTGTTAGATGAAGCCGATGAAGGATTGCGAAACTTAAGTGGTAGTGAGTAGGGCACATTGCTCGCAGAACGGGTGGTCGATGAGGTTGAAAAGTTTGCATGGCGACCGTGAACCCGAAGACAATGCGTTGGAAGGCCTCCCATTAGGTGGACCGATGACCTGGTTAAGGTTGCGGGAATGCGCTGGATGCGAGACCCACGGGTTCGGTCAATGTGGCGACGTTTGGGGGAAGCCTATGTCTAGCAGTGGACGTCTTTCGGCTGAAATGATGAGATGAAAGCTAAAAAAAAACAAATATGGTCTGGGCGGACCGCGCGTTTTTCTGACGGCACAATATTTTCAGATTTTTTTATGAAAAAATATTTTTTTTTTACAAATAGATACAACCGACTGCCATATAAAAACATTAGAACGTGAAAAATAACTTCGATTTCGGCAATAAGTGTTCCAGTTTTTGTTTCTTTGTTTTTTGACACCGACTTCTGAAATAAAAGTTATAACAGACTTCAAAAAAATGCATTTCACTTTGTAAAGTTTTTTTTTTTTTTTTTTATTTGGTATGGGTTTGCTCTTGACTCTAGTCTAAGTCATAGGTGACAGAGACAAAGTCGACGATGGAGTGAGCTTACCCAGAAGGAGCCTGTTTACTCTAACTTTGAAGAGATTCGGGTTGAATGCGTTCGGAAACACAGACGCAGGTAGTGAGTTACATTCATTCGCTGTGCGCATTATGAAGGATGTTTGGAAAAAGTATTTAGAAGTCGGTTGTATTTTTTTTTTTTGTAAAATATATTTTAAGTTTTCACTTTTTAGTATTTGTAGTACTTAATGAGCAAGTTCTGTAGTAAGTTGCTAATAATGCCCTAAGTTAAGCCAGAATAGCTTACCCGAATAACATAAAACTTGAACATAACCGGTGAAATGAGAATGTACCAGGATGAACTGTACACATCTGTGTACCCCTTTAGAGCGTACCAGCGTGATGGTATATTATGAAATGGTGTAAACAATAAATTGACATGCGATTTCAGCAATCCCGAGATATTTATATTTATTTATATATGCTTTATTGTATGTACACCAAGTTAAATCATAAAAAAGGAAACTTAAAACTAAAATACAAACAAAGGGCGGCCTTATCGCATACTGCGATTTCATCCAGGCAACCTTGAACCGTTATTCATTGAAGAGTTCTGTTCTTCATCAGATCTTCACCAAATTTAAATAGACTTCCATGAGAAGCACAAAATAAAAAAAAAAACTTAAAAAGCTTTAAGGTAAAGTATATAAAAAAATACAGTCTAATTGAGAACCTCCTCCTTTTCACCCGACTGCCGAAGGAGGGTAATGTGTTTATTGAAGTCTGTTGAAAATTGCCGACCGTGTGGTGAGTTCGGTCTTGTAACAAGACTGAAGCGAACTTTGTGAACGGACCGAAGCGGCTTACAATGTGAACTTCTCCACTACAACCTAAAGTACAGAGAAGAAACAGTATTGGGCGTAAAGTTTTTTCTACAGAGTGCTCAATTTGGTCATAGTATTGCTCAGTTCATTCTCTATTGTCATCATGTTTTGAGACCACATAATATTGTCTGGGGACTGAATGCTACAAGGTCAGTTTATTATAATTTGTTGGGTTGTAGATTCTTATGGATAGACGGCTAGATTATATTTTCAAGGTCCTCCTAGATAAGTTAACATGAATTCGGGTATCTAAGTATTTTGTTTTGACCAAAAGGGATACAAAACAGAAGAATATACATCAATTCTTAATTAATTTTGATGAGTAAAAAAATACATACATACATATCCTCACGCCTTTTTATCATGGGAGTAGGCAGAAACTACAGAATGCCAACTGCTACGGTCCTTACATACTTCTTTTGCTTCATTCACGTTCATACATCTAGTTATACACGCACGCCGGTTATGAGTACTGCGACCTATGCGCACCTGGCCTTTCTGAAGAACATCACCAATAAGATCTATGTATGTCTTGCTAGGGCGTGCCCTCCGGCGTTTCCATTCCTGTCTGCCTTGTAAATACATTTCGTTAGTCGCCTTTCATTCATCCTCTCAACATGGTTAAACCATCTAAGTACACTCTTTTAAATTTTAGTCACTACATCTTTTTTTAAACCACAACGTTGTCTTATTACATCATTCCTCAATCTATCATTTAAAGTTACACCACACAGACTTCGCAAGGAACACATTTCTACTGCATTAATCCTGCATCCATGTCTTTTTTGTAATACCCAACCTTCAATTCCATACAGTATCAATAATTAATTAATAAGATAAGTGAAAATTTATAAACCCAATCTGCCTAGACTAGAAAACAAACAAAATTAGACTGTGCCTGAATCATGTACAATGAACAATGAAGATACCAACCTAGCAATTGCATATTCTGGAAATTAGTCATTCTGAAACCGGTATTGGACATTATGCGAATTGGATTTTCTGAAACTAAACAGTGAAAACCTTCTTGGCTGAAAGTCCTATAAGTTGTCATTTGCTAAGATTTTAAGCTACGGAAGATATTGTGTTTTTTTATATCACACTTAAAATCTTCCAGAATATAAAAACTTAGGGCTGTCCGAACGTTATGCCTTTTCGTAGTCATCATACAAAAACCACGGCAGTAATTGTAATGTTTCGCGCACACGACTGTTCCCGAAGATAGCCGACCGCATGGCGAGTTCACTTGGGTCTAGTTTGGCCTAATTGAGGCGTCAGAAAAAAGCGCGGTTCACCTTGTCGTAACTGTTAAAGTTAATTCTTCTAACGTAAACATTTTAAATGGTCGTAGGATACACTTTGGCTCGTAATAACTGCAGTTTGAGTGTATACAGGGTGTCCCAGAAATCGACGTCAAGCCGTAAATGGGTGATAGACCAAGTTATAACAGTTCTCAGAAAAATACGAAAAAAAATCTATCTCATGTTTTTAAAAAATTATGTTCACTTTAAAAATTTACTAAAAAAATCAATCCCTGTAATGGTTCTTTAACTCCAATTGCTACAAATCCCATAATTTATATATTTTTTTTTATTATTATGTAATCTTGAATAATGCTTGTGTAGATTTTTGCCTAAAATTTAAAGCCAACTCCTCCTACTTAGAAGAAAATTAAACTTTTTCAAAACCAAATTATTCAAATTTACTGTTTCGCCCAACTTTAACTGACTGTACTGAAAAAAAAATGTACTACGCTAGTTTGGCAAGTAACATGAAAAATTGGCGCATTTAATAAGGATTCAAAAATGGTGTAACACTTGCTAGATTACGTTTTCAATAATTGGTCAAATTTTTTTTTGTAAATAATATCGGTTTTTACCCAAAATGTCCATACTTCCTTAAAATGACTTTAGCTTACCTAAAGCTTTGCTAAACTCCGTTTCTAATTCGATAGAGACGGAGAGAGTCTCATTATGGGATTTGTAGCAATTGGAGTTAAAGAACCATTACAGGGATTGATTTTTTTAGTAAATTTTTAAAGTGACCATAAATTTTTAAAAACATGAGATAGATTTTTTTTCGTATTTTTCTGAGAACTGTTATAACTTGGTCTATCACCCATTTACGTCTTGAAAAGGTTGAATCACTATCATAACTTTGCTCTTAAATTACGTAAAATTTCGATTTCTTATCTCGCTCACACTTCGTAAAATGACTCTCTCCGTCTCTATCGAATTAGAAACGGAGTTTAGCAATGCTTTAGGTAAGCTAAAGTCATTTTAAGGAAGTATGGACATTTTGGGTAAAAACCGATACTATTTACAAAAAAAAATTTGACCAATTATTGAAAAAGTAATCTAGCAAGTGTTACACCATTTTTGAATCCTTATTAAATGCGCCAATTTTTCATGTTACTTGCCAAACTAGCGTAGTACATTTTTTTTTCAGTACAGTCAGTTAAAGTTGGGCGAAATAGTAAATTTGAATAATTTGGTTTTGAAAAAGTTTAATTTTCTTCTAAGTAGGAGGTGTTGGCTTTGAATTTTAGGCAAAAATCTACACAAGCATTATTCAAGATTACATAATAATAAAAAAATTAGATAAATTATGGGATTTGTAGCAATTGGAGTTAAAGAACCATTACAGGGATTGATTTTTTTAGTAAATTTTTAAAGTGAACATAATTTTTTAAAAACATGTGATAGATTTTTTTTCGTATTTTTCTGAGAACTGTTATAACTTGGTCTATCACCCATTTACGGCTTGACGTCGATTTCTGGGACACCCTGTATATTAAAAAAGTTCACTGAAGCCTCTTTGGTTCTTTCAATTTCAGCATCTTCTCATTGTTCCTCATTTTGTTAGTCACTTTAGGTACCGTTTTGTCTCAAAACAAGTGAAGCATACAAATGCAAGCGCAGTTCCTTTATTCTTAGACAGTTTTCGACAAGTTACTGGCTTGAAGTAGAGTTAATTGACGTCTTGCAGTAATTAGAGAGAAAACTGGTTAAAAGCGGTAGAGTACTGTTACTTCATGCCGCTTTTTTCTACTTTAATTTACAATTAGCTTCTGCCAGCGGCATCGCCCTTGTAAAAGTCGGTAATTATTCCAGGGAACTTATTTTTTGGATAAAAAGTATCCTTTGCCTTTCTTCAAGATCCAATTAGGTATGACAAAATTCATCAAAATTGATTCAGCTGCCTAAAATCCTGGGATCAATCTAGGGATTCGGTTAATATATTTTAAATACTTTAAAGGACAAAAGATCTTTACAACCCTTTAATTCAATAAACCTTTTGTAACCTTACATACTACTTACAATGGCCATGAATTATTAATTTGTAAAGGTTCACTCGTATAGTGTAGGTTTAAGAAAAAATATGTAATTCTTCAATGTTATAAGGGTTAAAAGCTGTCTAAGAAAATAATGTATTAATATGGTAAGTGTTTTTGTATTGCTTTGAGTGGGTAATTGTTTATTTTTGAGATCCTACGGAATCTATTTTATGTACTTTATTTTTTTAGAAAACGCTTTGTTAAGATTATGAATTTGCTTACTTTCTATTCGTGACTTGATTGGAACAATTAAGTACAAACTGTAAGATAGATGACACATGATAGTGATGCCACGGAGGCCCAGCACTAACAAAGAAAATTTGGTTCAAATAAATATCACTAGATGGCGCGATATGCATCGATTTTTTATTGAATTGTGTGTAAAGTTAACATTTTCTAGAATTGATCATAAAAATTGTATGTTATGTTTTAATCAGCTCTGCTAAGCGCAAAATTATGTAATATTGGGCTCTTAATACTCATTTCAAAGATTGACTGAAGACTTGAACGGATCATTTAAAATAGATTCCAATAGATGGCGCGGTTTTAAATTTCTGAGGCAAGCCACTCGATTTTTAGGGTTCCGTACCCAAAGGGTAAAAAAGGACCCTATAACTAAGACTCCGCGGTCCGTCTGTCTGTCTGTCTGTCACTAGGCTATATCTCATGAACCGTGATGGCCCGACAGTTGAAATTTTCACAGATGATGTATGTCTGTTGTTGTTTTATCCTGTTTTTAGTATTTGCTGTTAACAACAAATACTAAAAACAGGATAAAATTAATATTTAAGGGGGGCTCCCATACAAAAAACGTGCTTTTTTGCCGTTTTTTGCGATAATGCGATAATGGTACGGAACCCTTCGTGCGCGAGTCCGAATCGCACTTAGCCGGTTTATTTTTGTTTTTTACTTTCGCACAAGTCGCTGCTAACACCGTCTATAGCTGTGGAACGGAACTGAACGCGATCGAAATACATATAAAAAAAAACATCTTAATTAGATGAAAAACATTAGTGACGTCAGCACGGTTTCTCGGCATATTATATGTGGATATACAGACTTATGAGTTTGTTTCGAACCCATTTAGGCACCCTAAGATATTTTTCACCCATTTTTCCATTTGATAGTGAATGTAGATAATAGTTAAGAGTCTTTAGACAAAGTTATATCCTTTAAGCGATAATGGTTAACAACACAAGACTTATAAAGGTTTTCACTATTGATGTCAAAATGGTGGAAACCGGGTGGTTCTAGAAGCAATAAGTCAAAAACCTGTGATAACTATCAACCCACACTGTGCCTTGTGCTACGGCCCACTCCTTCTCACAGAAAGGTCCGTCAAGATCACCAAATCGGCGAAAGTCAATTGTTTTGGCTATTGTGTCTGCTAATTAGGACTCAAGGGGTTATCTCTGCAGTGAGAATGTTGTGACTGATAATGCATAAACATTACACAGTACGTTACAAGAGGTTAAAGTACTCACATACTTTTATTACTAAATATGTGAAAACTTGCAAACCCAAATCAAAAATAGCTTCTCAGTTCGATTTGTTTCGCGTTTCCACGATTAAGACCCAACCACAGTACCACTTTAACACTTAAAGAAGAAGGTAAGTAAAGAAGTAATTCGAAATATCTCTATAACAAGATTTCTCTAAGACTAGCATCACTTGACCTATTTAAATTGTTATTGGCGCCCAACAGGGACAACTACAAGATGGTAGATAATGATCGTCCGTTTCTACTCTGCACTTAAGTTAATGGGAGAACGTTCCTAAAACTACGACTCAAGTTTGTTAGGGAATACTGTAACGATTTGGTGGAACAAGATTGTTACGTAAAATCTAGAATGTTTTCCGTTAATAACTGTTATAATAATTTAACTTTAGACACGTAAGCTTATCTAATCTAAACTGATATTTGATAGTACAATTGTCTGTTTCTTTGATTGCAAAACGTAACTGGAAATATTGATTCAACTACGAATATAATGTCAGTGATTGAAAGATACTTTGTCGTTGAGTGACATCGGCTACTCTTAACCGGTTGTGTGCCGTAATTAAAATGCCAGTAATGATAAAGCCATTGTGTCTTGCGTGGATCGACGTCCTGGGCTCTCAAGGGGTTAATCTGAAAAATGCAGTTCTGTGGTTACTTTATAATTATTAACGTATTAATTGTAGTAGTAGTATTATTAATATTAAAAGGCTGATGATGACGATAATGATGTAATTATTAATATATTTGATTATTCTGAAACTCTTAGTTATAATTTGGAAATATTTTACCTTACGTAGGGTAAAATCTTTGTTCGAGGACAATTTTTTTTCTTTAATACTTCATACACACAAACGCACAGAGGCGGACATAATGCCTTAGGTATTTTCTACCAGTCGACCTTTGGGTGATGCAGAGACAAATAGTGGTAGTTACAATATTGAAAGTAAATCACGATACCTAAGGTAGGTTAATTTAAATACAAAGCTATACATACATACTATAAATACATACAATAGATACTCAAACATATAAACTAAATACACGAATATACGTCAACAATTAGTGGTAGCAGATAATTGGAAAACATTATCGCTGTGATGATGATACTACTGCCAACTTCTTACGAACATGCTCGCGAGCTTTCACTTCAAATCAAACAAATCTTGATCAACAATTGGAAAACCAAAATAATACGTGAATAAAACTTGAACGTTGATAAATAGAAAACTGTGTCCTTTTAAATTATAATAATAACACACATAATAAAAATACTCTACCCACAAATCATTATAAACATTTTATTAAGAAAATACTTATTGGCGCCCAACAGGGACCGCAAGTCCCGGGTTGGGTGGCAATAATTATTTCTTAGAGATTTAATAGGTTATTTATAGAAATAATTTCTTAAGTAACACGCTATTTCGCTCTTTTATATAACATCTCCCTCTGATAACAATAGTCTTTATTAAGGAACTAATAAACTCATAATTTGACGGTGGAAAATCATTTGATGATATTAATGTCACTTTATAATAGGAATTGGAAATTCTTTCCTTCAAGTAATTTTATATTGTAAGGGAGATCTAGTGTAAGGAAATTTAATGAAACACACCTTACGTGAAATAACAAGTATAGGTACAGACTTTTTTAAATGAGAAAATACTTTATAAGTACAGGACTCAGATTATAATAATAAACAGTAAATCTATGTGCGTAGGGCACGCACGTCGTACAGGGTACGTTTAATGTGCAGTCCGCTATCGAAACTAACACACCGATATACGATACACAGCTCAAATCCAAACTGAGCAAGATGCTGGGTAGGCTTGACCAACATAGGTCGATACGAGTGTTCTCCAGGAGCCTGCCGAGATCAGACTGGTGTAACCGTTTTTATTTTAATTTCAAACAAAGTTTGGCTACTGCTTAACCGGGTGATCCTGTGGGTGTGAGTGCCGGCCATTCCCTCCCCCCTTTTTTTTGCCGGTCAGGCTTTCAGCTGGCGGCGCATGCTGTGCGCTGGTGGAATATATTTTATGACATTCAAGTATTTGTTAGCAAGAAATAACTACTTCTTGGAATTTACCGTAGCTGTTTTGTTAAATTATTCTTAGTTTTTAATAGAAGAAGATATATTATTACTACTTATTGTGTCAGCTTTCTGGCTTCTGATTATACTTAACTACTGTCAAAGATCATTAAAGGACAGCCAGAACCAATGGCTTAACGTACTTATGATTCATGGAGGTCTCTGTAACGAATGGTTACCCATCGATGGATCGACCTCAGCAAGCTTTGCTTAACATTAAATATCGATCCGTTCTGCTGTTATTATTTAGCCACGAGCTCTTCCACCATCATCGACGTTTTTGGTAAAATGTAATAAAATATTTCAAGAGAACACCTACATCGTGACAGAATGACAAGAACAAATTAATGTAAATACTTTCGATACTGAAGTGATTAATTTTAGCTACTACCCTACCAAGCGTTCAAAACTTTGGTCCCACGGTGGGCGCCAATAATAATTGCTAAGTAATTGCTCACAAAGTTCTGAAGCACTTTCTTTTGTTGTGTTCGAGATATTTAATTGCTCTTGAATGTCGGCTTATTTATTTATTGAACGCTTATCTATTGGAATGATTAATTGGTTTTATTATGAGTGTTATGAACTTTATTAGAAAAGGCAAATAAGATTGATTATTATCTGGTAATAATCTTTGTGAATATTGGACGCGATCACAATGGTAATTAATTTAAGACTCTTATAGCTATATATTGCTCTTAAAGAAATTAAAAAATATAGTAGGTTTCAATTGTTTTAGGATAAGGAGAATAGTTTAGGGTGGATTACATTGAAATTCTAAAAATATATTCTGGATTCTCTAGAGAGAATTGGTAAATCGTATAATTTATTGGATAACCTTTTATTTTCGATTATGGATCATCACTTACAGTTCTTTGGTTTTGGTTGTTACTATTCTATGAAAATGTCGTGAATATTATCCAAAAAATGACTCGTAAAAATGCCTATGGCATTATGTTCACCTTTGTACCTAAATGCGACAGTGAAAGTTGAATAGTGTAAAGCTTTGAATAAATAATCGAACGTTAAGGTGTTCCCTCACTCGGAGCATTCGCCTGTAATGTAACATTACTGAGTCGAGCATTACATTAGTGAGGGAGGAGAACCAAGCATTACAGATTATATAATGTGTAATATTTTGATACAACTTGTTAAATCAAAGCCCACGACTTGTAAATATTGTGGAATCAACTAAATGTTTAAAATTGCTTCTAATGTTACATTACAGGCGAATGCTCGTCAGTCTGGGATGCAGTATATGCTCGAAATCCTCCAACCCGCATTGGGCCCGCGTGGTGGATTATGGCCCATCCCCTCTCACAGAGAAGAGGCCTGTGTCCCAGCAGTGGGAACATTAATAGGCTGATGATGTGTGATGTGCTCAAAATCGAATCTGAAATGTTACATTACAGGCGAACGATCAAGTGAGGAAGCACTTTTACAATTAAACACCTAACGTAGGACAAAACTCGAATTATTTTCCACCAATTGTTTTCTTATCTATTGTTATTTTTTAAGTCGATAAAACACATTCTCTTTAGTAGAACTAGTCTTAACTCTAGTTATTTGCGTTAGTTATCTAAACAACTTAAAAATAGAACAAATCCTTAGAGAGTTCTAAAGATACAGCATTTTTTGGCTCATTGAATTTTAAAGCCCGTTCTGGGACTAGGCGGAATTCTTTTTGCTCTAAGAGACTTGTGTATTGCATTTGAATTTTGGAAACGGAAGTGAATTATTTAATGAAGATGTTGGAAGTTTTCTTGTTCTGTGTATCTTTTTATTTTTTCAGTATGTATGGTCTCGCGTTTAAACACTATCTCACCTGATGGTAAGCGATGATGTGTTCGACTGTGAAGCACGCGTGAACAATGTTTAAATACTTAATAAAAATAAATACTTCATAAATACTTAATCTTCCTTTCACCATAGCAGGCGAAGTTTTGTATAGTTTTTGAGAAGTTGTTCATCCTGGGCAGATACCCTCTATTCCATTTTAAACAAAAATCACGTCAGTATGTTTGTGTATATTTTTACTTCCCTCTGCGAGAGGGAATGGGCCGTAATCCACCATGCGGGCCCAGTGCCGGTTGATGGATGTCACATGTCTTTGAATTTTTGGTTGTAGGACATGCCGGTTTTCTCGCGATTCCTTCACCGTTTTTAAAGCAGTGGTGATGAAATAATTTACACAAATTTACGTAAAATAATTTATATTGTGAGGTCTGGCTCTTGTGATACAGGACTTCCGGGCTTCTTAATAGCCAGGGCTGCACATATATTGTGACATAAGTGCGCTAAATAAATATTATTCTGTTTTCTTTCAAAGTATTTCTATAAAAAATAGACAGAGGTGCCTTTTATATTATAAATACTCATATTTTGCCAGTTGATTTTGGGACATTTCCACCGTACTATTCCCAAACCACTGCAACTCCTGAAAGCCAGAATCAACAGTGAAGACCACAATAAAAGCGCCGAGGTAATTAAGCTCAACGAATTCCCATAGAAGGTATTAAACCGTCTTGGATCCCACAGCGAAATTAATCAGAAAAAAATAACGGAGGAGTAGGAAAAAAAGAAATATAACATTTTATCAGTTATGTTTCCGTCGCAAGGAGGGATTACCCCAAGATTGAAGGTTCAACAGGTCGCAAATTCAGAATCTAGACTGTTACTTTGAAATTTCAGGCGAAAAGTCCATATTACTTCACCTGACACGGGAATCAAACTCACTCAAATCAACTTCATGCTCAGTAGTAACGTTCGTGACCGCTAGACCAATGAGGCAGTTATATAAGAATAAAATTAAAATAATAAGTAGAGTACTTATAGAGTACTTGCATAGGCACAACCTTGTAGCCAGGATTATCCCTCGGCAACTTGCTCTGAAATACACTCTTGTGGCATCGGAGGTGCCGTACTACAGGTATGTGCCCGACCTAGTTCTCGAGAATGGCAATATCACATTGTACTGGAAACGGTCCATTAGCACTGACAGGACTATTATCGCTAATAAGCCTGATATAGTGTTGGTGGACCGAATCGAGAGACGTGCCAATCCCGTCCTGATCCAGAAAGCAGTATTGCTGGACACGGCTCGTATTGTTAGGAGGTTCCTCTCTCTGGAGCCCTGATGGTCGGTAGCTTGGACCCTGTTCCCGATACCGTTGGGCCTCTATTTTGTATATTTTTAAATGTTTTTGTATTTTTTAATTTATTTTATAAAATATTTAAAAATGTAATTAATAAGAAATGTTATGAATAAAGGACAAAATAATAATAATATGTCATAGATAATAATACAAATCTTATGACTGATCAATAATGTCTGACCTCTACGACCAATAACTGGGTAACAAGGTACCCCTTGGCTAGACTGGTGTCAGATCTCAGGCTTCTCACTACCCGTAACGACTGTCAAAGATCTTCAAATGACAGCCGGGACGACGGATTAACGTGTTTTCCGAGGCACGGAGGAAACTCGATATGTAACGATGGTCACCCATCTGCGGACCAACCTCGGCAAGCGTTGCTTAACCTTGAAGATCAATCTGTGTGGCAGTTATTATTTAGCCAAGAGCTCCTTAACATAAATACTCAACAAGTACCAGCACACTGACTGCCAACAAAACAATTAGCAACTTAATTTGTAGCACGTTTCCAAATGGAATATCAAACAAATTGCTACCGAATTTCGGCAACTTTTTTCACAATCATGTTGTATTGGAACGAACGTGAATTGAGATAGCAATGAATTCGATATGGGAGTTGATTGACGCAGTTGTATTGTGGCGTGTTCAATTACTTCGATCTATTGTATATGAAACGTAGGTACCTACACGTTTTAGAATTCAAACTTTTTTTTTAAATACAGTGCTGTTTTCAGCAGTATTAAAGATTGATATGAACAGTGTTAAATTAAATATGCAAACAAATCATCACAGAGTGATATAATGGACGTCGATAAAAATGTGGAGAAAGGTTTTATTAACCGCATAATTTTAAGGAACTGCACTACCAGCGGCCGTAATGCTCTAGTAAGCTGTGACTTTATTTTTTTAAAACATTGGCCCACACTAGAAATTTCTTCTGGATCGTGGCTGCATATACAAAGCCTAAAAATCTTCTAGTCTCTACCTAGTCTTTCTCTACTATGTTGGGGTTCAGTTCCAGCTCATTGATTCAAGTCTGACCGATAACCTGGTTAAGGTTGTGGGAATTCGCTGGATGCAAGACGCATGGGATCGGTCAATGTGGCGACGCCTGGGAGAGGCCTAAGTTACCAGTGGACGCCATTCGGATGAAAATGATGATTCAAGTCTAACCCGAAATAGCAGTATTTAACAGATAATACCTTTCTGATGATGATGATGACCTTTCTGAACACCACAGCACAACCCCTAGTACCCCATAAATCTAAAAGTGGGCAGATCTAATAACAATAGTATTGTGACATCATCAAATTAATGCTTCAGTTCATTTGGGGTTGGCACATTGTGTCTTACTGGCACTGGTTCTATTTGGTGCAGCCGTGGGACACAGAATGTTATATTTACATTGTTTTCTCTTTTTTTATTGTTGTTTAGTTTTGTTTTTATTTTTTATATTGTGTGCCCTAGTGGGTTGTGATAAATAAATGAGTGTTCTTTCTTTCTTTCTTACTTTTAGATAGGTACTTCTTTACTTTTCGTCATATCAACTTTACATAGCCCATATATCGTTTCTTTGTGATGCTCACTCAATATGAAAGATTTATCAACAAAAACCGTAATATCTACACAAAATTTCAGCAGTCTTAAAAATATATTGAACAATAAAGACAGACTGTATACAATGGCGATTATTTATGTTTTCTTTTTGTGTAATAAATTAAGGTTACAGATATAACAACCTTTGTTACCATTTGCAATGCCATGGCTTTATTGAATGAGTTCATATTTGTACGCCTAATAAGTTACTTAGGTGTGAATATTACAATATAGATCCATTATTCATAAATTCAATCGTATGTTTTTTATAAAACACTTTAGTCTCGCACTTGACTACTATCTCACCTGATGGTAAGCGATGATGTGGTCAACGGTGAATCACGCTTGCCTAGACTTAAATACCCCTAGATTGTACCTGTCAGGAAACACAGACTCCTGCAGAGAATTCCGCTCCTTAGCTGTATGCATAATAAAAGTGTTCCCAAAATGTTTTGTGAGTATGGGTGGGATGTGGGCATGTACCGATGGCGCATCGCCGTACGTCTTGTAGTCCGATGATGAAACGGGCTTGGTGGAATTAGATCATACAATTGCATCGCATACTCCCCGAAATGTAACCGATAAAAACCGACAAGCTGGCACTATGGCGACGATACTCAAGGCTCTGGAGCTTTGTCTTGATCAGTGTCTCATTACCGATGAGCCTTTTGACCCGCTTTTCGATCGACTCTAGTGCATGAAGCTGGTATTTGGCAGACCCGTCCCAGAGATTAGAACAGTACTCCACGCATGATCGAACTCGCGCTTAATACAGGTTGAGCAGCTGTACCGGCGTGAAGTACTTTCAATTACCTATCAAGCTCAAACTCAAAAACATTTATTTCAATTAAACCGTTTAAAAGGTGCTTTTGAATTGTCAAGCAAAATATGAAGTTGCATATGCGCAAGCGTCAGTAGGTCTCTATGGAGAAGAACGTGCAAGAAACTCTACGGAAAATCTTCCCCATCCTCTTCCTCATCCTTCATTACCCCACAGGAACGTACTCTAGGGATAAGAATCAATTTTTATTCCTTGTAAATTTTAATACCTATATCTAACGTTAAAAAGTGCCGCTTGGTGGCCTAGTTGAAATAAAATATCTTTGTCTTTGATAAAAGTCTCCATTTCTTTCTCCGTGTGCCATAATTCATCCAAATCCACACGATTGACTAACATTCAAGCACAGCTTAACATTCGCAAATATTAGTTTTTAACTTTATTGCTTAGTTCATCATTATCATCATCCTTCATCATTTCAGCCGAAAGACGTCCACTGTTGGACATAGGCCTCCCCAAGGCGTCACCACATTAACCGATCCCGTGCGTCTTGCATCCAGTGCATTCCCGAAACCTCCTGGTCATCGGTCCACCTAGAGGGAGTCCGAGATAAGGCCCATTGTGAGCGACCACGTCTCGGTCATATTGGTGATCACTGGCAACACACACTGGTCATAGAATTTTGCCTTGAGACACTGCGGTATTGCTTGGTTGATAAACAATTATACACCAAATATCAACTGGTCACGGTGCCGGTGGCGGTGATAGAGGTCCTTGAAGAACCGTCTTCATTATCTCATCATCTTCCTGCCCTTGTCCCATGTTACTAGTGATCGGCGCAACACGTTTGCTTCTTCCATTTCGTCCTGTCAACCGTCACGCTATCGTCATTTAATTTATATATATGTAGTTAGTAATTTTATCGTTATTTAGTTTAATTGATCGCTTTTTAAATACAATTTTAGGTAGAAAGTTCTTCGAAAAAACAGAATCATGAACAAAATAATATAGACTTCATTTATTGCAATAACATTTTGAAATAATGTCAAGAAATCTCTAGTAAAGAAACAATAACTTTGTCTCAAATAAAAAGTAAAGGTACCGCTCCACAGCAGCCCACGGCTATGCTAAGCACGTGTTTTTAGAGTCGCTTTATATGAAAATGTAAGTGGAATCGTCGACTACTCGCCACAACCAAGCTACACACGGATGTGTGACCAGCAAACAAATAAATCACGCAGGTAACGTAACTCTTTCTAGAATAATGTCCAATTTCCAGAATGGCAAAAGGTAATAATCCAAATCCAAATTATAGTGACTTAATCACAAAATATCAAGTTCTCAGAATGTCCAATTACCGAAATATCCAATGTCCAGAATTTCCATTTACCGAAATATCCAAACCTTTCTTAAAATATCATAACCTAGAATATCCCGTTTCGAAAATGCCCAATCCCATTTCTAAAATGTTTTAAATGCCCAGAATATCGCTATGTAATAGCATTGGATGATCGGCTTTACTTCTTTATGATATTGTGCTTGAAACGTTTCAATATCTCGCTTCATAATATGCTGAGGCATATGAATACGTATTGTATTCCTTTGTATGTCTAAAGTTGGAGTGAAGTGTGTAAATAATGGGTATTTTAGGTCATTGTGTGGCTCACTTAGTACATTACACATATTATGCTGAAATTTATGACATTTAAGCTTCATTAGAAGTCAGGACCTTCCAATGACATCTACAATTTCTTGTGTTTGTCTTCAACTACAGTTGGAAGAGGCGATACAATAGACTTTTATTTATTTGATTTTATACTTCACTAGCTGTCCCACGCGGCTTCGCTCCCGTCAACTGGCTACCTACCAAGCTAGCCCACCTACTCTAAATACGTTGCATCTCAAAAAGAATAAATTTTCCCCGTTTTTGGAACATTTTTCATTGATGCTCCGCTCCTATTGGTCGTAGCGTGATGTTATATAGCCTATAACCTTCCTCGATAAATGGACTACCCAACACAAAAAGAATTTTTCAATTCCAACCAGTAGTTCCTGAGATTAGCGCGTTCAAACAAACAAACAAACAAACAAACAAACTCTTCAGCTTTATAATATTAGTATAGATGCACACAAACGTACAGAGGCGGACTTAATGCCTTACTGTCGACCTTTAGGTGATGCAGAGAAAATTAATAGTGGTAGGTGCAATATTTTGAGTAACAGAAATCTACCACAATGTCATTAAGCATTTTTCTATAAGTATAAGGGATTGTTAGAGATATAATTCCCATTTCGCCAGTAGTATTTTTACAAGCTTTTATTTAACTTGCAATGTATGTGTGTATAATACACACATCAGAGGAGCCGACATTAACACTAAATATAGGTTTTGCGATTAGGACCGGATTATTTTAAACACAATGGAAACTCAATACCAAATTACTGGCAAACCTGTATCATTTATTTTACACACATAATAATACTAGTATACTACGGACACACAAAACAAAATACAGCTACTTACATATTACGCGGAGAAGAGCAGAAGTGAAAGACGCCGTTGCGCCCGCGCGCAATGGTTTTGTTCAATCCGCTTTCACCCCACTCGGCCAATCTGACGCGAATGGCTGCGTTACAGGATTGGTCAACCGTTGGCCAATCCTGGCGCATTACTTTGCCATTGGTGCGACTCATGCGCGCGCAAAGTTAACGGGAAACAAGACAATGGTTTACAGTTAGGACATAACAATAGCTTACAGATAAAAACACACGATACTGTACAGTTAAACATGACACAATAATATTTTATAATGAAATGAGTTGCCTACAATAGGGAATTTTAGGAAAAACGAAAATTTTATCAGCCTAGGCTTATTGATTTGAGCTCAAAGTGAGCTGTCATTCTAACCGATGGTAGGGATTGAGTAGGTATTGGCAACTCACTTCGACACGGTGAGATTTTACAAGCTTGTATATTATTACAAGATGTCCCGGCGAACTTCGTACCATCTCAAACAAATGTAAGGGAAAATGGTGTAATTAACCCGACTTTGTTATGAATTTCATAATAATCGACAACGCCATCTACTGGCTTTACCGGGACTAGTATACGCTTTGTTCATTTTGGACCGTGATTTGTATATCTCATGTATCAGAAATGGCGCTGTGTTCGCAAAACGTATGGGAAAATGAATTTTCTTCATAATTTTGTTTTTCGTTAATATCGCCAATATTTTAATAGTTATTCTGATATACGGGGTAGAGATAAATCCAACAAATCAAAGATCATCAAAATCGATCCAGTCGTTCTTGAGTAATAAATAGTGTAACTAACACGACTTTGTATTTTTATTTAAAAAGATTTTTGACTTGCAATGTATGTATGTAAGTGTGTTCGGGTCAAATCTTGCAACTGAATTTTAAAGCAATTATCCTCCACCGATTATGATGACATTTTGCATACACGTTGATTTTGGATGACAATGCATGGTTAGCTAAGTGACGTCATTCTAAATCCAATTTGGGGGATCGCTCAAGATGGCGGATTAGTTATTTTTTGTGCACTGTCATGATATGGGTATCAAATAAAAAGTTTGGTGAGAAGAATACGAAAATAAAAAAGGTTTTGCCCGTTACAGATCTAACACAAACTGGCAATTAAATTCTATTATAGAACTCATAATTTTGGCAGCTGAGCTTACAGCCTCCAACTTACTTGCCCGAACCATCAAATGCTGAAACTTCGAAAAATTCTTAAAAGTCTTTCTATCTCAATTGAGTTAAGATTGACTCAGCTGTGGCGTTCAGCGACTGCTTGTCTGACCATCATAACTTAGCAAGACTAGTGACAGATTCAATTGAATGTTCTATATCTTATTAAATTTAATATCCAATGTGGTATTAAATTCATTGTTCTAATTAATATCCAATGTTTTACTTAAATGTATCGTTAATCATATATAATGTTTTGTGTGGGTACTTGCATGATTGTCTATGTTGTATGATTATTTCTGGAGGAACATTGACTCCTAAAACACAGGCTCCCGGGTCTAGTTTAGGAGGCAGCAGTTCACCCTTGTTTCTGTCAATGTCGTTAACGACTATCAAAGATGTACAAAATACAGCCGAAGTCAACATTTTAACGTGTTATCCGAAGTATGGAAGCTCTCGGTATGTAATGAACGGTCACCCACCCACAAAACAATCTCGGCAAGCGTTGCTTAAACTGCTTACATATAACTGTGTCGTCTCGTGAATCTGTTCAAGCTTACGTCATATCATAACGAGTCTTGTAGCCAATCAAATGCGTCATAAAGCCACGCCACGCCACGACACGTAAGTATATTTCCGCCTTTACCTTCAAATATCGAAGCGTACGGCTGTTTTATTTAGCCACAAGTTCTTCAAACTACAGATGCAGTAAAAAACCGGCCAAGTGCGACTCGGACTCACGCCGAAGGGTTTCGTACCATTATAACAGTGTTAAGTGTTACACAAGATTTGTAACTCGAATAAATCCATTATCACTTGTGGTGATTTTAATGTTAATTTATTAGAAAACTCAGGTTCTTGTAGTAAAATAATAAGTCTGTTTCAGTCCTACAATCTTGTAAACCTATTTTTGGAGCCCACAAGAATAACCCCTTCTAGTGCTACATGCTTAGATAATATTTATACTAATGTTATACCAGTCCACAAAGAAATTATAAATTTACTAGATTCTGATCATTGCGGGCAGAGGATTACTATACCAAACCAAAGCAACAAAGTGGCTAAAAAGGATATCACTGTTAACCCCAAAACTGCAAGTCGCTTGGCAGCTTTTAAAGTTAAACTCATTAATAAATTACCAGTTTTGTCAATTGATGCTGATGCTAATCATCTATATGATGATTTTTTTAGTATATACTGTAAACAATTTAATTCGACCTTTATTCCCAAGACTATCTCCGTTAATAGTAACGCATCATTCAGTGATTGGGCTACCATTGGTATTCATAAGAGTAGAACACGGCTTTATGAGCTGTACAGTGAAAGGACTTATGTAAACACTGCTGAATTTAATTTATATGTTAGAAATTATTCAAAATTATTTAAAAAAGTTTGTTGTTTGGCCAAGTCGCGTTATTTGAGCTCAAAGATAAAAAAACAGTAGTAATGTTATTAAAACGACTTGGAATATTATTAATAGTGAAACGGGAAGATCTGGTAACCGAAATATTGACTACGGCCTGTCTATTAATGGCAACATCATAAAATCAGACTCACAAGTCGCAGTGGAATTTAAAAATTTCTTTTCAGATATTCCCGTTTCAACGACTAAATCCTTAAACTCATCACCTTCTGTTGCTGAGTCTTTGCTAAAAGAAAATGTTAACGTTTGCGATTCGGAATTTCTTTTTGAACATATTACTTGTAAAGACATAATTAAAACCTTTCACACTTTAAATGTTTAAAAGACTGCAGATCTGTGGGGTCATTCTGTAGAAGTTGCTAAGTCTATTATTTATTTATTTAAACTTCATGTACAATAGAGGTACATAGGCGGACTTAATGCCACAAGGCATTCTCTACCAGTCAACCTTTCGGTTAAAAAGGACAACGTTGTGAACGGGTACAAAATAATATTCAAACAAATTGTATACGAAAATGTATATACTTACATATATATTAATAATACACATATACAAATAAAATAGACTAATAAATACCAATAAAAAAAAACGAGAAACCTAATAATAATTATACCAACTAGACTATCATTTAGACTATTATTGACATTGTCGCACCTAGTTTAGCTATTATCTTTAATAATTGTATCGACTGTGGGGAGTTTCCCGACCTTATGAAAAATAGTAAAATAATACCTTTGTTTAAATCAGGTATTACATCAGACCCTACAAATTATAGACCTATTTCAGTACTACCTACGTTTAGCAAAATATTTGAGAAATTAATTTTAGAGCAATTGCAAAGATTTTTTAATAAACATAAATTATTACATACCAAACAGTTCGGTTTTACAAGGGGTCGTTCAACTACTGATGCCGGTGTTGAACTTTTAGGACATATTTATAATGCATGGGAAGATAAGTGCGATGCCTTGGGAATCTTTTGTGATTTGTCCAAAGCATTTGATTGTGTTTTTCATGAAACGCTAATCAGGAAACTCCGCCACTACGGGATCCGGAACAGCGCTCTGGATCTTCTTACTTCATATTTGAGTAATAGGATTCAGACCGTTGACGTTAATGGAAAAAGATCTCCTGGATCTATGGTAACAATGGGAGTCCCACAGGGCTCGATTCTTGGTCCTTTCTTGTTTCTTATTTATATTAATGACTTGCCTTACCTCATAAAGGATAACCATGATATAGTGTTGTTTGCGGATGATACTTCACTTTTGTTTAAACTTAAACGTCAGCAGCTGGTTACTGACGATGTAAATAGCGCGATCTCAAAAGTAGTTCACTGGTTCAATGTTAATAATTTACTTCTTAATGAAAAAAAAACCAAATGCATTAAGTTTACCCTACCTCACGTTAGGCAGGTGAAAACCGATGTGTTGATAAAGGGCGAAGAATTGAATCCTGAAAATAGCACAGTATTCTTAGGCTTAACTTTGGATGCTAAGCTTCAGTGGGGCCCACATATAGATAAATTGTCAAAGAAGCTAAGCTCCGCAGCATATGCTGTTAAAAAAAATCGTAATTTAACTGACATAGAGACAGCCCGTTTAGTATACTTTAGCTATTTTCATAGTGTAATGTCGTACGGTATTCTGTTGTGGGGAAATGCCGCCGACATCCAGACTATCTTTGTTTTGCAGAAAAGAGCTGTTCGGTCAATTTATAAATTAAGCCCAAGACACTCTCTCAGAGAGAAATTTAAGGAGATTAATGTAATGACTGTGCCTTCTCAGTATATTTATGAAAATCTTTTATATAATAAAAATATAAAATTGTTTAAAAAATACAGTGATATCCATAAATTAAATACTAGGAATAAACACAAATTTGTAGTACCTACAACAAGGCTCAAGAAAATAGGTGGCTCGTTTAGATGTCAATGTGTACGCTTTTATAATAAGCTTCCAAGCCACGTACAACATCTAAGTCTTAATAAATTCAAATCTTTTATTAAACGTAAGTTGTGCCAGAAAGCGTTTTATACAACTAAAGATTACCTTGAAGACAAAAAGGCTTGGGATTGAGCTGCTCCAATTAATTTTGTTTTTTTTATTATATTTTGCACCGTGAATTTTGTTGTTGTTTTTTTTGGTTTTCTTGCAATGACAAGAATATTTACTTT
The DNA here is from genome assembly GCA_964057195.1 of Orthosia cruda. NCBI lineage: Eukaryota > Metazoa > Arthropoda > Insecta > Lepidoptera > Noctuidae > Orthosia > Orthosia cruda. The sequence goes on along the minus strand of OZ059852.1, from coordinate 9,942,439 downwards.
TTAAAGTATTATATTATTTTATATTAATTATTGTGAGTGTGAAGACTATGTGGATCATTCTTTTTTATTTTAATTAAAATTTATCTTAGTTTTTAATCATGGTCTGGCAGTTTGAGTAGTTTATGCGGCCTACCCGAATGTCCTTTCTTTGGTATTGTTCGTCGAATCGTTGAGCTCCTTAAATTCTGAGTTGAGCTGCTCGGTTATTGACAAATGCGTGCACTGACTGGACAGGTCCACTCAATCTGGCGAGTTCTTTCCTCAAAAGACCATTTCAGACATCAGTCTACATGGTCTTCACATGATCTAACCAATATTTTGTCTGGACTTTAAAAGAGACTGTGATTTGTTTCGGCCTTTCTTCTCAGAGTAGTCAGATAGGAAACACCGACCTCATCTAGTTTTAAAAATATGTTCGACATGTAAAAGTGTTTGTATAAACCAACTTACAGAAATAAAATCATTTATCATTTATTATCGTATAAAACGGCAAAAACACGTTTGTTGTATGGTAGCCCCACTTAAATATTTATTGTATTCTGTTTTTAGTATTTGTTGTTATACCGGCAACAGAAATACATACTCTGTAAAAATTTCAACTATCTAGCTATCAAGGTTCATGAAATACAGCCTGTAGATGTAGCGAATTTGACAATCTACAATCGACAACGCTAGTTGAAAACTAATCAATGTATAGGAATGACAACTCTGAACCTTAAGTCACGTGGTCAGACCATACAAATAGAAGGAGTTAACAATTGTACAAAGAGATTCGGTACTAAACGTTTGTTACTTGGTTAGGTGGGCTGGTGACAAACAGACAGATGGACAGTGGAGTCTTAGTAATAGTGTCCCGTTTTTACCTTTTGGGCACAGAACCCTAACGAAAGACACACGAGCGAAACTAAAAGAACATGGTTTTGTTTCCAGTTTGGCTTTCAATTTAGTCTGTTCTTATTCTCGCTGTCAACTGACTAAAGCCCCTTAATGTGGCTGGCCTATTATAACCCACATTCAAATGCCAGGCCACATTAATATAGCGTCAATTTTACTTGAATACTCTTATTCACATGCGAATGTCACGTCATGTCTCGTCTAAACGTTATGTGTGTTTAGGGTCGTCTGAATAGAAAATGGGGTAGTATTAAATTTTACATGTAAGTATATAATGTGTACTGTTATATTAATTTGTCAATTTGCGAGTTCTTTTTTTAACTTCTCTGTATGGAATAAATTTGGCACACACATTCGTTACAAAAAAACTCATTTCCTTTGGCAACATTTACTTATACAAAAAAAAATGGGTGCAGCTTGTTATTTGAGTTGCGGGGAGAATGACGGCGTTATGAAACCCGGAGTGTTCAGGCTAACGCCTGATTATACTATTAAACAACTTTTTCCAACAAAAGTGTGTTGTTGTTCAGATGTTGGCATTGGTTGCTAACAACATTGCCACTTGACATGTTTAGCTGAGAGCTTGCAAGTTTCACTGGCTACATTAAAATTGGAAAATATATAAATGGCGATTTTTGGGTGCAATATTGTGGCCCACATCTGGTTTTGGTCAGCCAGCTCGCGAATATGTATTCCTCCAAGTGCACAGCATGATTTTCTTCTTGTTTACATCTTTTTAGTTCGCTTCTTAAGCAGCCGGGTTTTTTATTTTTAGGGTTCCGTACCCATAGGGTAAAAACATCCGTCCACTGTCCGTCTGTCTGTCACCAGGCTGTATCTCATGAACCGAGATAGCTAAACAGTTGAAATTTTCATAGATGTTGTATTTCTGTTGCCGCTAAAACCGAATAAAATAAATATTTAAGTGGGGCTCCCATACAACAAACGTGATTTTTTGCCGTTTTTGCGAAAATGGTACGGAACCCTTCGTGTGCGAGTCCGACTCGCACTTGTTGGCTTTTTTTTAATTTACTTTTTCTCTGTATAATACTTTTCGTTTTAATTCCATATTTCATCTTTTTCCTTGATTAACCAAATCAAATTCCTAAGTTCTAACAAATCACAGGATTTGTCAGCAATTTAAATTGAATTGACCGATTCCCTATTAAAAAACCGGCAATATAGCAACGTAACTTTATAAAAGACAGTTGTGATCAGCAAAATTATTTTAATTAACAAAAAAGGGTATCGTATCATCTGTCAGGGGCACATGAAAGCTCCCTAATTAAGGATATTTTATAATGTGCTCACTGGGTGAATTTAATGCAAATCATTTCGGATTAAAGTTGAAAAGGTAAAAGGTTGGTTAATTAGTAAGGGCTTTATTCATCTATCTTGTTAATTTGGTTTACAGATTATATTATGCGTTATGCAATATACAGGGCTTCAAAGTCGACCTAGATTTTTAAGAGGTTGTAGTTTCCATCATCATTCCTGACTGATTTGACTACGAAACACCGTATCCCACACTTAATCGTTTTCTAGGTATTGGACATAGATGTATTTTTTTTAATATTGCCGTTTTTTGTCTATTGGGCTATTTTTTTGCATATATTTTTTTTTTCAACAAAAAACGTTGCCCCACTCTAGGAATTTCTTCCTGTATCGTGGGTGCGTTTACAAACATATAAACTCACATACACAAACACCCAGAGCCAGAACAACTATCTGTAGGTCATCCAAATATTTGTTCCGTGCGGGAATCGAACCCGCGACACGCAGCGCAGCAGTCAATCGCTCAACCACTGCGCCAACCGTGCGCCAATTGTGTTTGTAATGTTTGTGTAATAGATATTTTTCTTAAATTGCAGTTAATTGAACCAACTGGGTAGACGATTGATAGTTATAAAATGACATAATTTAGTAAAAAAAAATTACAGAAATATTAAAAAAAAAGAAAGAGAAGAAGAAGAAGTATGTAAGGATCGTAGCAGGTGGCGTTCTGTAGTTTCTGCCTACCCCCATGGGAAAAAAAGCGTGAGTTTATGTATGTATGTGTATGTATTTAAAAAAAATATCATGACTATAACTATAACGTATATATTTTAAGGCAGCATGACTATGACAGTCATGCTGCCTTAAAATATATACGTTTCATTAACTTTCATTAACTTATTACTATATATTAGTAATAAGCTATGGCGTAAGTGTGCTGGTATGTAGGTAATGGTGTGTATGCGATGGTGTGTATCTAGCTTTATCGTTAATCTTCATCATTATCAAGCCTTTTAAAACGAAACCTCTCTGAATTTTATTTTATTCTAACCCTAAATAAAACAGCCAAAAATCCAACAAAAAGGCCAAAGTTCCTTTTCATGTTTCGATTTCTTTCACATTTAACAAAAATAAATTCATAACAAAGACTGACCCGTTGAAGGTCCTGGTTCTTTCGTAGGTCGCAATAATAAATGCATTGCGAACTTAACCCTAGATTGACAAGGGTACCATCTAGAACGACTATAAAACAAAGGTCATTAATTTAAATCTAAAGTGGGACCGGACAGCCCTAAGTGCTAATCCCTAGAGTGATGAGAACAATGCGTGAACACTATTATTATATTAATAATAATTAATCGTTCACTCAAAGGGCAATGGAGAGGGCTATGCTCGGAGTTTCCTTGCGTGATCGAATCAGAAATGTAGAGATCCGCAAGAGAACCAGGGTTACCGACATAGCCCGAAGAATTGCCAAACTTAAGTGGCAGTGGGCAGGCCACATTTCTCGCAGAACGGATGGCCGATGGGGCAGAAAAGTTCTGGAGTGGAGACCGCGAACCGGAAGACGTTGCGTTGGAAGGCCTCCCACCAGGTGGACCGATGACCTGGTGAAGGTTGCGGGGATCCGCTGGTTGCGAGACGCACGGAACCGGTCAAAGTGGCGACGCTTGGGGGAGGCCTATGTCCAGCAGTGGACGTCATTCAGCTGATATGATGATGATGAATCTTAATACTTCGGGATGACGTGACATAAGTACGATCTCTAATGTGGGAGTGACATAGGTTATATATTTATTTTAAATAGAGCTCCCTCCTTAAAAAAGGGGGGTGATTCTATTTTTCTTTCCGTTATCCTAACAATATGGGTATCAAATTAAAGTTACCAAATAGGCCGTTCCAAAAATATATTATATATATTACACGTTTACGTTCCAATTTTGCAACAAATTCAAGATAAGCGTAACTTTAATAGCAAAATAAATAATCTTTTACAACATAACTTACTTGGAGAACAAGTTCATAACTAAAACTAACAAGTTTGAAATAAAACAAATTTTTATAAAAAAAAATCCCAACTGCTAAAAACAAAAATTATGGAAAACCGACCAAAACTTCGTCTGTCACCGCTGGCAACACCTCATAATATTTAATGTATAAGTTATATCTAATACTTGTTTTTCTCTTTTCATTTAATTAATTTTTAGCAGTCGGGCTTTTTGTTTTTATAATAATTTGTGTTTGTGTTAAAAATATATATATATATATATTGTGACACGTTTATGTTCCAATTATGCAACAAATTCAAGATAAGCGTAACTTTAATAGCAAAATAAATAATCTCTTACAACATAACTTACTTGGAGAACTCGATCATAACTAAAACTAAAAAGTTTAAAATAAAACAAAAATATTATAAAAAAAATCCCAACTGCTAAAACTAAAATTATGGAAGGACCGACCAAAACTTTGTTTGTCACCGCTGGCAGCACCTCATAATATTTAATGTATAAATTATATCTAATACTTGTTTTTCTCTTTTCATTTAATTAATTTTTAGCGGTCGGGCTTTTTGTTTTTATAATAATTTGTGTTTGTGTTAAAAATAACCGCAAATTAATCAATAAGAACGTAACATCACGCCTGCCTTTGCCGAAGGATCTGGCAGAGGTGACCACCATACTAGGTGCACCAGGAAAAGAAAAGGAAAAGAATTCAGGAAACCAGGGAATAGTGGAAATATCACTACATCAGGAACTGAGAAGGCAGGTATGGAGAACGTAGAACTCTTTAATATTAGCACCAATCATAAAATCGTTACATATCCACGAATCACGAAAGGATTTCCGATCTGCAAACAGGTCATCTATTAAATAAGCATCAGAATCCGTTATCGGTAAGCTTCACAAACCAATCGATTATCTAAGATGATTTCTGCAGAAGTTCTTCACTTTATCATTCATCTTCTATAATTCACAGTTTCATTCAGAATTGATAGTTATATTGAATAGTTACAGCACCCATAACAACATTTGTGCCACATGTTAAATTTAGTCTTGTTATACTTTTTTTTTTTTTACCTTTGTGTAGTTTCTTTTACCGATTGTTTTGTGAATGTGTGAACATTGTAGGCCTTCTAGATGCTAGTTAACATTTGTTAACTTTTTTTATATAATATAAAATCTTTTTATTTTATTTTTTTAGTTTCTTACGAGTTATTGTCATAAGTCGGGCCTACGTTGTCCCCCCATATATAAGTACTAATGGAAATATATTAAAACCAAACCATTTTTAAAAGAGTAACCACGGAGTTTCTTGCCGGTTCTTCTCCATAGGAAACGACCAACCCGAACCGTGCACCTTTTGTCGACGTTTTATAAGTGCCCATGTAGGCCTATGTGAAATACAAAAATTGATTTTGATTTTGATATGACCATTAAAAGTACATCAATCAATTTATTGAAATGGTTTTTTTCGCATTAAATAAGGTTCTCTGTCTCATTAATATACCTTTCTCTTTCTGCCATGTTAAATCAAATAATTAACCTGCATACTAGCGACCCACCCTGGCTAAGCTCGGGACAAGTTATATACACAAACCTTCCTCGTTCATCACTTTTCTATTGGTGGAAATTGTATCAATATTGTTGCGTGATTAAGCATCTGTACTGTAGCGTAACGTTAGGCTCAGTCGAGCTAACGTTAGCCACGTTAGTAACAATAAAAGTAATTATAAATTAAAATTAAGGAAAAGGATATAGAGTATAACAATATTATAAAGAGGAAAGATTTTTTTGTTTGTTTGTTTGCACCGAATAGGCTCCAAAACTACTGGACCGATTTCAAAAAATCTTTCACCTTTGGGAAGCTACTCTATCCCCGGGTGTCATAGGCTACTTTTTATCCCTGTATTCCCACGGGAACGGGAACTACGCCGGTGAAACCGCGAGGCGTCCTCTAGTAGAGTATAAAAGTAAGGTCCGGCTTCGCACGACGTGGGCAGCTAACCAGACAGCAGGTCGGGCAGGCAGACGTGGCACGGTGTGATGGGACGGCCGATGGTGCGCTACCGCGAGATGTGAATCATCGAGTTCAGCATGCGCACCCAGGCAGCAGGTCAGGCAGGATGACGTTGTATGCCCGAGGTAGGCAAATGAGCAGGCAATAGGGCAGGTAGGTAGATGAGTAGGCAGCAGGAATCTGCGCGTGCTGAAACGGGCGCGCTGTAGGCGCGCGAGTCTCTGTAGACTTGTCTGCCACAGCTCATACACCAAGTGTGGTAGGTAGGCAGCAAGGAGTGTCGGGGATCGGACTGTGGCGTTACACGCCGTTGATACGCAGGTAAACGGTAGGTAGGAAGGCAGGCAAATTATACACAGTATAACACTATATATTTATATATATTAAACTAGAGCACTTCAGATGTTATTACACAAGCCGTATATATAATAGTTTAAATAGTTTTCAGATACAATCGCACACTTCGTAGTATTCAGTAGTCCACCGACTTTCGGCGTTTAGTCCAGATTCCAAACTAAAAAGCTGACGCCCGTTTTTTTCTGGTTCTGCCATCCCTTCTAAATTTCAAATTCAAATCTCAATAAGACCAAAACGAATAAAAAACGGCTTTACAGAGGCGAGGCAATCTGTGCTGCCCTTACAATAATTTACAACTAGCTTAAGGAAAGGTCTAGTAGTCCACGGAACCTATGTTATGTCTAAGGCTTAAGAAAATAAAATAGACAGACAGATGTCATGTCAGATGAAAATGTAACAGTAGGAAAATATTGCAAGAATTACAAATTAGGATTATAATTAAAGTTTTAGATATTAAAACAATCAGAGATAACTAAAAGTATGCTTTTCAGATGATAACAATAGAAAGAAAACATAAAAATTAATTACAAAAGTTGATAAAATATCAAAAGATATGAAGGTGTGGTTTGTATAGTGTATTACAGAACGTACTCGTAAGTAGTCTCAAAAGATGTGGCTCGTTTTAGCAGAATACCTCAGTATGTGGTGAAACAGGTAGAGGCAAGATAGTTACTTTGTTTCGTACTATTTAGATACTAGAGAAGAAGATGAAGATAGGTATGGTTACAAGTTAGAAAGTTGCTAAAGGGTCTGACTACACCGTGTACTACACTACTGCGAATTGTTATTTATTATTTTAACTTATGGAAAATAAAAAAGATAAAGAAACGGTCATGCACACATCTGATATTGATACTAGACTTAAGAAAATCCTTAGTAAATAACGATTTTTCATGCATACTTTGTCAGCCTATACACCGATACAATATTTTTTTTTTGTTTTTTTTTTGGTTGGAAAATCCTCATTGGATGTCCTCCGCCCTGGGGAGGCGGAGGGGTCTGTCAGACTCTTACTGACTAAAAACCACCCCAGTGTTCCGTCTCACACCTACACCGGGGATCGCGGGAACAACGATACTTCCGCAATCCCCGGCTAGTGCCGGCCCGCCTCTGCGGGCCACTACCTCGGGTTCGGGGGGGAGTGAGGTGTTGGACTCCCCCGCAACGTCTAAGAGGGGCGCGCATGGAACACTACGCGCCACCACCTCGGGTCCTGATATCTGGAGGGCGACGGACGTCCCCGAGTCCGTCGCCCCTCGACCCATTTAGGGGGGCTGGAAGAGGGCGTTGTCCGCCCTCCGCCGACGCCCGGCGCGTCTGCTGCGGATCGGGTTAGTGGATGAAATCTCCCTCTCCCTCTCCGCAGCTTCCTTCTGCGAGACGACTGTTTCGCAGAAGGATACCACCGCGTCCCAGGACTCCTCGCTGCCGACCATAGACTCGACTACAGCCGGCAGCGACAGGTCACTGCCTACTTCGGAGACGAGGGCACGGCGTGGCTCCTCCCAAGCGGCACACTGCCAGCGTATGCCGCGCCGTGTCCTCCCGGCAGTCGACGCAGTGGTGACACCGGGCGTCCGGCTCCCTGTTTATGCGACACAGGTACTTCCCGAAGCAACCATGCCCCGAGAGCACCTGCGTCACCCGAAACGACAGGGAGCCGTGCCTTCTCCCGAGCTAGCGCTCGAGCACTGGCCGGACCGCCTCGATGGTAATGAGGCCGGCGGTAGGGCGTGAAAGCCTGTCCCGCCATTCCGCCACCAGGACCTCACGAAGCTGAGACTGATGCAACTCCATGTGTCGCTGCATCAGCCTTTCGCCCCGCGCCCGCGCTTCCTCGCGCCACCGATACAATGACGCGAGTACCTTAGACGCGAGTACACCGATACAATGCGTTATGTGACTTGGAGTATGTAACTTGGTTAGGGTTATTTCACTCGTTCTAAGCAATCGATCAGCATAGATACAGTTTGTTCGTATAGATTTCTGGGTTAATTGTGAAATTCTAGTAGGTCGCAGTTTTGCACAAAAACGATCATGCAGGCAAAACCGCGGAATTACATCGAATGATACTTGTCAGAGCCCCTGAAGTACTTACCTACCGTGTTTAGGTCCAATCTAAATCAAGCTGTAAATTGCCAGTATCAGCTGACCTCGCATTGTATTGGTTTTCGGTAGATTGGAAGATCAACCTATCTTGGTTTATCTTGATATTTCTACAATTTAACTACAATCTAGGCATCTTTAAGTCAAGAATGAATAGGTTACTTCTAGACAAGCGTGCTTCACCGTGGACCACATCATCGCTTACCATCAGGTGAGATAGTGGTCAAGCGCAAGCATAATTTAAAAGTAAATAAATAAAAACCATAATTATTTATCGTATCATCAGAATAAAATGTTAAAATTATTTTATACAGTAGGTACTTCAGGTGGTTTTATAATAACTTTGATAGACAGTAGACTATTAATTTAGGCAATTTTGCTACAGACATGTTTAATTAATGAACATGTCCTGAGAATTTTATCGAACAAAATTTTACAGATCCAGAACAAAGGCCACATGATACAAGACTATGTAGGCAGAATTATAATCTGGAAGGAAAACTTTAATTTAGCATGTGTATGTGTTCGTGAAATTCTCTCGTGCCGAAACGTTAGCTGTGTTTAAAAACAGTGAAATTTATCCGGGCTTACTTACACAGGATATAACAGAAGGTCGACTCCATACAACGATCCAATATACACGCACACATAGACACGATTCACGTACAACGTGTGCAAGCGTACACGCCGTATTAGCCGTTCGTACGCATCTATGTGTGCATGGGCAATATTTTTGTCGTTGTATGGATTTCACCACAAAGCACGGAGTCAACTCGATGGTTGTTGCTAGGGACAGTATTGTCAATACTACCCTTAGAAACCATAAGCTTTTTGATTGGATGTAACCTTTTGATTCTATAGAAATTGACGCCACAGGACAATTTTGTCAATTCCTGTGGCAACATAAACTTGCGCCAATAGTTCAAATATTGAATGCTCATGTTGCACCCACTCCGATCAAGGGAGACCTATACTCGAAGTTGCGGACGACTATGTCTACCTGGGACAAACAATCCAGTTGGGTAGGGCCAACTTCGAGAAAGAGGTCAACCATCGGATCTTTTTTGGCTGGGCAGCGTTCGGAAAGTAGCGCGGTGTCTTCTCGTCCGACTTACCACAGTGTCTCAAGACGAAAGTCTATGACCGGTGAGTGTTGCCAGTGATGATCTATGGCTCTGAGACGTGATCACTCACAATGGGCCTCATCAGAAAGCTTACAGTCACCCGAAGGGCAATGGAGAGGGCTATGCTCGGAGTTTCCTTGCATGGCTAGAGTAATTACAATCGGGGCAACTATTATATACCCCTGGGGCAACTATACCTCTGGGTTACTATACCCCTGGGACAACTATCTATGTTTTACACTACCTTTCCATTAGTCAGAATCACCTAAGTATGACAACGAATCTTACCATGGGGTGCTACCTAGTAACATGGTCAGATAGGCAGTCACTCTATGCTCATTAATATTCATTTATCCCAATGGACTGGAACCCGACAACATAGTTGGGAAAATGCTAGGCAGATGATGCGATCCTTGTCGGTGCCAGCAGTGGCCCAGTGGTAAAGACTCCGACTTACGAGCTGTAGCATATGGGTTCAAACCTAAGCAGGTGCTTTGCTTGTAATTTATTTCATCATCATGTGCAAAATATCAACCAACACGAACTGTTCCTGCGTGGGGTGCAAACTCTCTCTCCCAGTAGTGGGAACGTTATAGCTGAATATGCTATGTAAAGCCATGCATAGTACTGGTGTTAGTGTGTGGTGGTGGTGCTGTAGGTGGTGCTGTGGTTTGCATAGTTGGGGATACGCTAGCCAGATAATAAGTATTAGTCTGTCAGCCTTCTGTAGCTACTTTTACGTACTGTAGCAGCTGTCTTAGCAGCTGCTTTCATTAATTACTCTCGGGGACTCATCATAAACATCTGTGGAGCTCAAGAGACATAAATTAAATGTTATACCTACTTTGCAATTCAATTCCGTACGTGAGAGAAATGTGTCGCGTTTTATGTGTGTCAACGACGTTCATGTTGACTTAGCGACTTTTGCCCCCGTACCGTTATGTTACAGAACAGTACGGATGCCGTTTCTTATTTAAATTAGCATCCTTATATTCAGGGCTAAATGTGAGACTGTTTCGAAAAAGCTACAAATCTAGAGAAGCATTAACTCAAAATATGATACTTCAGTATTGTTAGAGCTCAAATAATAAACGTATTTCGAAAACGTATAGGATTTATTCCTATTCGAATTACTATTCTCATTATTAGCAAAACATCGCCGTCTCTGCGCCCAGGATGCCCTGATAATTGCTGAAAACGTATTCAAATATATTTTTAAATACGTATGGCACATTATAAACTATTCACCTATCATTAGTGACCCTGACAAGTTCCATATTGTAGTATGAGTCCCAAGACAAATCCACTAAATTGACGGTACTGACCTGTACACTGAGTGCAGTTACGCAGTACACCCGATCCGTGTCCATACAATTTCAGTGCCGTAGTACTTTTTGTAGGAAAACTTATGCACTACATCCGAACTCCATCCGTCATAATCTATCATAATTCAGAACATATTGAATTCGGAACTAAAATCACGGATTGGATGTAGTGAGTAACTGCCCTGAATGGATTCAGATCGTTACGGGTAGTCAGAAGGGAGAATATCTGACACCAGTCTTGCCAGGTTGTGATAGGCAGTCGCTCTATGGTAAGTAGATGATGAGATTTCTGGTCTTCTTCGTCCTGAAAATTCTTCATTACTAGTGATGCAACAGACTGCTTCTGTTTCCGCAGCAGCGGCAGTTCCACAAGCTTTCTTGCATCTGTTTCTGCTTCCGCTACTTTTAAAACGGAAATCTAAACAGAACATTATAGTGGGGTGATGTGGCAAGTGGACGAGCAATTTATGAAGAGCACGGCGCACGTTGCTGGGTACAAAAGTGGCAAAACTAATATTTATAAAAAACTAGCTGTGCTTGCGGCTTCGCTCCCGTCATATGCCTACCCTACCATAACTACCAACCATTTTTTTTTTCATATGAAGCTTCTCCTACCAATAACAAACAACAAAAAATAAGCGAAATCGGTCCAGCTGTTCACGCGTGATGCCGTGACCAAGGGAAATAGGGATTCATTTATATATATATATAGATAATTTCATCATAATATCATCATCACTTTTCTGCCCAATCGGTCATCCGTTCTGAGAAGCAAAGAGCTGCGAGCAAAGCCTTGTGTTGGAAGGCCGCCCACCAGGTGGACCGATGAACTTGTGAAATATAATTTCAACATCATCAACATCAACAGCCTTTTTTTTTTAATACTCCCACTGCTGGGACTCAGGCCTCCTCTTATAGAGGGAGCGGGCTATAATCCACCACGCGGGCCCAGTGCGGATTGGTAGATGTCACATGTCTTCGAATTTTGGTTCAAGGACATGCCGGTTTCCTCACGATGTTTTCCTTCACCGTTTTTAGAGCAGTTGTGATGAAACAAATTACACAAAGTAAGGCGCCTGCTCAGGTGCGAACCCACGACCTACAACTCGTAAGTCGGGCCACAACCACTGCGCCACCACTGCTCTCAAAACCCTCAAAAACTATAATTTACCTTCATTTAATTGTAATAATTTAATTAAGATTTTGTGTGTTGTGCTGTGTCTTTTGTGTGCACTAAATAAAAGATTTATCTATCTATCTATTTAATTTTGAATACTGAATAATAATAAACTTTTTACATCTGTTTCCGTTTCTGCTTCCGTTATGAGAGTGCCGTTGCATTACCTACATGACCCAATTACAAAAACATTAACATAAAACTGCCCAGTACACGAGGATACCACAAAATATTTACTACTTTTTAACCATTTTCTCTAAAAGGAGGAGGTTCTATGTTAGATAATAAGTTTGTTTTTTATTTTTTATTTTTTTTTGTGTATATACACCTAACGGTCTCCGTCATTTTTTTGTTTGAAAAAGTATGTTTCGAAATTGGTTCCATTTCAATTTGGTGAAGATCTGATGAAGAACTTCGGAGATATACAACAGAACTCTTCAATAAATAACGGCAAATCTCTCGGCATTGCTGCAATCGCATGTCTGTTTAATGTTTATACCATTTCATAACATAACATCACGCCAGTACGCTCTTAAGGGGTACGCAGATCTCTCATTTTACCGTTTATGTTCAAGTTTCATGAAATCTATTCTGGCGTTATAGTTAGCTTACTAACTTGCCTATTACATAGGTACAACTAAAAAGTGAAAATAAAATTGAAAAAAAAATCTACCGACTTCCAAATACAAAACTACAAAGTGAAAAATAACTTTATTTTTTGAGGTCGGTGTCTATAACGCAAAAAAATTGGTACCTACGAAAGACACCGACTTTAAAAAAATAAAGTTATTTTTGACTTTGTAGTTTTGTATTTGGAGGTCGATAGTATTTTTTTGCAAAAAAGTTTTTTTATCTATAAATCGACACCCAATGACTCTGGGCCCCGAGACAAATACTGATTTTCACATGCATCCAGTTAGACTGTAGCCGACCCTAACATGATTTGGAGATTTGCGAAGCAGGGTGGAAAGTCCCGCAAACGTCCTTTGAAAAGAGAGGATCCTTTGACCAGACGGATGTTGTGTCGGGTGCGGGTAGTTACTCGATGGTTGTTGTCGGACGGTTGCTATCTTCAAATTGCGCAGAAAACTTTGCTTGCGCAATGCAGCAGCTAGGATTTGCGTGACGTCTGGTCATTAGTTCGTCTTTGGTGGCATATATGTCTACAAAGGTTAGAAAAACGCTACGTAGATGATGATGTACTTTGAGTCAGCATCGTTCTGAAAATAACTCACCAATCCAATTTGCTCTGCAATACATCGACATAAAACTGCCCAGTAAACAGGATACCATAAAATATTTACTGTCCACCTATCATCCAGTGACCCTGACAAGGGTGCCATATTGAAGTATGAGCCTCAAGACATTACTCAAGGATTTGAACACGTCATAAAAATTGATAAGGGCTGCGACCGAGTGTTGTGCGGTGCAAGTTATAAGCGAATATTTATTTATTTAATGAAATATTTCTGAAGCTTTACTTATGTTAAACAGTTTTAGGTGTCTTCCTTTTCTAGTAATTTTTCGGCGAATATTTTTGCAATAACACTTCACACTATCTATATCTATAATACTTCTATGCTTATATTATAAAGACAAAAGGATTGTATTTTTGTATGTAACGAATAAACTTAAAAACTACTGGACTGATTTAAAAAATTCTTTCACCGATGGGAAATTAAACTATCGCCGGGTAACTGCTACTTTTTTAAGTCAAAGTCAAAAGTCAATGTCAAATATATTTATTCAACTAGGCCAATAAGCGGCACTTTTGAACGTCAAGGTTTTTCTGAGTTTATCCCTGTATTCCCACGGGAACGGGAACTACGCGGGTGAAACCGCGAGGCGTCCGCTAGTATCACACTGAATATTATACATAAAGGCAAAGGTTGGTGAGTGTATTTGTATGTTTGTTTTTCTTTCACGCAATACCTACTGAACTGATCTGGATGTAATTTGGTACAGAGATAGATTATAGTCTGGAATAGCACATAGGATACTTTTTATCCCGGGAATATGTTCTCTTCGGAAAACTTTCGCCAATCACGCGGGCGAACCGGCTGGCAGAAGCTTATAAAATATTATAAAGGCGAAACTTTGTGAGTGTGTTTGTTACTTCTTCACGCCAGAACAGCTGAACGGATCCGGATGAAGTTTGGCACAGAGATAGATTATAGTCTGGAATAGCACATAAGATACTTTTAATCCCGGAAATTATGTTCTCTTCGGAAAATTTTCGCCAATCACGCGGGCGAAGCTAGTATTATAAAGGCGAAAGTTTGTTAGTGTGTTTGTTACTCCTTCATGCCAGAACGGCTGAACGGATCTGGGTGAAGTTTGGCACAGGGATAGATTATAGTCTGGAATAGCACATACGATATTTTTATTACCGGACGATAAATTTCGACATTCACGCGGGCGAAGCCGCTGGCAGCAGCTGGTAATGTATTTCTCTAGAAATAAGTCTGTCTTCTGTCTTTTTTTGTACTTTTAGTGTTTTGTGTGTACCTACATAAATTAATTAATTAATTAAGTGAGGATGTATGAACTTTTGATCTAAATTTAGTGAAAGTAATTAAGTTTGCGGATGCAAACTTAATTACTTATTGCACAGAACAAAGTGTTTCAACTTAAACACATTATTGTCAAATATTATTGACGACACTTTTTAGGCTGAAAGTTTATACAGTAGTCTTCCTTATGTCGACTACCTACTTAAACATATTGCTTACTTAAGAAGGATTTCTTTTGTACCATACGATCTGTGTTTTACAGCTCCAACCTTTACAAAAGGCAGCCATTTTCCTATTTTTTTACTTTTTTAACAGATTGGTACGGCAGCGTCAGACCTCATTTCATTGTTGAAAACTGGCTTTAAATTCTTAGTCGACTTCCTTGGAAACCTCTCATTAGGTCTCGTTGTCAAACTTTACAGTAGTGTTGTGAATAGACACAAGTAATGCCTCATTCCATTTACCTATTCCACGTTCCAAGCTTGCCAAGTTTTAATTCAATTGAATGCCAGAAAGTAATTGAAAAATTAACCATTTTTAAATTTGCTTTTTTCGTATATTCGCAAAAAACCCTTTCATATGTTACCCATGTCATGGCAGTACACAAAAAATAACTAGTCCGTCATCTTGGGCCGTCCGCCATATTGGATTTCGAATTACGTCACTTAGCTAATCATGCATAGTCATCCAAACTAAACGTTTATGCAAAATTGCATCTTTATCGGTGGAGGATAACTACTTTAAAATTTTGTTGCAAGATTTGACCCGAACACACTTACATATAAACAAACATGGCAAGTTAAATAAATGCTTGTAAAAAGTTTAAAGTTAAGTTATACATTACCACGGGGTCTCATTGCTAAGAAAGAAAATTTGGTTCCAATAAATCTCACTAGATGGCGCGCTATGCACCTATCTGTTATTGAATGTGTGTAAAATTCACATTTTCTGGAATTGAACAAAAAATTGTATGTTCTTGTTTAATCAAAGTTCAAAGTTATGCAATATTTGGCTCTTAATTCACATTTCAAAGATTATTTGAACGGATCATTTAAAACTGATGCCACTAGATGGCGCATTTTTTAATTTCTGAGGCATTACACTCGATTGTAAAAATTTACATTGTAACACATTTTGGTGCAAAAAAAAACTGTAAAAACGCGGCAATAAATACTATAAAACGAACAGTGAAGGTTCGTTTTATAGTATTTATTGCACGATTTAAAGAAAAAAATATTTATGAACCTAGTAAACCCTTTTACTTGCAAGTCGCTGCTAACACCATCTATCTGTCACCGTGAACCGAACGCGTTCGATGCACAAAAATATAACAAGATTAATCAGATGAAAAACGCTAGTTACGTCGGCACGGTTTTGTTTGTATGGGATGAGGCATCTGTATGCTGGTATTTTATTATCTGTAATATTACTAATTTACAACCGGACACACAATCCTTACAAAACAAGTAAATAATAAGCTTGTAATAAGACATTCTATGAAATAACCGTGACCTCAACCTTTAAGTTTTCCAAATAAATTCTACCTTAAAATACCTCTTCCATATTGGATTCGACCTTCCATTAATTCCTAATATAATATGCAAATATCTACAAAAAATATTGCTCCAACCGCCGCTATTCTTGTATCACTTAAGCCTTACAGTATCGGGAATTACCTTCAGGTATAACGAAGGGCTATTGGAAAACCTTTTTTTCGTACCCTATAATAGTTAAATTAAAATTTATTATGGATTTGGTGGTATACAGGGTGACTGGTTAAACTTGGGACTTATTGAAAGGGAGCTCTTTGATATTATTGTTCGAAAAGGTAAGGTGTACGATGTATATGAAAGTAATACGTTTAACATTCAAAATCAGAACTTCTTTATTCAATAAGGCCATTAAGCGGCAGTTTTGAACGTCAAATATTAAAATTCAAAAGTAATAATAATTGATTCTACTGTCGGAAAAGTAGCTTGTTATGGAGAAGAACGTACAAGAAACTCCACACTTACTAATCAAAAACAGGCCGAGGTAGCTAAGTTATGACAAATCTCAACTGATGGCGCCCATTCACGAACATGACACATGGATCGGCACCACTCAGCTCAACCATCATGAAGGGAACCGAATGATTCAACGACTTTAGAGAGAGCGCACTATTAACTTTACATAACATTAACATAACATCACGCCTGTACTTCCCGAAGGATTGTAGGGGTATTGTTTAAAGCCCGTTAACATTTATTAGGTATTTAGGTAGGTAGTGTTTTTATGCCGATCGAATGCCATATTATTCAATATATCTCGATTGACTAATAAGTAAACCAAGCGTTAGCTGACGCATCCGCGGTGGTCGTGGGTGTGGGAAGTAACGAAAGAGGTAAAAAAAAAGGTAATAGTATGCCGGCTGAAGCTTCTTTCATAAATAGTTGAAAAATTTGATTATTTTGTAAAAAAATTGTCTCTGGTGAAATTTTACACGTTCATGCAAGCAGCTGATGCTTATTCCTACCTCCACGATGCAGCTGACGGTTTTTTTCCGGCTGATGATGATGATTTTTTGAACTATTTATGAAGGAAATTTCAGCCGGCATACTATTACTTTTTTTACCACGTTCGCGACCTCCCACACCCACACCCACTGCTATTTGAGCGGCTGACTTTCGGTTCACTTATTAGTCATTTAAGATCAACTATCGTTGTCAATATCAACCGGAATATGATAACTTTTGTATTTGCAACGTCATCAACATCCTGCATCCTAAGAGCTGCTTTTCTGTTTGGAAGATCGAGTGATCGTTTGCATACACTAGACCAACAAGGTCATCAACACATTGGTTTCTCCTTGTGAGCATCATTAATGAATTAATTATGAATCATTAATTCTATATTTAAAATTCAAAGATATTATAAAAGCCACCACCCTGCTTGCGTGGTAGATTACAGCCCACTCCCTAACCTTTGTTAGGGACTGGGCTGTAACCTCCTCTCCTTTAGGAGGACTCATACTGGAATACAGACCTCCTCTTTAGGAGGTCTGTATTCCAGCAGTAGAAACATTATAAATAAGCTGATTATGTTATATATAATAAGCTTTATAATAGCTATTTATGCAACTGTTACGTTATGGACGGTCTTTTAATACGAGTGCAATTTTTCGGTACAAGCGTAGCGCGTACCGAAATAGGTGGGCACGAGTTATTAAAAGACCAATAACGTACAGTTGCATACAAGATTTTATCTACGAATGATGGAATAAAACACAGATATAGACAAATAAGTATTTTAGGAAGTGTGTTTAAGTATTTCATTTCTCATATACATGCCTTGATTTTTCTAGTAGTAAGATATTTGTAGCCGCAACTGCTCTATTTGTGATATCTGGTGGTGTATTTTCAATATCACTTGATTTTGATGACATTTTTAATAAAATTTAGAATAAAAATTCACTCAGAAATTTTTGCCCGCGTCCACTTTTTATTTTATTTTTTTCTTTAGTCTTCATTAGGTATATGGCAAAGATCTTGTAGCCGCAACAGCCAAATAGTATACGATACTTTTGTTCTAAACTTGTTCCATTTTTAAAAACATCATTTACATTGTCTCGATTTCGAAGTAATATTATAGGTACCTGGCTGTATGTTCAGAATGTCTTTGCTTGTGTTTTAGAATTTATGACGATTCGCATAATGCAATCCGATTTCGTTATGGGTATAATAATGTAACCGCTGTCAATTTTATAATTCGAATATAAGGAAACCGAAGTAGTACATTTATTTCTTCCTTCATTTAAGCATGTCCTTTGTTTACTCCGTCATACTGTACGTTGTCCGACGATTAAGCTTATCAGCTTACCTTCTGAATGTCGATACAATAGACCAATCTTTTTCGATACAGGATAAAGGATACAGTTATTATTAGTCATTGTAATCTCCTTAGTAGCGGATAAAAGTTAGGGTTACGGGATAAATGGCTTTTGATCAAAAAGGTTGACCTTTGGTTATGTTAATACTCTTCAATTGGTGCCCAATCTTTTCATTTATCAAGTGTTTATTGATTTTGAATTGAGGCCTTTGCCCTACAAAACAAAGCATGATAATTTATTCTACGTTGCCATTACCCCCATCATCATTATCTTAGCCAAAAGACGTATCTGCTGGACAAAGGCCTAACTCAAGCGTCGCCCTATCGATCGGTTCTGTGATTCTTGCTTCCAGCGCTTCCATCGGCCGTCTTGATTTTTTACAAGGGTGCCACTTCGAACATTTCTATACCTCTGCCTCCAGTGGACTGCCTTTATCATGCCAATGGTCCACCTTGTGTAAGGAAACAGTCATTATCTTCCTGCCCTTGTCCCATGTTACTTGGGGTCGGTGCAACACGTTTTGTTCTTTCATACCGTCCTGTCCTCCGTCACTGACTTCCTTTTCTTTCATATCACTCCTAACAGAGTCCATCTATCTTTTCTTTGGCCGTCCCCTCCCTCTCTACCCATCCCCGTTTATATTCATAACTCTTTTAGTAACATGCATTTTATCCCTCCTCATCACATGACCATAGCAGGAAAAACGGAATCCTTTCAACTTTTCTGTCACTGGCGCCACTTTCAAACTTTCTCTAATATACTCATTTCTCACTTATCTATTCTCGTCACTCCAAACAACCATCTCAACATTCTCATCTCTACAGTAAATTCTTGGAAAATATCAGGTATAAGTGCATTTAATTCCGGCAGAACTGTCAGTTTCTCAGAAAAATTAAGATTGAGTGCACTTAGCAAATTCCGAATAATAATATTGCATCAAAGCACACCCATTAAGTACAAAATAATGCAACCACTTACCTCTAATGTAAGTACTGGGAAGCTCTCTCAGCCTGCATTAAGATGTCATATTTTGTACTCATTTAGTAGACGGTGATTTACAAAAGTTGTGCCAAGTATTGAGGACATTTTTATATGTAGTGACTTACGTAATCTGACTTATACAACCCAGTCATTGTAAAATGTTAATTAAGAAAATCATAAACCCGACTGGAAGCGAACTTAAAATATGTAAGCAGGAAGAAAATCATGCTATGCAGTCGGAGGTCACGTATGGTTTTAGTCAGCCAGCTTGCAAATATGTATCCTCCTACTGCATAGCATGATTTTTAATATTAGTTATATACCTATAATTATTACAAAATAAATTATATAAATATAAAAGTACAATCATATAGCAGCACCTGCTTACACTAGGTACTAGGCGCCCAGTTGATATAAAAAGGTCTCCACGAACCAAGGAACTACAGTTAACGTTAGTACTCTGCACTCAGACTAATAATATACTGAACATCGCCGTCGCAAAAGACATTGGGCAATATTAGGAGAGAGCTAGCTAGGTGTGGCAGTTGGAGCATGCAATGTTGGTGTTAGTATGTGGATGTGTCAATTCTGTTACCTACATTATTGTATAGTTCTTTTAGGGTAGGTATCCCCAGTTTCTTTTGTAAAATCACTTTTTGATTTAGATTTGGGTTTCTAATTTTCAACAGTTGGGATTTAGTACGCAGCAAAAATATCAATGGATCTCTCAGCTCAGCTCATTTCAAAACTCGTCACCCCGAAAACCACGAAAATATTAGCTAATTTTATCGGCTAATTTTATTTTTTACCTTGGATTTTGAGTTTGAGCTCAAATTCGTTATTAGCTAACCCGATAACTATGACATTTGCATACAAAAAAGCCGCCAAATACTCAAAAGCTTCTGTACCTATTCAGCCATCACCGAGCGATTGGCAATCGACCAACAACAAGGGAAACAGTAATCGCAACTTGACAGCCACATTTGCTCGCCGATCGCTGTCGCTCGGCTGTCAAAAACCATACGTAATACGAAATGATCGCGATCACCTTGCGATAAATGCACATTTCAGTTAGCAGATTTTTATTGTTACCAGTGCTGTCGTAAAATTATTATGGTGTGGCTATAGCTCATATATAATGCGGATTCGCGATTGAAGAGCAATTATTTCGCAAAAATAAGCCTTCCAATTTTTTGACGTAAAGTGATAATCGCGCGATGATTGTAAAATCTCTGCGCAAATATTGCTAATTGCTGTTTCGTACGTAATAAGACTGCCGTACAGCTATTGCGGAGTGATTGTTAAAAAATATTCAATTCATCCATCATCCATTTATATCAGTTTTTAATAGTAAATTATTGTTGCTGCAAAAATTTTACACGCCCGAACTTATGGAAAACCGAGTTTATAGAAAGAGTTACATTTATTCCAGAACGCCAAATTCTCAAGCGCGCATAAGCTGTTGTGATTGCGGAATCGTCAACATTCAATTACAGCAACATACTCTCGCTTGACAAATTTTCACAATATTTTTACGGCAAGTTTTCTTCGAGAAACGAAGGGATAGATAGTGTGTTACGCAATAGCGGTATGGGTTATATACATTTGTTTCTGGTTTTCGGGTTTTTGCTTCTAAAAATAACTTTTACTTTCAAGCGCCATGTTGAGTTTATTATCCTGAATACGGACCTTTAAAAGTACTTCAACAAAATAACAAATGACTACTAGGAACACAAAACAAAACCCTAACCACTCACATGACTTTCAACCTTATCCCAACGCTATAAAGCTCCAATTTACATGTCAAAAAGCAAAAAGCCTAGCTACCATATAGTCCACTTATTGCGCAACCTACTCACTCTACTTTCAACTTTAACCCAACGAGATATAATTTCAATTTCAATGGCATAAAACAAAATGTCTAGCTACCATACAGGCCACTTAAGACTTTTGTCAAGGAAAAGTTTTAAGCATCTTATAATGATTCTGTTAATTGACTGTCCCAGTTAAATGCTCGTTAGGAAGACTTCTGTCGAGATGAGACGAATTTCTGACGTAATTAAGAAGCTTGGGAAGGGCTTGAAATAAACAAGATGAAGTGTTTATAAAATTGCTTGTGTATAAAAATTCGATGAATATATAAAAATCTGGTAGTTCCAAAATTTGTGAAAACCTTGAAACATCAAAAGATACTGAGTAGGTTTGGCCACATATCAACAGATTAAGGTAACAGAATGCCGGCATGGGAACAAATCAACGGAGCACGACAATATTTAAAAAAACCGGTCAAGTGTGAGTCGGAATCGCGCACGTATGGTTCCGTACCATTATCGCAAAAAAGCGGCAAAAAAGTCATGTTTGTTTTAGGGAGCCCCACAATTTATTTTTTGTTGGTTTTTATAGCGGCTACAGAAATACATCATTTGTGAAAATTTCAACCGGTTAGCTATCACGGTTCATGAGATACAGCCTGGTGACAGACGGACAGACAGACAGATAGACGGACCGCTGAGTCTTAGTAATAAGTAGCAAAGACTTGCTATATAAACGTCATTAAAGCCAAAAAAATATGTATTATAAAGGTCATATTAGTGCTTATAAGAGTGGGTTTGGGCACAAATTATTAGGGCTAAAACCTTATAGAGATTATATAGTTACCATATAATAAGCTAATCCCCCTTGAACACGAATCTAAACGCATACTATATGGCTACATATAGACATGCAATTTGCTTTTATATAACAAATTACCCTTATAACAGCTAACAAAATTCGGCTTTAAGGCCAGTTTCTCGTGTAGAAGCAAAAGCAATACGAATATGTGTTAATTAATGCATAATTGTCTCAAACGCCTTCATTATTTGTAAAATAGATAGTAAAATAAAAAAATAAAAATGTCTGCCTTACTAGACATTTACCACATCGATCTTTTTTCGTTTTATACTGGAAGTTTATGTGGGAAGGCAGTTTTGTGGATATGTTTTATGCCATATTTTTAATGCGCCTCTTTAATTTTATGTTTTTATTATGAGTAAAATCATAAAAATTTTGAGAGGCCTTGTTAATTGCTATTATAAGCATAATTAACAAATGATATGCTTTTATAAATCACCTATAAGTCATTTACTCTTATTGTAGCAGTGTTGTGCTAATACGCTCAACCATATTGAATGATTTTAGGGTTTCATTATCTTTATTTAAAAAAATGTGAATATTACTTTATACTTTTTTATTTTACGTAATCAAGACAATATCTAATGAATTGAATGTGGTCAGTATACTGACAAAGATGATTGCCACGAATTGTGTACTACAGTGATATGTTATACTCCATAGCCCAAGTAGATACATTATCATCTCTGAACGCGTCCTTTTCCATGCCTCTATTATTGTCACTGTCACGCTCATCAGATGATTAATTATCACATTGAATAAAGGAATATTTTAGGAAATATATATAACAATTCTTGTAGCTGTCAGGGTTCGTCAAGACTTTTATACATATAGAAGCCATATAACTTACCATTTTGCATTAGCTTTAAAGCTGCATTTTGATAGTCTTTATAAGGGTATATCTTTATAACAGCCATATTAATTTAAAAATAGTATGACGTCAAAGCGGCTACATGGCTAAAATATTATGTGTTTGAATAGCCGTATTATATGCTTCTATATGTCCATTGCTTTATAAGGGCCATTTAAATTAGTTATATAAACGTTTGTAAGATAAAATTATAAGATTTATTTGCCATATTAGCAAAAAACACTTCAACATGCTTTTATAAAGAGATTTGCAAAACTAATCTATACCAATATTATAAAGAGGAAAGATTTTTTTGTTTGTTTGATTGTTTGTTTATTTGTACCGAATAGGCTCCAAAACTACTGGACCGATTTCAAAAATTCTTTCACCGTTGGGAAGCTACCTATCCCCGGGTGACATAGGCTACTTTTTATCCCTGTATTCTCACGGGAACGGGAACTACGCGGGTGAAACCGCGAGGCGTCCTCTAGTACTGTTATAAAAATGTAAAAGAGTTAAGCCCTTATAAATCCTTCGTTATATAGCAATTTTGCTACTTGCCCGTTTTTACCCTTTGGGTACGGAACCTGTTTCCAAAATCAAATGATACATTTTATAAATCAACTGACAGATAAAATAGCTTCTGTTAAAAGTCACTGTCAAAAACTTAAAGGCCTCAGTAGCCAGGTCACTAAGTTGTTCTCGAAATAATAATACAATTATTGCTACTTGCTGTTCCTTACGTAATAAACCTGCGGAAAACCATGACCTGGATAAAGACATAAGACGCTGCTTAAGGGCCTTCCACCGCTTTAGTGCTAAAAAACGGTTATCTTATCTTGTGGAGGGGCCGAGAAATAACTCGGACACTTCGACCCATTGAGATCATTTGTGGTCCCCTAGATACCCTACTCCTTCCCAATCTCGTTGAAAACCTTCTTCATGAGTTTTACAACGAGACTAAGATATATGAGTCTATATTCTTCTGGTTTGGATATCCTATCCCTAAGACTCATTCGCTATAAAACGGTTAGTTTCTAAAGCAAATCAAAGAATATTTTGCAAACAAAACTGTCTGAAAGGAGGTTCAATATTTGATATTCTGGCTGCAAGCGGGCACACGGCCAGTACTGCGTTAACAATGGCGAATACACCTTAACCTTAGTTTTAAGTGCCGTCTTTCACTTGAGTGAAGTCATTGATAAAAGCTAGATATTCGTACGTATTTACAATATGAAGGCACATATTTCGACGATCAGTATTATCCTCATAGTAATTTGCGTTTTACTGGGTCTTGGCATTATATATTTTGCGTGGAAGCAGTACAGGAATTGCCACCATTCCTGGATCAGGGACCAGATTTTGCAGAACAGCCTGCGACGATCGTTCAACCGTTCCAGAGCAATTCGCGGAGAAGAGCAAGTAAATCTTCCAATGACGTAGAAGTCGGAGTATTCATCATACTCATCTGGCAGCTGTGCGGTATCATTTATTTTAGTGAAGTGCATACTAAGTGCGTATCAAGTGCGTTGTGCGTATTATAGTGCGTAAAATGAAAACGCGAATCATCATATAAATCAAGAGACAATAAAATGATAATAGACATTAAGAATTAAAATAATGAACTCTAAGATAAATTAGCAGTTTAAGTTTGTTTTGAGTGATCGTATATCATCATGTATCATCTTACACGCTGTGTTCCCTACTACAGTAATTCACTGTGAGAATCGGGTATGTATTAAATGGTTTAGTTAATATAGATTACTTTTGCATGAGGGAATGGAAGATGAATTGTTACATTGCTTAAATGATCTTGTATCAATAAGGAAATATTTAATTAAAAAAGGAAAAACACGATTTAAGGGTAATGTTATTAAGAATAAATTATGTGAGGTTGAAACAATTTATGAGAAAAGTAAAGGATTAATAAAGCTATTATCTACAAAACCAGGAGTAAAATCAGAATTGTTAAAATCATTATCAGTTACGAAAAACGAAATAGAATCGTGTTATTCGCAAATTAATGTTTTGTGCACTGTAATTAAATCAGACTGTAATAGTGACAGTGATATTTCTGAAGCAAGTCCAAATTCAGAATCAATCATGGAGTTCGATTTAAAAACGGCATGTAGTTTGATTCCTGTAATGACCAATAACGAAAATAATATCAGAAGTATCATTGACTCTATAGAAATGTACGCAGACATGTTGTCGGAAGCGGGGAAAAAATTACTAATGACATTCGTTTTGAAAAGTAGATTATCAGAAAATGCTAAATTACGTATAACCAATAATTACACATCTGTGAACGATTTTGTCAGAGATTTACGTGTTGCACTTTTACCTAAAAAATCGTTTACTGCAATACAATCACGATTACAAAACGCAACGCAAGGTTGGCGTACAATTGATCAGTTTGGAACAGAATTAGAAAAGTTATTTACTAATCTGACCATATCGCAAGCAAATGGTAATTCTGATAGTTATTCCGTACTCAAGCCCATAAACGAAAAATTGGCAATTAAGCGATTCGCAGATGGATTGAAGGATTCGAGACTAAGTACGATTATTGCTGCACGTAACTATGACAGTTTAAAGGACGCGATCCAGGCAGCGAAAGACGAAGAGTTGACATCGGCATCGACTTCGACCAACGAAAATGTCATGCAGTTTTCACACCGCGGAAGAGGTAAGTTTCATAACAATAACAACAACTTTAGGAATGGCCGTGGTTCTCATAATCAGCAGTTAAACCAACGCAGTCGAGGACATCATTATTATTATTATTATTCAAATAATTTGAGAGGTAATTTTAGTCACAATTCTAATAACTTCGGCAGACGTGATTTCAATAACTCACGTGGGCGATCATCCCATAACTATCGTGGTAACGGACGTGGACGAGATTATCAAACTTCGAACGAGAATCGATCGAGTAATGAAACTCGTAGTAAAGGTCGTACCAATAGAATATTTTATTCCAACCATGAACAAGATAAGAACGATAGTATGCCTACAACAAACGAAATGCAGTTTTTTCGATCTTAAACATAACATTTTAGCTTTGCAAGGTAAGGCAAAATTTTTAGCATTATACATAGGTAATAGGAAATATTATTGGTTAATAGATACCGGAGCATCTTTGTCCGTAATTAAAAAAGATGCGTTACCATACAATAGTGCAGTAATTAGAAATGAAACCATCATAAATGGTATTGGAGGTAAAATTAGTTCATCAGGGTTTGTTCAACTTAGTTTGACTCATCGTGATGACCAACACTTTGTTGACTTTAATATCAAGCTTCATGTTTTTGATAACATACCATTAAAGGCAGATGGAATATTAGGTTTAGACTTTCTTTGTCAGTACGCTTCAAATATAAACTTAGAAACTAATGTCATTAACCTATCTAATTATGGAAAGTATTATTCATTAGAACTAAGTGATGTCATAGATTACTCAGCTGAGGTGTTACATATCCCAGCACGAAGTGAGTCGATACATTATTTACTATTAAATATTGAGAATATGAATGACTGTATTATCCATAGTGAGCAGTTAGCGGAAAATGTTTTTCTAGCGGGATGTATTGGACGAATAAAAAATAATAGATTACCGGTTATAATTTTGAACACTAACGAGCAGGATATTTACCTACCAACTTTTCAACCACAGATATATTCAATTGAAGAGTATCACTTATGCAATTTTAAATCAAACACTAACAGTTTAGAACGAGCAAAGAACTTATTAAACATTTTAAATTTAAATCATTTAAAAATGGACGAACGGAAATCTATTGAAGAATTATGTTTTAAATATTCGGATGTTTTCTTTTTACCAGGTGATAAGTTAACGACTACAAATGTTTATGAACAATCCATAACTATAAAACCAAATACAAGTCCGGTTTATACGAAGCAGTACCGATTGCCGCATTCTTTGAAAAATGAAGTAAATAGGCAAATTCAAAAAATGATTGACAATGACATTATAGAAGAGGCGAAGAGTGAGTGGTCGAGTCCTGTTTTACTGGTACCAAAAAAAAGCAGCAACGATAAAAAATGGCGACTAGTGGTCGATTATCGGAAGCTTAATGACCGTATTGTAGACGATAAATTTCCTTTGCCAAGTATTACGGAAATTTTGGATTCGCTCTCTGGCTCAGTCTATTTTTCGCATTTAGATCTTAATCAAGGATATTACCAAGTAGCTTTAGATAAAAACAGTAGAGAGTATACAGCGTTCACAACTAGTACTGGGCAATACCAGATGAAGAGGCTACCTATGGGATTAAAAACAAGTCCGAGTGCTTTTAGTAGAGTAATGTCAGTTGCTATGTCTGGGTTAACATACGATAAATGTTTTATATATTTAGACGATTTAGTAGTCTTTGGGAGAAATTTAGATATCCATAATAAAAACTTAACAGACGTCTTGGAAAGACTTAGGAAAATTAATTTAAAATTAAATCCAGAAAAATGTAATTTTTTAAAGAAAGAAATTCTTTATTTAGGGCATTTAGTATCAGAAAATGGAGTCTTACCCGACCCAGTTAAAGTAGAAGTATTGAAAAATTACCCTGTACCAAGTAATACTGATGAAGTAAAAAGATTTGTAGCATTTTGTAACTATTATAGGAAAATCATTAAAAACTTTGCAAGAATAACTTGTCCATTAAATAAATTAACTAGAAAACATGTACCATTTGTTTGGACTGAAGAGTGTCAAAGTGCGTTTGAAGCAATGAAACATGCTTTAAGTACACCACCAGTATTAGATTTTCCAGATTTTTCTGGAAATAATGAGTTTGTCATTCAAACAGATGCGTCAGGGACGGCTATTGGAGCAGTCTTGTGCAATAAAAATATGAAACCTGTAGCTTATGCTAGCAGACCTCTGAATAAAGCTGAACTCAATTATCCAACCATTCAGAAAGAGTTAGTTGCAATTGTTTGGGCTGTAAAGTATTTTAGACCCTATGTATACGGTAAATCATTCACAATTATGACAGACCATAAGCCTTTAATATATTTATTTTCAATGAAGGACCCATCTAGCAGACTACTTAAATTTAGACTAGCACTAGAAGAATACGATTTTAAAATTTTATATTTAAAAGGAAAAGATAATAGCGTAGCAGATGCATTATCTAGAATTAATATAACATCGGATACTTTAAAACAGATGCATAATGAAATTTCTTTAGTT
Source organism: Orthosia cruda (assembly GCA_964057195.1). Taxonomy (NCBI): domain Eukaryota; kingdom Metazoa; phylum Arthropoda; class Insecta; order Lepidoptera; family Noctuidae; genus Orthosia; species Orthosia cruda. Next base: position 9,914,064 of record OZ059852.1, on the reverse strand, counting down.
ATGACTAGAGCTCAGAAAAAACGTTTAGATGTAGGAAAACAATTGGATACACCTAGTTTTAGTAAACGAGGCGAAACGTGGCCTGATCAACCACGAGTAGTTGAGGTACTAAAAATTCCGAATAATTCTGTAGAAATAAGTTTTATAGGAAGTGATGAATTAAATAAATTAAAAAGACAAAACAATATAGATGAAGAAAAGGAATGTTTTATTTATAACAATCGAAAGAAGATGTTGTATATTAATCTTAACTTTAGAGCACAACTTACGCGAGCCGAATTTGTGACTAAGTTAGGTCATTTTTGTAAACGAATAGGTATAAATGAGCTATGCATAGTAAAAAATAAGGAATATGAGAGTTTTATTAAAGATGTATTAAAAGAGATAAAAGACAATAAGGATTGGACCGGTCCACGTATTTATGTATTGAGAGGAGTTAGGAGAATTTATAATGAAGAAGAAAGAAAGTATATTTTACATGACTTTCACCTACTACCTACCGCAGGACATGCAGGAGTACGTAGGATGACCAATAATATTAAGAGACATTTTTACTGGCCAGGCTTAGACAACGATATTACACAATTTGTGAGTAAATGCATTAAATGTCAGAAAATGAAGCATTGTAAGTATATCAAGGCGCCCATGGAGATAACTACAACAGCTTCACATGCTTTTGAAAAAATTTATCTGGACGTCGTAGGTCCATTAGAAAAAGACATTGAAGGAAATTGTTATATTTTGACACTGCAGTGCGAGCTTACTAAGTTCGTAGAGGCCTATCCTTTGAAAACGAAGGAAACCGTAAGTATTGCTAAAGCATTAGTTAATAATTTTATTTTAAGATTTGGAATACCTAATACCATCGCAACTGATCGTGGAACAGAATTTGTATCGTCAGTAATGGAACAGGTATGTAAACTTTTATGTATAAATAAATTAATGTCTACAGCGTATCACCATCAATCCATCGGTGCGCTCGAAAATTCACATAAAAATTTAGGATCGTTTTTACGAATACAGTGTAATGGCCAAAAAGACACATGGAGTCACTGGCTACCATTTTGGTGTTATAGTTTCAACAATACTGTTCATACAGAGACAAAGTACACACCATTCGAACTGGTATTTGGTAGAGCTAGTATAGTACCATCTAGAGTTAGTCAGTACATAGAACCATTGTATAATCCAGAAAGTTATCCTTTAGATCTTAAGTATAGGTTACAAGTAGCACATCAAGATGCTCGTAATAATTTACTTATAAGTAAACAAAACCGTAAGAGTTGTTATGATAAGTCTTTAAATAATGTGACATACAGTAAAGGACAACTAATTTTAATTAGAAATGAAATAGCTAATAAGTTAGATCCTCAATGGGAGGGACCATTTGTTGTTTTAAATGATTTAGGTGTTAATGTAGAAATATTAAAAATTAATAAAACCTATTTAATCCATAAAAATAGAACCAAACCTTTGGTAACATAAGAAATGTTATTAAGTTATATTGACGTATAAAAAAAGATACAAAAAAAAAAAAAATTGTAAACTATTTTTTTTTTCTCTATCACCCCTGAGGTGAGGTGTAGTAGTACTACCTATAGTATAAGGTCTATGACCCTATCCATATGAATGTATCTTCTATTAATATATTAACACACTTATACTCTTGCAGTCAGTAATTAAAGGTAATCGCTTGAGAACAGTTGTTTCAATAACACTACATCCCCAATTTCGGCAGTCGGTGTCAAAAAACGAAGAAACGAAAGCAGGAAAAGCGACTGCCGAAATTGAAGATATTTTTCACTTCGTAGTGTTTTTTTTTGGAATTCGACGGACGATCCACGAACCTGCCTCGGCAAGCGTTGATCAACCTTGAACATCGATCCGTTTGCCTGTTATTATGTATTCACAACCTCCTTCTTCTTCAATCATAATCGCTGATATAATATTAATATGTCTAGAATTCAGAGGAAGTTTATTTGTCATTTTTAACCGACTTTCTAAAACGGAGGATGTTCTATGTTCGATTTTTTTTTGTTATTCCATCGATTTCTCTGTTAATTATGGACCGATTTTGCCAATTCTTTGTTTGAAATAGTATGTTTCCAAATTGGTCCCATTTTAATTTGGTGTAGATCTGATGAAGAACTTCGGAGATATATCTATATGTACAACAGAACTCTTCAATAAATGACGGTGAATCTCTAGGGATTGCTGTAATCGCATGTCTGTTTATTGTTTTATCATTTCATAACATAACATCACGCCAGTACGCTCTAAAGGGATACGCAGATGTGTACAGTTCACCTTGATACACACTCATTTCACCGGTTATGTTCAAGTTTTATGATATTTGGGTAATCTATTCTGGCATTACGAGTATAGGCACCTTACTAAAGAAGTTGCCTCTTAGATACAACTAAAAAGTAAACAATTAAAAAAGAAAGTTATTTTCACTTTGTAGTGCTTTTATTTGGAAGTTGGTAGTATTTTTTTGTAAAAAAAATAGAACAGAATACTCTTTATTATGTACACCATATAAGTTACAGAAAGTATAGATGAAGAAAAAATTACACTGGGTGACACAATGGGCGGCCTTATCGCTAAAAGCGATCTTTTCAAGACAACCTTTGGATGGATTTAAAAAACAGAAGGAAAGACAGTACTGTAGGTAGTCTTTGGTGTACTATTCATATATAAAATGTATGCTAAATAGACAAACATATACAGTTATAAGTATGGAACAAAAACATAGAAATCAAGAAAACAACTACTAAAGAGAGAGGTAGTGATTCTTTACCATAGTTTTAAAAATGGGCAAAGATTGAGCACGCCTTATTGACACAGGCAAAGCATTCCACAATCGCACCGCTTGAACCGTAACAGATTCAACAATACGAAATTAAAAACATATATACATAGATCGACTAGATGAGGTTTGAAAGCCTGTATGCACAATTTCGATAGAAATGCATGTATCGGGCTTTTAAGAGCCTGTGCAGGCACGTGTATAGGTTTTAGTCTAAAAGCCTCGATGTTTCTGCCTAACTGAATTGAAAGCCTGCGAGTCTATAGTCTAGTTATAATGTACTTTGCCTGTGGTTGGTAACCCTTTTAGTAGCAGTATGAAGGTACAATTCAGCATATATGTTACAAATATAGTCCTTGTTCTCTGATAGCTACAACCTTGGGGTCTTTAAGTCAAGAATGAATAGGTTTCTTCTAGGCAAGTGTGCTTCACCCTAGACCACATCATCGCTTAACATCAGGCGAGATGGTGGTCAAACGCGAGCCTAAAGATTATAAAAAAATATGCAAGCATTGTAAGAATATTATTGAGAATGCTATGCAAGTTGTTGGATTGAATTTCATGTTTATGATATTTGACTATATAAATGTTTACCTGTGACTGTGTTTGACATAATTGTGTCGCCATTGTTCTGATAAAATTTAAGCAACACTGATTGTAGAATAACTGTGGCATTTTGGTCTCAAATAAATCCTTTCTTTAATTAAACACTCAAAGAATAATAGGCCCGTTTTGACAGCTATAAAAATACTTAATAATAGTTATACTTGATGCTTGCGAATGATACTCGTTGTTATAGTGTATGCGTAACATAGTAATTAATTAGGATTATGAATTTGATTTTTCAATTTCTTACGTACAAAGTTATCGCGGCATGTAAAATGAGCAACGTCAACGGAATTCTTAGATTTTGACGACTTTAACCCAAACTGAATCCAGAACTAAACCAGTTGTATTTTGAAAGTAGATTGCGGAATGAATACTCTTTCATACATGGCATGGCAATTGATAGTAGGTAGGTAATGCTAAAATTACATTCCTATATGCAAGATGACTACATTTGACCCACATGATTATTTTACATTCGGCTTACACAGCTGACTTCAGAGTCTTCCATTCAAAAACAAATACTTCGAATGCTTAAAACTTTTCCTATCAATAAGAATAGGTTTTTTTCCGAGAGTAAAAATAATCCAGAAGTATTTTCCGATCTAAAAACAGTGGATACAATACGAAATGGAAATAAAAAAACCGGCCAAGTGCGAGTCGGACTCGCCCACGAAAGGTTCCGTACCGTTATCGCAAAAAACGGCAAAAAAATCACGTTTTTTGTATGGGAACCCCCCCCCCCCCTTAAATATTTATTTTACTATGTTTTTAGTATTTGTTGTTATAGCGGCAACAGAAATACATCTTCTGTGAAAATTTCAACGGTCTACGGTTCATGAGATACAGCCTGGTGACAGACAGACAGACGGACCGCGGAGTCTTAGTAATAGGCGGGACCCTATTACTAAGACTCCGCCTTTTGGGTACAGAACCCTAACAACCAATACGAGTTGCTTTATAAGCCTTTTTACTGGAAATTAAGAATTGTGGAATTGCTTTTGAACCCTACGCTTTATTTTTCTTTGTATTGTAACAGTCTCGAAGTTATGTTTCTATTGACTAATCAATCGATATTCTTCAAAAATGTGTGTTTGTACAGAAAAACAATTTAAAAGATTCGTAGACTTGAATATCTATTTGTCACTGTAAGAACGGAACATTTATTTTCGCTGGGAAAATTTGTATTTGCCCAATACTCAAAAAATGGGAAATCCCAATCCAACAGGTTAATATTATAATTTAAATAAATCGGACACCAAATATTGATAATAATTATTGTTTATCGCCCTGAATTCCGATTCCATTCCATATTTAAATATTTAATTTGTATTCGAACAATAAATTGGAACGTATGTGGTTGCCCGTGGGATGCATTAAATTTTGCGTCAGAAATTGATTCATGAAATTGGACGCGTCGAATTGATGTTTTGAGTTGAATTATCTTGATGCTGATCTGATGTGATTGTAAATTGGTTTTCGTTTCGTTGAGTATCTTGCAGATTTTTTTACTAGGCAGATGCACAAAAGTGGCAATTTATCATACAGGACTTTACAAAACTGATGGATTGATTTAAGGGCCCCAAATTTGTCAACCGGGCCCAGTGTGGGTTGGTGAAACTCCATTGTCGTCGATATTTTAGTTCTAGGAAGTCGATTTTCTTACGAGGACGGAATTTTTCTCTTAGCGTAACGATATTAATAGTGGTAAAATAAATCATACTAAGTAAAACATTTTCCGGGAGAAAAATACTTTGAGTCACTTGGAACAGACCTTTGCCCAGCGGTGAGAACAAACGGCTAGATAAAACACCGACCAAGTGCGTGTTGGACCTC
>OZ059852.1:6247018-6571113 GCA_964057195.1 Orthosia cruda | reverse complement strand
CCATTTCGTTCCGGAACTGTCGCAACTCCACTTTCATGGCACTTAGTTCCTCGCGAAAGCATCGAATCTCATAAGCTATGTTGAGCTCACGAGTGTCTCGTGTATTGGGAGAGAGAGGTGCAGTAGGTTGGCTGATTGCTGGCTCACAAGTTATTTGCTTAACCACTGCAATCCGATTCACCGCTGCGGGCCGAGTATTTGGTGAGGGCTGAGCTGTATTTGGCGAGGTTGCATCAGACGGACCCATGTGTGCTGCGGCCGAGTTAAACTTCCTCGGCATCTTCACCTTACAATCCAGGCACAACCAATCAGGCGAAACCTTTGTCGACGAAACGCCATCACAATTTGGATGATACGACCCAGGACACTTAGAGCAGCGAATACATTCAGTCCTGGCGATAAATTGACCGCAGCTACCACACTTAGCCATAATCGTGGGCTTTATTGTTACGTTTTACGTTGGTAAATAGTTATTTGACTGACGCAAACACAGTACAGACAGTACCATTCGTCGAGTCACAGATGGCGTTTTCACCGAGTATTGTGTAGGAAAATTGTAACATTTAGGTCCTGTTTCTTCAGTGAGCCCGATTTTTGATAACAGCCCAATTGTTACCACAAAATACCTCATCTAAAAGTATAGCACTATGAATATAGTTTTTAGCATTAAATTTTAATTTTGTAAAGTATAGGGTAGGCGGTTTGCACTGGAATTATTTTGATTTTGTTTTATAGTATTTTGTATAGAAGGAAACATACCTTTTCTTTTTGCCGTCGGTCTACGATACTATTTGAAGATTGAATAGTGTATTTCATACTACAGCGCGACGTCGCCGTCGATCTGATACAGTAGAACAAAATTATTGCATGCAATTTGCGACAATATATACAGCAATATCATGTTTGATCACCGTGTTACGTCGAAACGACGTGGTGAACGTCTTGTGCTAATGCACTAATGCGTATATCTTGTGTACAGGCCGTCCTATTTCCATCGATTAATTCATTTTTGTCAGAAGAAGTGTGACGACTGTTCACTATGCGATTTGCAGTTTCTCAATTTGAAAGAAAGAAAAACTTTATTTGCGCCAGGCACGACGCATACCATAAAAAAACAAAAGAAAGCTTAATTAGAAATACAGAGTATGCGTCACAAACATGCAAAACGGTCATCGCTCAGCATAATGCTGGGACTCGTGTGCAAGACAGAGCCACAGCGCTGGTTCTCAGTGATAGCCGGTGTCGATTGGGTGACGCCGAACAATGAAACCTTAAGGGCAAGTGACGGAGCGAACATGTTCCATTCATAAATAAAATAAACAAATAAATGAGTAAAAACAAATACGAAACACAAGTGTCCAAAACAAAAGTTCAGTCTTAATAGTTATAAATTAGTATTTATACGAGTATATAGTAAATGAACACGTCTAAAGATGATAGGCGGTTACTTAATCTTTTAAGACAGGATTTATCTACTTATACCGATTACATCGACTGCCTAATATGAAAATTATACTTGATAAATAAAGGACCTGTCAAAAAAAAAAAGAGTAACCGACCATGAAGTTAGAAGCTCAAGCCTCCTGAGCATTTCGTCGAGCCATCGGAGAGCCTCCTGCCTGGGCATGCGTTGCCTTGGCCGACATGGAAAACTAATTAGACTCGCACTCAGGTCGGCCGCAGCAAAGACAACCTCGGATGGTTCCGATTACCCAGTGCTTGTGCGGTGTCTCTCCGCAGACCATGGCCCACCTTTCGTCCTGCACCACATGCCCCGGTTGCGTCAGCGAGTGGTGATGCCGTAGCTGAATACTGGGAAAACATAATATTTAAACGCTGTATTTGCCACGGACACGCTAAGAAGAAGATGGGAATGTGAACCTGTTAAATCGAATTCAATAACCCTAAGGCGCGTTTACACGTAAATAATTCCATCCACACGGAATCCGCGCGGCTGCCGTGTCGACCATGTTGTTACATTAAAATATGTGCTATTTATTTGTCTGCTATGATTTAAATGAAAATATTAAACAAACAAAGCAAAAGATATAAATGCCCATGACAGAACACGATGATGTAGGATCATCGTGTTCTGTCAGGGGGATATCACACTATCATAGATCTATGAGTTATAATTATGTGAAAATGTAATATAGACGATGGGTTATTTGACTAGTTGTATGACGTGTTATTGTGTCTATGGTTTGATTGAATTGTACATTTTGCAACTATACGGTCGTGTTGTTAAGTAAATATAAATTGTTATATAGACATATGAATCATGTCCTCTTAAATAACATATTTTTGACATTTGTATTAATATAGGATCATATAAACAGGAGCAGGACCGAGCTATACAAGACAAATAGATCTGTCCCTTTTTCAATGTCACACTATAATAGTTTTAACACGTCATTGTATAATTGAATTAGGCTATATTTAATTATCAAATTTATTTTCACAATTTCCTGAAACAAAATCCGTCCATGAAATTATGTGATTATGCCTTTTCAAGAATTCTTAAATTATTGTTGGGAACACTGCTGTACACACTGAATTATTCTCCATTGCAACAAAATATGACAAAAAATAAAGGTTCCAAGAACTACGATAGTGATAAAAAACACGGATGCTATTCTGGAGGTCATAAACTACCGAGCAATGAAAAAGTTCCACCCATAAAATACTAGCTTCATAAATTAAAAAGTATAATGAAATTTATTTTATTATGCGAACTTAAAGTCTTTTAAATACTGGTCTTTTTGAAGCCATGGATAAAAAAGTAGAAAAACAAAATTTTGGGGTCTGAAAATTTCGGAATACATTTGTTTCGTTTTTTGTTTTGCTTTTGGTTTCATCCTTGTTTTCGACGTTGTGAAATAATTCTTAAATTGTAAAGTCTTACGGCTTTCGTACCCATAAATCATGCCTTTATCACCCGAGGATTGTATGAGAGTCATCACTATGGTGGAATGGGGGACCAGCCAAAGAAATACGGCCAGAATAATGGTCGTGACACATACTACTGTCCGACGAGTGATCCAAAGGTTTAGGGTGACTGGATTAAACCTGAGAAGACCAAGTACTCGCAAGCCAAGGTGCACAACAGTCCGAGAAGATCGTTTCATTGCGGCAGCCATGTTAAGAAATCGACATCAGACGGGAGTTGCGGTTCAACAACAACTTCTGCAAGTTCGAAGGGAGCCAATAAGCGAGTGGACAGTCAGGAGACCTCTTGCCAAAAGAGGATTGAAGCCTTACAGGCTAGCAAATGGCCCAAAACTGGAACGGCATCATAAAGTTGCCAGATTGCGATACGCCCGCGAGCATACAGAATGGGGTGAGGACAAATGGGTCAGAGTGATGTTCTCTGATGAGTCAAGATTTATGCTGTACTATCATGATGGGAGGAAAAGAGTATACCGACGACCAGGAGAATGTTTTGCACAAGCATGTTTTGAAGAAAAAGCGTCACACGGCGGAGGTACCGTTCACGTGTGGGCTGGTATCTCTGCAGAGGGTCTAATAGCGTTAATTCCAATCCAGAACGGGATTCTAACTGCTGTGAGATACATCAATGAGATTCTCAATGAACATGCTGGTGCGTTTTTGGCCAATATGGGCGACAATGCAGTGCTCATGCACGATAATGCACGGGCCCACACTGCTCAAGTTGTAAATGAGTATCTTCAGGACGTAGGAATCAACAAAATGGAGTGGCCAGCCAGGAGCCCCGATTTGAATCCTATTGAGCATGCTTGGGACAAGCTTGACAGACGTGTGAGAAAACGAGTTCCACCTACAATTACTCTTCGTAATTACGCGCTCATCGAAGAATGAGAGAACATTCCTCAGCATATGCTGAGGAATCTGGTATTCAGCATGCCCAATCGCGTAAAAGCTGTATTGAGAGCATATGGAGGAAACACCAAGTACTGAGTTAACAAAACCTACGTTTACACCTAATAAAACGCCTACTTAGAGATTTGGTTTTATTTGCCAAATGCCCGCAATTTTTTAAGACATTTAATTTAAAATTTGAACACAATATTTACGTTTTAGTTGATAATATTCTGATGCGCTGTTAAATGTACTTCAATATTGCAGACGGCGTCATTAAGCTAGCCTTTCCCGTTTAGGGGGAAATTTGGTGCTTTGTCACTGGAACTTTTTCATTGCTCGCGAGTGTATATGTAGGATAAGAGATAGGATCCTATATTGTATGATTCTAGATATTATGATATGATGATGATATATGATATGATTCTAGATAATACTTCCATTAGGTTTCTCTGTTACACAACACGAAGGTTTTCTGTGCTCGTCGAGCAACTCCACGCGGTTGCATGTTGCCGAGGATTTTGAATGTTGTCATTTAGTAAATAGAATTTGTGTCGTGTAAGCCGACGCTTAGCTTCTTATTCGGAATGCTGCCTACGTTATGTTTAGCCAATTTTTGAAACAAGCAGAGCGATAGTTTATTTTGGAATATAAATAAATAATTATGTTGTGTTTCCAGGCCCCAGGCGTCCGGCAATTATATCAACAAAAATATTGACATTAAACATAAATAAAAAAACTGTAAATTGTAGTGCAGATGCAAAACAACCAAACGCAACAATATTATTTTTACCGCATTTTTCAGACCATGGTATGTAAAAAGTTTTGATTAAAATGATTGATACGAGAGTGAATAGTCTATAGCTATATTCCTCTCATAATATACATACAGTTTTAAAATAATAATATTTTTTTAAAGCACGTTATTTTGTGTTAGTTCGATATTTCAAATTCTGATTACAGTTTTTTACAGAATGGCCAGTGTGTTTTAAAAAGATCTTGACAGCGCCATTGATGATATTCTCGTTCACTTAACTAACGTTAATATAATCCATCGGTTCTGCAGTTTTTTTTACATCTCTGTTATAATATAACGAAAGGAACTTAGTTCTAACTACGTGTCACACTACACCAGAGACAAGTGACAGAAGACCGCGAGATGGTCTCAATCCCGGACGAGTAGTGTCGCGCGTCTCGCTTGAAAATACTGAATAATTGTCATAAAACAAGAAAATAACCACGTTATGTCGACTCGCGTGTTGAATACTAACCTATTTGGCCTCTAGTTGTATATATTTTTTTGGGCAACCTTTGTAAAGTTAAAAATAAATAAAGCTTAATGTGATATAATATGTTTTTAAATACGACCTAAATATACAAGAGTTTTTGGTTTCAGTCTCACCCTACAGCACTTCAGCGGAGACCGAGACAAGTGTCGCGGTCTAATGTGTCTTTGTACCGTCTTGGTCTTGGACTCGCGTCGCAGCGCAAAATTTCACCTTAACACTCTTTATATAATAATTTGAAATATCACAATTTTCAGATGTTCGTATAGGAGGCCTGCCTAGAAATAACATCCTGTACCAATACACAAATGATTTCAATCAGTGGACCATTGAATATCAGTACTCTGTAAACGAAACTCTCAACCTAACTTGTGCATCTAAAAGTCGGAGTACTATGCGTTTACGTAGTTCACCAGAGTTTCAGTGGAATATGAAGGGTATGCCTGTTATATATATGTTATAACTAGCTGTCTCCCGCGGCTTCGCTTCCGTCAACTGGCTACCTACCCTACCTACCTTGCCTACCCTGCCTACCCTGCCTAACCTGCCTACCCTGCCTACCCTGCCTACCCTGCTTGGATGAAATTTGCAGCGCTCGCAAAAGGGATAAATTTTACCCGTTTTCACGTGATGTTATATAGCCTATATTCTTCCTCGATAAATGGGCTATCCAACACAAAAAGATTTTTTTTAATCCGACAGGTACTCCCAGAGGTTAACGCGTTCCATCATACTCTTCAGCTTTATTATTAGTATATAATACTAGCTTTCCCCCGCGGCTACGCTCCCGTCAACTGGCTACCTACCTTTTTTTTTTTGATCACGCTGGGAAAAAATGCATTACGCATACCCACCCATTGGGAGAATAGGGGGGCTATGTGGGATTCCCTGGGCTAGCCCGGTATACCCACTAAAATAACCCAGCGGCACTCCCGCATCGTCTGAATGGAGGAGGACTGGGAAACCGGCACAGCCTTTACGTCCAGACCTCTACCGACGACCACCCGCCTTAACGCAGGCCCTTCACGCCCCTCCCTTAGTGGAGAGGCCCTGGAACGACCACGAGTGCTCGGCCATTCCCACCCGAGGGTGGTGACTGTGCAATACAGACGAGAGGCACCCCCACGCCTGTCGCCCGCTAATCACCACCAGGAGGTGGGAGGAGACGATTGTACAACCGCCTTCTCCTCACTCCCCAGCATGAGTACTCGCTCTGTATTCGGTGAGTACTCGCGCATGCTGAGTGGTAATTAGCTGTTTGTTTCACTGAGCAATGTGCTGTTATCTTAGAACACATAGTGTTACTGTTTGAATAGACCGCGTGTAGAATGAAGCGGCCTATTCAGGCGTCATGTCCGGGAGGTTAATGGCGTTGCAGTATCGATCATGAGGTCCTTAGGGAAGCGCATTCAGTCGGGCCGGCGCGCGTGCCATGGCGCTATGTCCTGGATGTAAGGCCAGGCAGAATAGTCAGCCCGCACAAAAAGAGTTGTAGCGAGACGCCCCACAAACTCATCCAGGCTCTCTATACCTGTGTCCCGCTGGATGACATCGTTCCTTACGTAGCGAAGAGCACGCGGAGCTTTCTTTTGTTTGTCTCGCTAGAGAGGACGAACCAACCTGGGGCGGCGTATGTAAGTACGGAGCGTAGGCAGGTCTTGTAGATGCCCAGTTTGGTCTGCTCTCATAGCGCCTTCCCGCAAGCGCGATGTGAGCACTGGGTTTAGCAGATTGCGGGCAACCATACTCTGCGCCACCACCCTGTTTCTCACTTTTGTGAGCCGACGGTCGATGGTCACGCCCAGGTACTTGGCCTGGCGCGTCCACTCGATGTCGGTTCCTTGAAGTGTCAGACGTGGTGGGAGGGCCCTGATTCCTGTAACTAGAGCCTGCGTCTTACTCAAGTTAACCAATAGCAGGCACTTAACTAGCCACTTGGGGATGAGATCGAGGGTGCGCTGCATCATCGACGTTGCGTGCTTCGGGTTCAAAGATGTTGTGAGGTATGCAGCGTCGTCAGCGTACAGCGCTAACGTCGCCTCTGGTGTTTTGTGGATATCGTCGGTGTAACGTGAATAACGCGAAGGCAATAAGCAGCTACCCTGTGGCACGCGCAACAATATCGGGCCGGGGGTGAATAGCGCTCCTTCAACCACCACTCTGAAGCTCCTGTGGGAAAGAACGGATGAATCACTTTAACAACGCGACGGGGCCCGTTGGACATGGCCAACGAATGTCGAGGCATACAGCTACCGCGTATTCCCTCCTATTCATCCTTGATGACAGCAGGTGCAGTATCCTCGACAGCTGGAGCGTCGAGCTATGTTCCGCGGGAAACCCGAACTGTTCTTCACGCGGCGAGATATGTTGTGTGAAGTGTCGCAGCAGGAGGGACTCGAACACCTTGGAGATAATGAGCAGGAGGGTGATCGGCCGATAGCTCTCCGGCTTCAGGATGTTCCTACCCGCCTTGGCTAGCATCCTGACGCGCTCCTCTTTCCAAGAGGCCACGAAAGAGCCCGTTCGCAGAATCACCGTAAAATGGCGCGCAAGGGCCGCGACCATACAGTGCGGCAGGTAGCGCAACGCTGCATTCGCGATCCCGTGGGCACCTGGGGCCTTCCTAGGCTTCGTTCTCAAGATAACGCGTCTGACCACAACAGGCGACAAGTAAATAGCGTCTTCATCTTGAGTTATCGGCGGAGCTGCGACATGTTCGTGTTCGATACAGGGATCATGCGTGTTTCTCGACTGCTTCGACATGTTCGTGTTCGATACAGGGGTCATGCTTCGGATGCTTTGCATCAACAGATGACCAATCCTGGCGCACTGCATTGGTGACTGCACGGCGATGAAAGTACAAAAACGACAAGGATAGCAAGACATGCAGTTACAGTCAGTTATAGCTGTTACCTGACCCACCCTCAAAACGAGCAAATTTGAACCCTCTGCCTGTAGAATCAAGGATTATTTCATTTATATGAGTTTATCAGCGCACAGTAAAAATCTTCGCTCCGCCAATATTCGTCTTCTACAATGTCCCTCTCACCCCTCTCTCTGGGTTTATCCATTCCTCCTTCTTTGTCCAGGCGATTTCCCTTTGGAATGCGCTCCCTCAAAACATCAGGAGGGCAACCAGTCGGTAGTCTTTCAAACTGAAGGCACGAGCACATTCGCAAGAAGTTTGCAGAATCATCACTGAGTTAATTTGTTGGATTTGGTTTCACAATAACATTATTTATATGTATGTATGTATCTAAGTATATATTTATGTATAAATTAAATTGTTTTTATTTATATTTCATTTCTCTATTTATTTTTTTTCATTAGTTGCACCTGCCATTTTTTATCTCTGCATCACCCTAAGGTCGACTGGTAGAAAATGCCTAAGGCATTAAGTCCGCCTTTGTACTTGTGCATAAAAATTTATAAATAAATAAATATCAGACTAGCGCTACTACATGAACAAATACAATACTAATACCGACACGCAAATTAGATTTTTTAAACGTAAGGGGATATTTATGACTATATGAGCGAATTTGGTTTTTATTCTGTAAGACTTAAAGTTTATCAGAGTATTGTAACATAAATTAGTGTCATTGTTATAAATAGCATATTTTAATTAAAATATTCAAGTAGATCTGGTCTCGTGGTTCGTGTATAAAGCTGAGACGAACAAGATGCGAGTTCAAATCATGCATCGAGTACATATTGTTTCATTAGCATTATCTCAGGTAGCGGCTACTTCAGAAAGCAATACATCTATAAGTCTGCTTTTCACTGTTCCCTTGGCAATTCTACCACTTGCCCCTCTCAACCAATCCAAACTATTAAATATGTGGGGATCAAATACTTATTGGTTCTCTTCCCATACTAATTATTGTCTGGTGCTAGCACGAACTAACGTTATCTGACGCTTCTACAAGTAGTATTGTAAGTGTACCGCAATGTGTACTTTTTGTGTACTAAATAAAATTCTATTTGGTATCGCTATATGAAAAGAGTTCACAGCATCGTCAACGCCAAAAACTTTTACTTCATTTATTTTTTGCAGGTAAATGCATTAAGAATACAGCAAATAGGGCGGAAGATCTTCCTAACACAACGTTTTCAAACGAATTTACGACCATATTGGATACAACCCACAACGGAACTAAAATAAAATGTATTTATTATCCTCATGGAACGTACAATAACTTAGATAATAAAACGGTTGAAATCGTTCTCCGACTGAAACCAGTTATTAGTACAGAAGCAAAGAGTGACGAAGTGAATTCAGGTGATCCAGGTGAGTATTGCTCCGTATGGTGATATATAAATTTATCCAGCCCGTTAGGTCTGTTCAACACCGCCTGTTGTTGTTGATAGGCGTAGTGTGCTGTGAGACATCATATAATCGGCCTACGCCCTAGAAGCCAGGAGGGTTACGGAAACCCAAATACGTATACTCACCGACAGCGCCTCAGGCCTTCAATCCTTGCGGACAAAAAAATATTACATTGAAACTAATACTGGAATGTCACAAATCACTAGAACAAATAACTGTATCTAGTCGTAACACGGTGACACTGCAATGGATAAAGGAACATAGGGAATCGCTGGGCGACGACCCGGTTAACGAGCTTACGAGACGAGGATCCAGTACGGTGGTCTATGGACCCTAACCTGTCGTACCCATCCCCTTCAACCAAATACGTAGGTGGCTACAGGAATTCATCCAGACACAGGCGGAGAACTGGTGAACATCGACACTGGGCTGCAGGCAGTCCAAAGAAGCTTTGCCAGAAACTTGCATATAATGGCATAGGCATATACCAGGCATTTATTACGCCTGGACAGGAATGGCCTGAACCTGGTGACGGGGACCATCACGAGTCATTTGCTCACTTAACAAACACTTCTACACAATAGGCATAACGGACAGTCCCCTATGCAGGGCGTGCTTGGAGGCTGAGCAAACCGTCACCCACGTGCTCGTTGAATGCACAGGTGTGCAAATACCGGCAGCTCAATAGATGGGTCTGTAAATCTAGATCTGGCTATTGGACAGAGCCAACTCACGAAACTGAAGACCGACGATGGCAGGATCTTATCCGCCAAACCAGAGCTTTTGAGGGCGATATTCGTCTCCAGTACGGTGTGTGACAGGAAGTTTATCCGAAACTTTGCACAGCTCCGCTGAAGGATGTCTTCGTGGTTCTGGACTGAAGGGGGCTAGGCTGATGAGTGTGTGATGAGTGATGTACTCGCCATTAACGTTGATTCGGTAACGGCGAGTAAATCACTCTCCTTCGGTTTGCCGACGACATAGTAGTCATGGCTGAGACCATGGAGGACTTTAGTACAATGCTCGATGACTTCAGTAGAGCTTCCGAAAGAGTGGGTCTTTAAATGAACATGGACAAAACCAAGGTAAATGAATGAATGAATGTCCATGTAACACCCACTCCTATCAAGATCGGTGACTCTACACTCCAAGTTGTAGACGGCTATGTCTACCTTGGACAAACTGTCCAGTTGGGTATGTCTAACTTCGAGAAAGAGGTCAACCGTCGAATCTGACTCGGCTGGGCGGCTTTCGGGAAGTTGCGCGGTATCTTCTCGTCCAATTTACTGCGTGTCTCAAGATAAAAGTCTGAACCCAATGAGTGTTGCCAGTGACCACGTCTCTTTGCCACCTATGGCAAAGACGTGGTCGCTCACAACAGGACTCATCAGAAAGCTTAATACACCCAAAGGGCAATGAAGGGGGGCTATGCTCGGCGTTTCCTTGCATTATCCTATCAGAAATGAGGGTGTCCTTAGGAGAACCAAAGTTACCGACATAGCACGAAGAATTACGAAACTTAAGTGGGCACGGTACATTTCTCGCAGAACGGATGGCTGATGGGGCCGATGGTTCTGGAATGGCGACCACGAACCGGAAGACGATGCGTTGGAAGGTCTTCCACTAGGTGGTATACACTGGATGCGAGAGGCAAGGGATCAATGTGGCGACGCCTAGGGGAGGCCTATGTCGAAAAACGCTTAGTTTATATATTTTAGAGAAAAAAGTGAAAACAAAAAAATTCCAGAATTTCGCAGATTTTTGCGTGGTGCGCAGCGAGCACACGTTTTTCGAAGTTGCAGGATTAATACTACCCTAACTGGCCTATACAACATACAAAAAATCCAGAACTACATCAAGCTTTGCAATTTTAATGCCGATTTCTACTGGCCTATATAGGATCACTCGCGTATCTGTCTGTCTGTCTGTCCGTCTGTCTCAGTCAATTTTCTCTGAGACTGCGGGACCGTTTGTAAGATAACTTTTTCTTACTCACCAGCCAGCTCAGGGGTAGGTATTCTGGATGAGACAATTGCAGGGATGATTTCGCATGAGGGTCGACAGAAGTAAAAGTCTTTATATTTGGTCAACTATTTTATTACTTCACAGGCATCACTACTGCATCACAATTTTAAAGGTATCCCACTTACTTGTAGATGGTATATAAACTAACCTTTAAACTTAGCATCAGATGTATGATGTCACAACCAGCATCGTTCCTGTGCAGATAGTATTGAGTATTTCACCAATCAAAATATCATGGGTGTCCGGAGCCTGTTGTTAAATGCTGTGTAGCTTTTCTTAATGCATGTGGTTGACCAAGTTTATTTTATTATTGATTATATTAATTAATCCTAAGAAGCCCTGTCGATGGGAGAAAATTCGGTATTAGCATCATACAAGCACATGTCTCACAAGCATGAAAATATAGTTCAATTCCACAAATACTCACAGCGCTTGCTGGCACATTATTGCTTTAAATTTAGGGCTGTTTCCCTGTCTCGTCCGAGTCATTCAGGTTTCTCTTATTTTCTTTTTCACCAAGATCTGATTTTTATTACTTGCTCGGTATCCATTCGTAATGAAAAAGAAATGTCACTCTCGTCGGCCATAGACATTGAGAATTTTATTGACCCATAGAGATGTCATGTCTATATTTTCTTTAAGTAATTATGTATACCAGAAATTAATAGGCTAGACATGTAGGAGATTGTGTGCTTGTTGAATTATATTAATACACACAATATTTAACGGGTTTCGTAAAGAATTTATAATAATTCCGTCCCGATCTCAGCGCCATCTAGTCCCAAAGTGCCTCAACCACCTAGTGACACACCTAGGTGAAAAAGTACACTTGAGACACCAGATGTCGCCGGGAGTCGTCACGGAAATATGTTTGTTACACGTTTGAGTTGAAATTTGTTACGCATATATAAGTCAGTGACCCAAAGATGCGTGCTTCATGTAAATAAATGAATATTAAACATGGAGGCCACTTTTGGGGGGCAAAATAGAAAAAAAAATGAGTGTTTTATCGACTGACCTATCATATGAAAGGGCTTGTTGTGAGAATCTCAAATATATGTATTTTAATTTCAAATATGGTTTAAGGAAATTACTACTACAGGGCCTAAAATTTTGAAAAAAGGCAGGAATTTATAAGAAGTTTATGGTGTCTTAAATAACATGGGCAATTTCTCGTTTCAATTTGTATGTGTTAACTTCATTTGCAGTTGTAATGTTACAACCAATTTGCTTCGAATGTAATGATACCTATTTATTTTGCTGGATGTAGCTGTTTGCACGGAACCCTCGGTAGGCGCGTTCGACTTGCACTTGGCGGGTTTTTTTAAATATTGTGTACGATAATTTGTATAAAGAGTTTTATGAAGATAGATTAGCGGCATTTTGCCGATATAAACGTATTTCCCTGTTTTCTCTCTGCTTATAAGAATAAGAATATCCTCATATGAAGCACATTTGCTTCTACTTTAATGGACCTCTAAATCTTTGGGTTCTTTTATTACTTTTTTTGGTTTTAGTAAACCTTATGTTCTTTCCAGGTAATAAGGAGCCGAAAGTTCAAATAATAGTTCCTATAACAGTTTTTTTTGGAGTCACGGTGGCCATTACAATGATGGTTTGCCTAGTTTGCTGGCGCAAAAGGACAAAACGGACGAATCTTATTGAGGTACTTAATTTATTGAATTAACGAAGAACTGCAGGTACTTTTTTTAACTTTCTCCCCAAACTAGAAATTTGTACCAAAATTGTTTGCTGTCAGCTAATCAAAATTTGTGTGGCAAATACTTACATTTTTTTTTTGCGAACCGGCTATGACTACCTCGGAGAAAGTAGTTCATAGACACGGGCAGATGCAGTTTTTCAAATACGGTCACACCTTTCCCATACACACTGTATAGTGAACCTATTTACTTTAAACATAGGCAAAAAAAGGCCGTGGTGGCCCAATGTCTAAGACTTCACCTCTCATGTTAAGGTCGTGGGTTCAAATCCGGGCAAGTACCGATGTGACTTTTTAAAATTCATATGTAACTAGAATCTTTCTAAATTTATCTTGGACATCGCTGACGACGGTGAAGAAAAAAGACATCCTGGGGAAACCTGGGCTTCATATAGTTAACTAGCTTTAGCCAGCGGCTTCGCCCACATGGATCATGAATCAGTCTGTCTATTGGTGTGAAAACCGCATGAAAACGCGGCGGGGGACTTTGATTATAATATGTAGTGATTATATGTCTTGAAAGTCGTTACGGGTAGTCAGAAGCCTGAAGATCTGACACCAGTCTTACCAAGGGGTACCGTGTTACCCAGTTACTGGGTTGTGGAAGTCAGATAGGCAGTCGCTCCATGTAAAACACTGGTACTCAGCTGAATCCGGTTAGACTGGAAGCCGACCCCAACAATAATTGGGATAAAGGCTAGGCAGATGATGATGTAGTGATTATATGCCTAAAATCACCAACCCGCATTGAGCAAGCAAAACAATGCTCATGCCTTATCTTTATGAGAAGAGGCATTTGTGCTGCAGCGGGATAGTTATAGGCTGGTAATATTGGTATAGGCATAAATTAAAATGCAAAAAAAATGCAATTGAAATGAAATGAAATATAATTATCCTACACTAATAGACCAACGAGCTAATCGTCTGACCTCCTCAACAAGGGATACCGAGTTACCTAGTTATGGGCCCCCGAGACAATCAAGTGCACATGACAAGTCTCACGTGATTGACGGTTTCAATTGATGGGGGACTTGACGCCCATTGAAGATGCCGTCAGGTCCGGTCAAGTACGCACACCACAGTTGCCTACCGATATGTACACTAATTATCTTAAATTATAAGCTTACTACATTTATTCCCCTATTTTGTCTACCCTTATTATATGCCTAATAATCACACGCACGGGTGCACGGCGCACGGTTGGCGCAGTGGTTGAGCGATTGACTGCTGCGCTGCGTGTCGCGGGTTTGATTCCCGCACGGAACAAATATTTGTATGACCTACAGTTAGTTGTTCCGGCTCTGGGTGTTGTTTATGTGAGTTTATATGTTTGTAAAAGCACCTACGATACAGGAAGAAATTCCTGGTGTGAGGCAAAGTTTAAAAAAAAAAAAAAACAAGACATCATCATTCATCATAATTTCAGCCGAAAGACGTCCACTGCTGGACATAGGCCTCCCCCAAGCGTCGCCACATTGACCAGTCCCGCGCGTCTCGCAATCAGCGTATCCCTGCAACCTTCACCAGGTCATCGGTCCACCTGGTGGGAGGCCTTCAAACGCAACGTCTTCCGGTTCGCGGTCGCCACTCCAGAACCTTTCTGCCCCATCGGCCATCCGTTCTGCGAGCAATGTGCCCTGCCCACTGCCACATAATTTTGGCAATTCTTCGGGCTATGTCGGTAACTTTGGTTCTCCTGCGGATATCATCATTACCGACGTGATCACGCATGGAAATTCCGAGCATAGACCTCTCCATTGCCCTTTGGGTGACTTTGAGCTTTCTGATAAGGCCCATTGTGAGCGATCATGTCTCGGTCCCATAGGTGATCACTGGCAACACACACTGGTCATAGACTTCTGTCTTGAGACACTACGGTAAATTGGACGAGAAGATACCATGCAACTGCCCGAACGCCGCCCAGCCGAGTCGAATTCGACGATTGACCTCTTTCTCGAAATTGGACCTACCCGACTGGACCGTTTGTCCCAGGTAGACATAATCGTCTACAATTTCGAGTGAAGAGTCTCCAACCTTGATAGGAGTGGGTGCAACGTGGGAATTCACCATGACCTTGGTTTTGTCCATGTTCATTTTAAGACCCACTCTTTCGGAAGCCCTACTGAGGTCATCGAGCATTTTACCGAGGCTCTCCTTGTATCAGGTATTATTTTGATTTTTATTTCGATGAAATGTCTTGGGACCTTAAGAGTAATCGACCTTTTGACATCATAACCTCACTTTTAAATAGTACAGGAAAAGCCCTGTAGAGAAATATTAGCAATAGGACAAAATCACGCTTGGTTCTTTCTGGGCTAAGGCCACAAGGTCGAGGTCCTGTTCGTAGTCTGCCATCTTCGATGTTACGGCCACAAATGAAAAAAGCTTGTCAAGTCCCGTCAAGCCGCGCAAGTGCAAGCGCATAGTGTGTCAATTCAAATTTCTGTCAATTGCGATCAAGCCGTAGACCGCTTGACGATAGCGTCAAGTGTGCGCGTTATCGATAAATATTCGCTTCAATCACGTAGACTTGTCAAATGCATTTGATCGTCTCGTGGACCCATTACTGGAACTGGGTATCACGATACCCCTTGGCAAGAGTAGCGTTATATTTTCTGGCCACTGATCCGTAACGACTGTCAATGATTTACAAATAACAGTCGAGACACTAATAAAATTAGTCCAAAATAACTAAATGTTTAAATTGTTATTACAGAACGCTTATGATACCTTCTCAAACCAAAACGACAGTCCCATACCGCAGTTCCCGAGCCAATGGGAAGCAAACTACGACGATTCCCATTACGCTTGTATTGACGAAGAAGTTATGCAAGAAAACTACAATTATTCAACAGACAACGACAAATTGTACAGATTGCCTTTTAAAAGAGAAAGTAATAATAGTGAGAACCATTACACTGAAATAGACGAATACTTTAAGCCTAGGCCTGAAGGACAAGCAGCCAATTGGAATAAAGCTCAGCCCTCGAAATACAATAAAGATATAAATACACTCAAAGAAACTGCATCTCACAATTCTAACAACGCAATTTATAATAACATCATTGATTCAAAACAAAGCAATTTTGACAAATTGATGCACAAAAATTTACCAATCAATAAGACCAATGTTAACTATAACAATGTACAAAGCAAAGGTAAAAGTGTCACATTTAGACAACTGAGCACCGATTTAAGATCGGAACGCAATTTGAGTGAGGGAAACTCCAGACAAAGTAGGAATAACGACCACACGTTAAAACAAAACAATGGTGGTCATTACGCTAATACTGACCAAGATATATACATGCAACCTGGGGTTATGCAAAAGAAATTAGACTATGAAAATAATTTTAATAAAAATAAGGAGACGGTCAGTCCGTTAGATTTAGAGTATGCAGAACCATACGGTGATCTTGGTATAAGTTTTAAAAACGATTTGTGTGGATAAATTAGAGCTACTCAATAAATGGTAGAGCTGATAGAAAAAAAACACTGAAACATGTATTTGATAATTTATTGTGTGCAATAATATAATAATATAACTAAACAGACTAGTAAATAAAAAATAATATTATTAAAATTCGTCGCCAGAAAAAAAATGTATATTCTCATTAAATAATTAGGTATTTTGTGTGTACATAAATAAATAAAATATATAATTAATAACTTAGAACAATTAACATGATTGTATGAAGTGTAATGTTAAAAGGAACAGAAGAGGTTCTAGACAAGTGTTATTCGATGTCTGCAATGGTAATAGTTGACATTCCAAAATGTAAGTGTGAAATTGCGATAGCGCTTGGCAATCTCATACATCTTTGAGGTTAAACAATCGCTATCACGACGCTTTCGTTGACAGAATGTTACTTGTCTAAAACCACCATCTTGTGCTGATTATTATCAGCAATTACTCGAATATAAGGTAATGGTAACAATTTTTTATTATTATTTACAGCTGATTGAAAAATTATAGACTAATACATAACGCACCTATATACAAACTATATACAAGGGCGTATAAAAAGGGGAGGGGAAGGGGCTCATTGGCTTGGGGCATTTGCAGTGGCAAAAATTTCGACCACATCGTTGTCAATGGGAAACGTGCCCAGAATGGTGGCAGCATTGCCACGTTATATATCAATACTGATTCTCTGGCCGAAGAAAAGTCCAGCCCCCTGGTCATGTGAAGAGTCGACTAATTTTAAATATTTAAAAGGATTATGTTAATACTTATCATATTGCTAAAGATTAGCCAAGTATTTTACAATCGTTCAAAACACATACTTTTACACATACTTTCAATCAGGGTTTTTTAGCTTTAAGTATTTCAAGAAAAGTTGTGGACTACCTACCAATAATTTTGGAATTTAGATACTCATAGATGTAGAAAAATATTAACATTAGTATGTAAGTAAATATATTGTATGCAGTTTAAGCTGGTTTTTCTGACGACTCGCATATTAATGATGGCTAGTATATGGCTAAGGACAAACGTTTTGATTTCGATGGTATTACATACAAGATAATGACGATTGTCAAAAGGCCAAAATATACGGGATTGATCATTCGGTAGCGTGATGAGGCCCTCAAGTTAATGGGCAAATGTACAAGTCCGTGATCAGAGCTGTGCTGTGAATGTTGGTCTGTGAAAAAGATGGAAGGTAAAAAATCTTTTTGCAAAAAAATACTACCGACTTCCAAATACAAAACTACAAAGTGAAAAATAACTTAATTTTTTGAAGTCGGTGTCCATAACGAAAAAAAATGGTACCTACGAAAGACACCGACTTCAAACAATTAAGTTATTTTTCACTTTGTAGTTTTGTATTTGGAAGTCGGTAGTATTTTTTTGCAAAAAGATTTTTTATTTTTCCCTTTTTAGTTGTACGTACCTAATAGGCAAGTTAGTAAGGTAACTTTAACTCCAAAATAGATTTCATGAAACTTGAACATATCCGTTGAAATTAGAGATCTGCGTACCCCTTAAGAGCGTACTGGCGTGATGTTAAGTTATGAAATGGTATAAACAACAAACAGAAATGCGATTGCAGCAATCCCGAGAGATTTTCCGTTATTTATTGAAGAGTTCTGTTGTATATCTCCGAATTTCTTCATCAGATCTTCACCAAATTAAAATGGGACCAATTTCGGAACATACTTTTTCAAACAAAAAAAGAATTTTCAAAATCGGTTCACAATTGACGGAGTAATCGGTGAACATACACAAAAAAAAAAAAAAAAAAAAAACAAACCTGAAGTCGAACATAGAACCTCCTCCTTTTTGGGAAGTCGGTTAAAAAGAGATTGCAACTAGCAGAGACAACGATTTTGAGATGGATGTGCGGAGTGACGAAAACAGATAAAGTGAGAAAGTTTGAAAGTGGCGCTAGTGACAGAAAAGTTGAAAGGAAACCGTTAGTCCTGGTATGGTCCTGTGATGACGAGGGATGAATAACATATTTCATATTTTTGTTTTACATGTTTGTTATGTTATGTCGTGCGCTTCTACCCAGGCCCATTACTTGGGACTGTACAATTAGCACAATTTATGACTACTTTTGTTAGCTTGGATCTTACGTGTTAAAAAAAATGTATGTGTTAATGAATAAATAAATAAATGTTACTAAAAGAGTTATGAATATAAATGTGGATGGATAGAGAGGGAGGGGACCGCCAAAGAAAAGATGGATGGTCTCTTGGTTACTGGCCGGGAAATCGCCGTTGTAGCGGAACTGCCTAATAACAGGCCTAATAACAGGCGAGCGATGTCTGTCAACACATATGACTAAAAAGATCATATACAGGTAATACATGTCACCACTCGACAGTTTCGAATTAGTAGCGACCACTTCTGTGAGCCATAAACACTTCCGTGTCAGTCAATAAAGAAATGATGAAATAAATTTTATAATGGCCTCTTGCAAACAATACACAATACGTTGCTATGGTAACAACAGCCAGACAACGAGTTTCCGAAAAAATAACATAAAATTAAATTGATAAGTTAATAGTTACATAAACATAATTAGATTTATTTTCTAATATTATTTATCGGAGTTCATATTATACTGGTCAAGTTTGTAGGTGAACACGCCCACCGCATGTTTGCGTCTCTTTCTTTTTAAAGTATTTTTTTCGCTATCTCTTGTCCTCTATAATTTCGTAAACGAAACTAGTGAAGCACCATATCCTATGACCAAATCTGTTATCGATAGAACTAGAAACCTTACAAATACAGACATTAAATTTAATAGTTTATTAATTGTGAAACGATTTTTGATTACGATTTTTACTAATATTTAGTATTACTATATTTAAGAACCAACAACCGAAAAAAAAGTATGTTTACCTTTAGAATTTTGTTTCTTTTTTTTAATTTTAGCATTTTATGTTATTACTAAAATCTTAAAACGCCGTATAATTAATAATAAAAAAGGTAATATTTTTTTTTTTTAAATACAAATACTATTTATAAAAATCGATACCTTCCTGGTTTTATTTAAACCTGTCCCACCCTTAATGATGCGTATGACCTTGGTAAGGGACCAATCAGAGCGCAGTACCCCGTGCCTCATACCTCAGCTAGTTGACAGAATTGTTTTGATGTATTAGATCAAGCATTAGGCGTCTAGGGGCTATGTGGTCGATGTAGCGGAAGGACCACAGTTTCCGTATTTGGATCTAGTGAAGGGAATCAGTGATAGCGTTACGGGGACAGGACTGTATAGAAGAAGAATAAGTATTGCGCTGACTCCAAGTAACATGGGACAAGAGCAGGAAGATGATGATGATCATTTGGTAGCGCAAGCCAATCTTAGAAAATATGACTCGGCCATAGGCTCTAGACAAGGAGCCATTATACAAGCGATAGAGATTGTCGAAATACTAAAATCTAAAAGATTGATCACGTGACATGTTTATACATTACAAATCTGTTACAAATCGCTATCGCGTCACTGATGTTGATAGAATGTAACTTGCCTGGAACCTCTCGGCCCTCTATTACTATAGGTAATATGTAAGTTCTAAATAAAATCAATATTGTTTAACAATGATTTTTATTATTACTTGGTTCATTTATTTTAAAACAATGAAATAGTTAATAAAGTTTTGTTAAAAGTTTTATGAACTTAACGAATAGTTTTATTAAAAACATAATATGCAAAAATAAGCTGTACTCTTTTATTTAAAATAATAACTAAGTATGGTTAAACATTTTCGTGAAACATATACATCTATACCAATATTATAAAGAGGAAAGATTTTTTTGTTTGTTTGTTTGTACCGAATAGGCTCCAAAACTACTGGACCGATTTCAAAAATTCTTTCACCGTTGGGAAGCTACTCTATCCCCGGGTGACATAGACTACTTTTTATCCCTGTATTCCCAAGGGAACGGGAACTACGCGAGTAAAACCGCGAGGCGTCCTCTAGTTTTATATAAATTATTAAATAGTATTAAAATTAATAACTGATAGTAATATTCTCTGTCTTGTGACCGGTTGATGGCAAATAGGTCTATTATTTGGGACTAATGTAAGTGTTACGGTGCACATCTGCCCAACCCTTTGGTGATACAGGCGTGATGTTATGTAGATGTTGTCTTATAGCAAACTTAACTTTAATTAATTCCTTATATTAAAAATGACAATTAAAGCTATGAAGGACGGTTGTACCATTCACTATAACTATTTAGAAGAAAAAAATTGTACTTCTTAAAGGCTAGGTATCTGGTTTAATTATTTATTGTTGGTCTTATAACAATATCTGATGTCTTAAATTCGAATATCAAGTCGGACAGCTTTAATATTTTTTTCAATTTTCATCAACAACTTAATGATAGTCTGTTTTATAATATTAAGTTCATCGGTTTATAAAATCTTTACAACCTACATTTTCCTTCCGAGGATAAAATCACAATAAAAAAATGAAAACAATATTTTGTAAACCCTGGGCGCGTTTTATTTAATTTTTATGTGAATAAATTGATGCCAAGAAAAATTTGAAAGCACTCTCATGTCTGAACAGCATTTGGACCAAATCCTATACATAGTTGCTCAATGTCCTTTTATCAATCGTTATCACGATGCTTTCGTTGTGGTGTGCTCAGAATGGCTGGTTGTCTGTAACGGTTCGCGTCACGCTGGTGACCAAAAATTGCTACCTATTTGCTACTTTTTACTACCCATAGTCAATTAATTGCTACCTAACTCTGAAAGAAAATAAAGGGACTTCAAAATGACCAGCCATTCTGACATCAGGATAGCTGGTCATCTCTCCGTTTGTGTAAACTATTCAAATTTGTGTTATTATTTTTACTTGAGTAATTACTACCTGATTGCTACCCTCACGTATTTCAATGTCTACCTTGTAGTTTTAACAAGTAAAAAGTTATGATCATTTGAAATTTTTACGGGGAATGGATTACGATTATTGAAATAAAGCAATTTAAAACGATTACTACAATGTTTATTTTTATTGGAATACACCTATCCATTATGTTAATTGAACATATATATGTATATGTTAATGTAAAAGTCCGAACTACGGTAAAACCTAAGATTTACCCAGTCTTACTGGTAATCAAAAAATAAAAGGATGAACGTTTTCAAACAATAAAACAAACAAACACCTCAGCTTTATTATTTAGTACAGATGAAACAGTTTTGATAAGGTAAGTAATGATTAATAATTTTTCTTTTACGATAATATTACAAAAAAATGTTTGTTGTTGTAGATGTTTAATCAGCATGTTACCTAATAATATATATAAAGGTATCAGTATAATCAGTGAGTTTTTTTGCGTACAATATACAGAGAGAAATATATTTTCTAAAACTTTGTTATTTTTGTATATTGGTCATTTTAACACTCCCACACCGAACCTCGTTTACAGTGAGCTTTTAGATATAATGGCCAAAGTGTATGTAACACTACGTTTATAATGGCCCATTCCCTGTAAAAAAATTAAATGATCATAACTTTTTTCTTGTTAAAGCTACAAAGTGGACATTGAAAGACGTGAGGGTAGCAATCAGGTAGTAATTACTCAAGTAAAAATAATAACACAAATTTGAATAGTTTATACAAACGGAGAGTTGACTAGCTATCCTGATGTCAGAATGGCTGGTCATTTTGAAGTCCCTTTATTTTGTTTCAAAGTTAGGTAGCAATTAATTGACTATAGGTAGTAAAAAGTAGCAAATAGGTAGCAATTTTTGGTCACCAGCCTGACGCGAACCGTTACAGACAAACAGCCATTCTGACACACACCTTTCGTTGATACAATGTCAGTTGTCTAGAGCCTCTAGTCTGTGCGAATTTTAACCAAGACTGACGATGAGATTCACAAACTTCGACTTTGCTTAGTATTTCATACAAAAATGAACATTAAAATTGTATACAAGTAATATTTATACTAGCTGCTGTCCGCGACTTCGTCCGCATCAAACTCATAAACTTCGTCTGTTTTAGCTTATATTACTCGGCAGTTTGACACCCTTATGGAACTCCTCCATAAGGTTTTTGAGCAAGCATATTCATGGCGAAAAGTTGATAACTGAGTAGGTGCGGCTTGCTGAGACAACACCGAGAATATATCTGAAAAGTTTCTCCTAGCCCAGCCGCTTCAGATTTAAGGCGAAACAAAAATATTTTGCCTAACTACCGTTTATACTTTCATAAGCATTATAAAAAAGCTCTTGACATTACAAAAGGACAATTCAATTTAATGTATGTGTATAGAAGTTGTATGATCGACCGGCGAACCGGAAGACGCTGCTGGAAGGCCTGCCACTATGTGGACTGATGACCTGATGAAGGTTGCGGACATCCGCTGGATGCGAGACGCACGGGACCGGTCGATGTGGCGACACTTGGGAGAGGCCTATGTTCAGCAGTTACATGATGATGATGCCGAAGATGTATGATCTAATGCCAAGTAAAAACACAGTGGCACACAAGCAGGTACCCAGTGACTACTACTAAATGGCCCATCATGACCGGGAAGCCGATCTTGAAGAACTGCATGAAGCTGATCCGGTAGCCATGTTGCTCGGACAGCCCCACGCAGACCACGTTGGAGCTGGCTCCTATAAGAGTGCCGTTACCTGAAAATTTAATGGAAATATTATACCATATAAAAAAACTATAATCCATGTTACGATCGTGATTAGTAATAATCAATTATTTCATTAATTGTGTTAAGTATATTTTTGTTATTTATTTTATTGAAGGGGTGCCTGGCATCACATCACCTTTCGAAATTTCGAATTGCCGGACTTTCTGGTTCTGCGCTATGCGTCAACACATTTAGCACCAGCTCACGCAGTGAACTGAGTCTACGTCTTACTAAATGCAACTTACACCTACAAGATCCTGAGAAAAAAATCTTGATAGACAGACAGACAAGGAAGTGATCCTGTAGCTCCTTTTATCCAATAATGTTGCTTTTTAGACCCGGTGACCTTACCCTGTCAGATTCCAATGACTCTTACCTCCCAAACATACTCCGAAGGATAAGGCCCATATCAACGGCGCCATTGGCAGATTGAGTGTCGGATGGGTGCCCAGTGACGTCACGACTCGCACCATCATCGTCGTCAGAGGTACGTTGTCAACGAACGCTGACGTAATACCTGACACCTGCAAGGACAGATTTTGTTTGATGAAAATAGCATAACATCACGCCTGTATTCCCCGAATGGTTAGGCAGAAGTGAACTATAGTAGAGTGCATATTTCGCCAGAGTTTAAGTCAGGTGTAATAGGGGCGAACCTATTGCCATCAACCGGCAACAAATCATATTATGAGTCCAGGCAGTTACTGAGAGCGAGTCTCAGGGGAGGCGCTGTCAGTCTCCCCAGGGATGTGCCCTAACAGGCGCTGCACAGAGGGGGCCGATTCCGGGGTGATCTATTGAGAGGTCTATCTATTGGGGGTTTCTACGTGCTGATGGTGATCACCGGCGTGGTCTTAGTGAGGTTAAAATCCCACACCTGGTCTTGTCCCCCCAAAAGTCCTAGGGGACAAGACCATGACTTTTGGGGAAAACAGAAAGGCAGTTACTGAGAATTTGAGAGAAGAGCTTGTGGCAAAATAATAACAACCGCACGGGTCAACCTTCAAAGTTAAGCAACGCTTGTCGAGTTCAGTCCGTGGATGGGTAACCATCTCAACATATAGAGATTCCTTCGTGCCCCAGAAAACACGTTTTTTTTATTTTTATTTATTCTTGATAGGCTCGCGCTTGACCAATATCTCACCTGATGGTAAGCGATGATGTGGTCGACGGTGTAACACGCTTGCCTAGAAGTAACCTATTCACTCTTGACTTAAAGACCCCGAGGTTGTAGCTATCTGGAAACACAGACTCCGGCAGGGAATTCCACTCCTTAGCTGTACGCATAATGAAAGTATTTCCAAAACGTTTAGTGCGTATGGGTGGGATGTCCACCATGCTGCGATGGCGCATCGCCGTACGTCTTGTAGTCTGATGATGAAACGGGCTAGGCGGAATCAGATCATGCAATTCCATCGCACACTCCCCGAAATCTAACCGATAAAAAACCGACAAGCTGGCAACTCGACGACGATGTTCAAGGCTCTGGAGCTGTGATTCTACCAGTGGCTCATTGCTGATGAGCCTCTTGGCCCGTTTTTCGATCGACTCTAGTGCATCAAGCTGGTATTTGGCAGATCCGTCCCAGAGATAAAAACAGTATTCCATGCAAGATCAAACTTGCGCTTGATACAACTTAAGCAGCTGTTCTGGCGTGAAGTACCGTCTCACCAAGGATCACCATCAAGGATCCCTTAAACGAAAAAAACGGAACTTTTAAAGCGACGTTAAAGCGTCGGTCACGACTGTTTTTTGCACATCTGTATCAACAGACGTGTACGGATAGTCAGAAGCCAGGCATCTGACACCAGTGTTGCCAAAGGGGTGTCGTATTACCCAGTTACTGGGCTGTGGTCAGATAGATAGTCGCTCCATGTAAACAACTTGTACTCAGCTGAATCTGGTTAGAGAAGAAGCCGACCCCAACATAGTTGAGCAAAGGTTATGTAGATTGATTGATTGAGAAATTCTAGATGGAAAAACTCAACATAAATACTTTGCCCAACCCGGAAATCGAACCCAGACCCTCGTGCTCAGCAGTAGCGCTTGCGACCACTAGATGAACGAGGCAGTTTTTAAATATTAATTTGCTAAAAGGTAAATCAAGTAGGTAACACTTTGGCCTTGAGCTGGCCAATTATGGTACGGAGTTACCAGTCAAGTAATCACAGACAAATTTGAACATTATTTGTAAAAGGTTAATGTTCAGATTATAATAACTATTCAAATCATTAGAATACGTGTCATAATACGAAACACTTAGCAAGTCAAAGACTGTCCGTAAGTGAATAAAGATGCCTATGCTGTGGTTTTTATATCACTGAAGAGACTTTTTTTTTTTTTTTTAGATATATAATTTTAGATATATATAAGCTCGCGCTTGACCACTATCTTACCTCATGGTAAGCGATGATGTGGTTGTATTGATGATTCTTTATTTATTTTTATCGCTATTGTGTTTCGACCAGAGGCTTTAAACAAAGGTGCCTTCCTGATCCGGGTTGGTGCGTTTTCGATTCGACGTCAAGTGTTTTTGCACAAGGAGCTGGACAAGAGATGGGACATCATTTGTAGAGAAGTTCCACAGTAAGATTGTGGCTGATCGGAGTACCGCTCTGGTATACCTACTACAGTGGCCCACGTACAATGTTATGTAGCAATTGAAAAAAAAAACTGTTTCAAGAACAAAATTCCTCTCCTCTCGTTCAGTCCATCCAAAGGTTGTCTGTAAGAGATTGCCCTGTGCGATAAGACCGCCCATTGTACACTTGCATTTATGAGTTTTTGTCCTGTATATATATTTGTGTGGTGTACAATAAAGAATATAATAAATAAATAAATGGAAATATACCAGTTAACTCACGTAGACCTTAAATAAGCAGTATCTTTGAACTATATTGTCATGATGTGTTATATCTTTGTATTATACTGAGTATACATAAGTTATAGAATAAATAAACTCACCCAAACCATAAGTACTAAGGCCACAGCTAGCCGGTCACTCTCTTCCACCCTCAGAATAAGCGCCTCTGTCCATCCACCGATGTAGCTAATCAAACCGAGGTTAGAAAGAGCCTGGAATTAAAGCAAAATAAAAGATGTTATACATATCTCTGTACCTCATAAAGCAGAAGCTATAGACAAATGATATTCTATCAACAAAAGCGTCGCGATAGCAATTGGAAAAATGTCACTAATGTTAGAGATTTCCAAGCGCTACTGTGCTACCCAAATGTCACGTGTTTAATACCAAACAATTTCGACTTTTGTCAATCATCATCGAGGAGCTCGTGGCCAAGTAATAACAGCCGCACGGTCCGATCTTCAAGATTATGCAACGCTTGCCGAGCTCTGTCCGTGGATGGGTGACTACTGGGAGAATACTCGTCTCCGTGCCTCGGAAAGCACGTTAGGCCGTTGCTTCCTGCTGTTATTTGAAGACCTTTGACAGTCGTTACCGTTACCATGTTACTCAGTTACTGAGTTGAGTGGTAAGATTCTAATAGGCAGTCACTCCATATAAAATACGTATACTCAGCTGCATCCCGCAAGCCTGGAAACCGACCCCGACCTAGTTGGGAAAAAGCTTGGATAGATTGATTGATAATCGTCATCGCGCGTCAGTAGTCTAATAAAGTGGCTTAACAATAACAATTTAGTTATTAATCTTCAAAAAAACTAAAATCATGCACTTTTACCAGAGAATACCTGCGGGCGATATGGATATAAACTACAATGGTCAAACTATCGAAAAAGTAAACGTTACAAAATTTTTAGGAATCATAATTGACAGTCAGTTAACTTGGAAGTCACAAGCGGAAGATTAAACGTTTAAGCACTTCCGCGTTTATGTTGCAAAATTTGTCAAAAAAAGTAAATTTGCCGACAATATTAGTGGCTTACCATGGCCTAGTAATTTTCATCTTAAGATTTGGTATAATATTTTGGGGTCACTGTAGTGAACGAGAAAGCATTTTCAGAGCCCAAAAGCGCTGTATAAGAGCTTTATTTGGTCTTAAAGTAACAGACAGTTGCGTACCTATATTTAGGTCTCATAAACTATTAACCTTTCCATGTATCCTTGAATTGGCAATTTTTATAATAACTAATCGATGTCTATTTGCAACTTTAATTGAAACTAGAAAAAGAAATAGCTATGAGATCCCAGTACCAGAATCTATTATGCACGGGCGCTTTTAAAACTAGCTTACTAAAAAGAAATGTTATCTGTATGGCTCCTGTTATCTTTAATAAAATACGTGATCAACTAAAAACTTACCGTTGCAAAAGTTTAAAAAACGCTTCACAGAATTACTTATAGATAAATGTTAATATTCAGTGCAGGATTTCTTAAATGATAATTTTTTGTAATGTAGTTAATAACCTTTATTTTGTCTCACATTTGCATGCTATATTAAGGCAGAATGTACATGGATCCTATTTTATAATGTAACAACTTATTTTTATGTACCTACATTCTAAGCAAATAAAGACCTATTCTATTCTATTCTATCGCTAAGGGACATTCCACTTCGTATAGTTCGAGTTTCAGATCATAGACTGCTCGTGTGCCGAAAAAAAACGTGTTTGACTAGCAAACATACAGGATAGGTTACTAGGAGTCTATTTTCATCGAGCCCATCACTAATGTGGATCTGCTGGAGAAATGCCAATCGTCGTAAGTGGAGTTGGATTGACCACACGGAGCTAGTAGGCCAAAAAAAGCAAAAAAAGGCCGTCCCCGGCTGCCCTGGCGTTGCACCGTGTTGGCAGAAGCGGCGAGCATCGGAATGACATGGAGCGAAGTGAAGCGTGAAGATCAAGACCAGTCGCGATAGAGGACATCTGTGGACGCCCTCTGCCCCATCCAAGGGACATAGACTATTAAGACAAGTACGTCATCTACCTCCATAAACACGAAGAGCGCGGCAAAGAAGAGCAGCGTGGACCACTCGATCCTGTGCAGCACTGGCTCAAGCTCCTCGCGGTCTGCCAGCGTCAGCAACAGCAGCGCGCCCAGGAGAGCCGTCCAGCCCAGGGACACGCGGTCTGTCAGAGAATAGGTTATGATAAACTCTGACGGTTGAAGTATGGCACACTGCAGATGATAGAAGGGTCCAAAAACGTATAGGAAATAAATGCCACAAATTCCCTTTGCCCAGATTTCGTGTAACCTACCAATACCTACCGTTAAGCTGAACATTCCAGTCTGCAAGGTACAGGTAAATTACTAATTCATCACACATTTTATTTTAACTTTGCCCCTGGGATCGCAAAGCAACTATAATTATATATCTGTACGTTAGCTATTAGATCAGATAGATTTAATTTCACAGTACTTTGTATACTGCATCATATATATAAATATAGTATTGCCTATTACACTGCCCTAAGGGACCCCTAATCAATTGAGTTTTTAATTACAACTATAAAAAACAATGTCATCACATCATACAGACATCAAGTTTTTGTTTTTGCAATTACACGCTTTTCAAAACATTTCATTATTTTCGAACTGATTTTAATTAGCTAGGCGATCGTTAGATTCAAACGCTTTAGTCAAATCTAACTATTAAAACGAATATGTTTTTTTAACACAAATATTGGGTTTTTGGTTCGATTTTCGGATGGAGCAAAGTGTGGTTGGGTTTTTCCATCTGGCCTTTCTCAGTAGCAGTCCAGAGTTTTGATTTGGGAATAGGCTCACCCCCTGTTACATGGGACTCAAAAACATTGCTGGCTGGTGGACTATAGGTCCCTCTGCCTTCTGGGAATAGAGACGTCATGTTAGGTTATGTGTTTTTAAAACCACTTACTGAATTTAGAAATGGAGTGAAGAAAGAATACGATGACCACAAAGAAGATGGCGACGGTACACTTTATCAGTAACACTTTATCTCTTATCTTGTACTGGAAAAAATAAAAAATATTGAAACAACCTGTAAATTATCTATACAATACAAATGCAACTTAAAGGACAGCTAAAAATGTAATGACAAGACAATACTTTTTAATAGAAGAATATAATAATTTACAGATTTCCAAAATCTTTGCAAAAAGAGGATGAAGGTATTCAATATTTGCCTTCTCTCTCATATTATAGACCGATAGCGCTAGGTTTTGAGGTTTCAAAAATATTAAAGTTGTTTGTTTTTCGCATATAGTTGCCGGACCATTTGCCCAACCTAATACCTTAGTTTGTGTCATCCTAGGTATTTGCATAGGTAGAAATTTAGCTGTTTGTCTTTTCGACCAGTATCGGACGAAAAGAAAATTAGAGATGAAAATTTTACTTTCATGATAATAACGAAGTAGTAACTGATGTACATAGGCATTTTGTGTCATCTCTGTCCACGGGAATCCTAATACTTAACCAGTACCTAACACGTAGCCAACTAGCTCTAAAAGAATATTAAAGTAGGTTAAATAGGTATTACGCGTTTTAGAGTACTGATATCTGTTGTTTAAAATATTTTGTGTCAAATTCATCCACGACTTTTAAAGATATTTTATTTTTTTACTACAACACCCTGTAAAATCCACAAAAGAAAATACAAGTTATTAGAGTTTATGTGTTTTTCATTATTATGGTGTGACAAAACACTATTCATAATTTGTGTCGTTTTTATCCACGAAATCGTATTATTCTAAAAAAAAATCTAGACTTCTTCGCACGAAGGGCGAGCGCGGGGATAAGCGCAGGCACAAGCGGCGCGGGTGCCGGCAAGCCATACGCGCGGCGCGTTTATTTGTTTACATTCGGTCTTTGCATGTTGCAACAAAAAAGTGCACGTGCGTTATTTATGATGTATTTGATTGATTAAGGCTCATTGCACGAAAAACTTAACTCAGAATTAGTTGCTAACACGAGATGAAATTGACAAAGGTCAAAGACAAAGGTTAAATTGACAATATTGTATAACAAACTGTCAATTTAACCTAGTCTTAGCAACTGAGTTAAGTTTTTTGCGCAAGTGGGCCTTAAAAGTTAGTTATGTATGAAGCTGTGAAAGACTAAAATGGAGATTGAATTTAATAAATGTGTTATGTCGACACCCAATATGAATAACATAGTAACTCAACATTGCATAGTTTTCAACACAGCTATTTTCTTTTTTTGTAAAGTTTATTTGCTTTATTTTAGGTTTCATGTTACTAATTTTAATTGCTCTTTCAGTTTTGATAAAACCACTGCAAGTATGATTTTCGCAATTTTACAATTTACAGATATTTAGCATTTTTAATATGAAAAACATTGTAACTACGGTTACAATAGAGTCTTGAAAACATTTGAAATATTTTTTCTGTGAATATTATTGTACGATTACGAATTATAGCGACAAAAAAAAAACTTTGTTAAATATTATTGTAAGCAACAATTACAATGTGTCAATGTTAGATAAAAAGACATGTAAAGTACTATGGAAGAGCTAATAAACTCGTTTTTTAATAATTATTATAATTCAATTAATATTCACAACGCTTTGGGCTCTGGTGGACACAGGTCTGGATAAAATTATCTATGCCCGTGTCTACCGTTCGCACAGCGGCGATCAGGAGACAAGCAGGCTCACAGATTATCTCAGTTAAGCGGCTGATGCGGCACAGTAGCCTTCCACCCAATTAATGATCCAGGGGGACTTTAATGCTCACCATCAGCAGTAACGTGGTTCTTCCCATACCAGTGCAGTAATCATGCTGGATGGGAAATGCATAAGCTTTCGTTAGCGGTAATCCGCCAGCTGGTTCGGGAGGCAACAGCAACGGGGGATGTTGATTCGCACACGGCCAATTGCAATTGGACCTTCTGCTGACAATAGATCCAGGCCGATACCCTGTGTCGATAACTTCACCTTGGGAATGCGAGTGACGTATGTCAGAAAAAAGGCCTTCAACAGTGCTGCCAAGTCCTGCAAGAAGGTGTTGCAAAGGGCTCGGTTCGACCACATTGGCCGAATAGGGACATAACTTGCTTCTTACCCAGAAGATAGTAAAGCGTTTTGGTCCCTGGGTAAGTCGGTTCAGTCGAACTTCTGCCATCCCTCACTACCACCACTGCTGAAACCCGACAGATCGCTGGCCCGCTTCGTTAAGGAGAAGGCAAACTTTTTTGCCTCTTTTTGCATAATCTTCGCGTCAGCATTCTGGTGATGCGCGGATGTATTCTTTCTCCTGGTGGATGTGAGACATATATGTCGGACATTCACATCCATCAAAAGGATGTTCGTAGCAACCTCGACTTGAACAAAGCTAGTGATCCCGACGGGATGGGACGGGATACTTACACTTGTCCTTAAAACTTGTGCGCCCGAACTGTCTCCGATTTTGACACGTCTATTTTGCCTTTCGTGTGAAACTGTGAAAGAGTCGAATGCTTGGAAGTAAGCTAACGTACAGCCCGTGTCCAAGAAGGAAAGTTGAGCTGACCCTGCCAATTATATACCCATCTCTTCGTGTGCTTAATATTAAGCTCCTGGTATACCTAGAAGCTAATGACATCCTGAAGTGATTGCCAATACGGTTCTACAGGGTTTCTAGCTTATGCCGTTCACATCTGCAGTAAGGCCATCGAGAGGCGCGGGGAGGTGCTTGCCATCTCCTTCGATAACTCGAATGGTTTCTATAGGGTCTGGCACGGAAGCCTTATTAGTAAGCTTCCTTCATTCGGTCTGCCTGGTGATGGTGATGTGTGATTGGATTGCAGATTTCTTGTGGGATCGGTCCATTCCAGTCGTTATCGATGGGTTCTCGTCTGACCAATTGGATATTTATACCGGGGTCCCTCAAGGGTTGGTAAAGTAAGTAAAGTGCTTGAAACTTGGGTATGCAGACGACAGCACTGTTGCTGAGAGGTACTGTTCCATCCTTGTCCTTTGTGAGGCTGTGGTGGAGCGTTTGAGCTTATCCTTGAAGCCAGTCTCCAAATGGGGCGATGCCAATTTGGTCTGGTTCTTTGCTGCTAAAACTCAGGCGTGTTTTTCTCTGTTAAAATGCGCCAATTCTACTCGGCTCTTTCCTTCCGAGGTGTAAACGTGCCGATAATGGACCATCTTGTGCTTCTTGGCGTTACTTTTAACACGATCCTCAATTTTGATCCATACATTGAGGCAAAGGTTCAACTGGCTGCCATAAAATTGGGGATCCCCACAAAAGTGAGACGGTTCTTCACGCCAGAACAATTGCTCAAGTTGTGTCAAGCTCGTCAAGCGCTAGTTAGATGATGTATGGAGTACTGTTATCATTTCTGGGCCGCATCTGCCAAAAACCAGCTTCATGCACTTAAGTTGATCAAAAAACGGACCAAGAAGATCGGCAATGAGACACTGGTCGAATCGTAGCTCCAGAGCCTTAAACAACGTCGCCGAGTTGTGAGCTTGTCGCTTTTAATCGGTTAAATTTCGGGAAGTGTGCGATATATAATCGGACTATAAGACGTACGGCGATGTGCCATTGGTACATGGTGGACATCCCACCCATACACACTAAACATTTTGGGAATACGTAGATTGTACGTACAGCTAAAGAGTGGCATTCCCTGCTGGAGTTTGTGTTGCTCGATAGCTACAACTTAGGAGTGTTTAAGTCAAGAGTGAATAGGTAACTTTTAGGCAAGCGTGTTTAATCGTCGACCACGACATCGCTTACCATCTGGTGAGGAAGTAGTCTAGCGCAAGCCTACCAAATATAAATGAAATGCATTCCCCCTATTGCAAAGCTTACCACGCAGTGGATAGTAGATCCTAGAGCAGTGATGGCCCAGTGGTAACGGACACAATTTACAAGTATGGTCGTGGATTCAAACCCAGGCAAGTGCTTTAATTTGTGTAAATTATTTCATCACTATTGTTCTCAAAACACTGAAGTAAAAATGCATTGCAATGCAAATCTAAGACATGTACGAGTAACATCCATCAAACCACATTGGTCCCACGTGGTGGATTTCGGCCCATTACCTCTTACAGAGAGGAGGCCTAAACGCACAATAGACCAAATGGGAGTTTAAGTTCAGAAAAGGGGGTCCATCTATCCTGTCCTATCCTAATGCTTACGACGTTTGCAATTACTTCTACACATTTTTTTTGTATTATTCTTCTTACCCACATATCTGTAATATTGAATGAGTCTAAAAAAATGTTTATTTCATTCCTACTTTTAGTTTTTCTCCAAGACCATTTATGCTGATACTACTATATTCAATTGATGTACTAAAAACCTATTCTCGATGTCAACACTGCATCTTTCTTTACAATGATAACATTTAAATTAACTGTTTAGATTTAAGAAGAAAAGCATTGTAACTTAAAATTACAATATCATCATCATCATCAGCCTATTAATGTTCCCACTGCTGGGACACAGGCCTCCTCTCTGTGAGAGGGGATGGGCCGTAATCCACCACGCGGGCCCAGTGCGGGTTGGTGGATGTCACATGTCTTCGAATTTTTGGTTCTAGGACATGCCGGTTTCCTCACGATGTTTTCCTTCACCGTTTTGAGAGCAGTGGTGATGAAATAATTTACACAAAGTAAAGCGCCTGCTTTGGCTCGAACCCACGACCTACAACTTGTAAGTCGCGGCCGTTACCACTGGGCCACCACTGCTCTCAAATTAAATTACAATATAGTAAAATATAAATAGAGCAAAATTTAAAATGTATTACATTGTATGTCAATTTAAATTACTTTAAAACAAAGAAACCCTTGTTACCAAAACTTTTGTTTAGGTATTGGAACTTGATCGACAAGTATACTTCAGTAGAAACATTGTTCATTTTTAATTACAATAAAATTATTCCATTTTACAAATCAAATAAAATTATTAAATTTCACATTTTCTTATCCTTTATTTCTGCCTCTTAAATACGGTTAAGAGGCAGAAATAAAGGTCTGTCCTTGCTGATTTCATATGACATAAAGTTGTACCAATGTGTAACTAAAGTTATAATGTTATTCAAATTGGGTGTTGATATGTGGATACTGGACGTTACATACAGTGATTGTCCTTTGTGAAAGGGGATTGTTAAAGTTCATAGAATCAAGCATTGTAAGGAATGACGGAAACGCAGACTGTTTTAAGGACCGTGCTGAACTAAAACTACACCAATAATCACTATCACCACACAACAAAAATATCTAGTATTTTTTTACTTCGTGTATTATTTATCTTACTGACTGTAGGTACAATCGGCCAAATCTATATCTGATCACCGTAAGGACTATTTTAGCTTGCAGGGCTCGCCCGCTAAATTAACGCCGACATACTCAACAACCAATATTATCGCAGCATCGGGCGACTGTTTCTCTAGTACCTGTCAGCCCCTTGTTTTTGTAATTAAAAAAAGACGGCAAAAAATCAAACAAGTCATTTGGCTATGGTCGACGCAAAAAGGGCGGTACCTAGTACACTACCTAACCGAAGCGGGGAGCGGGATATCGAGATGCAGTATAATGAAATAGTGGTAGGTAGGTAGGTGTCGGCATACCTACCAACCTACCGCTTTCAGGTTTAAATTCGAAGCGAATCGAAGCGTCAATCTAAAATAATATTGACCACATTGACCGTCTTCTAAGCATTGACCATTGACATTCGTAGGTAATGAGATTGCAGACGCGCTGTGTACAAAATTAGCACTTCATTATTTTTATCTCTATGGGTTACACATTTGTTCATTACGTAGCGAAGATAAGAGTCAATCA
This sequence comes from Orthosia cruda, assembly GCA_964057195.1. NCBI lineage: Eukaryota > Metazoa > Arthropoda > Insecta > Lepidoptera > Noctuidae > Orthosia > Orthosia cruda. The sequence continues at coordinate 6,536,093 of OZ059852.1, read as the reverse complement.
ATACACAATATTATAGGTATGTTATTTTTTTATGAACGCTTCGCATCTAAGAAGAAATTGTACCGAACGAACGAGTTTGCGTGCGTTTGCCGCCGCCGCGTCCGCCCGCTTCGACCGCAACCATTGTTTTTATTCATTTTAATACTTACCGTGAATGAAAATGACACAAATTTACAATGTCGATTTTTCATGCATTTATGATATTAAATAAGTGAACTCTAATGATTGTAATATTTTTTTGAAGCGTTTGTAGCTTAGAAAAACAAAATAATTAAAAATCTTAAAATTGCGTGCCCTAATTTGGCACAAATTTATTTAATAGGCATATGTAAGTGATCTGATAAAGGAAATAGTTATTTCATAAACTGTAATTTTTTTTTTGCACTATATTTTACATATTGACCCTATGTCAGTTTGCATTGGACGATTATGACACAAATTGGGTTTGCACACTCCGCAAACTATCCTAGATATAATACCATAAATATTTTAAACTTTAAATATTTTTTGCCCGTTTTGATTTGAATAAAAATTATCAACCACAAATCAGCGAATTACTGAAAATGCAAGTATCAGATCTGACACAAAACGCAATAATAACCTTCATAGGTACGACTGTATCCACAGGCAAGAAATAAGCAACTTTAGAATTTTTTAAACTTATGACATCAAAATAGCCTAGCGCTATCGGTCTATTAGCCAGTGTCGCCTCGAAGCTCTCTTTAGAACAAGTCCTGGCTCTGTCCTCCTTGACCAGTACATCGAGCTTGACCGTCAGCTTGTTTATCTTCTTTTCTAACTGTTGTTTCACTATCAGCTGGTCTCCGCTCAGGTGAGGGAGGGAGTCAGCTGCACGGCGCCATATTGAAATCTGACGACGAAGACCTGAAAATATAGATCTTGGCTTTAATAGCGATTATGCGGAACTAGCGCTACGTCCAGTATTGGGATAATACATATTTCACAATTTAATAAAAAAAAAAAAAATTAATACTGATGGATGATATTATGCTCATTCGTTTAACAACGTTGGTTGAGTGAACGAGATATTAGATATCATTCCTCACTCTAACAAGATCTTTTCAAAATACACTGGCTATTTGTAAAAAGCTGCAATCAAAATTTCAAATATCGAACTAATACGAAAAAAACGCTCCCATCCATAATAGTATATTATGAAACTAGTGAATAAAAGACGGATTTAATGCGAGGGCCGTAGATGAATCACAAGTAAGTGAAGGATTCTAATGAATTACGAGCACAGCGAGTGATTCAAGTGTTAGAATCATGAGCGACGCGAGTGATTCATGGTCCTCGATATAAATCCGTTTTATTCAAGAGTTGCATACTATATTTTATACCATGACTACGAGAAAAAGAAAGATTGAAGCGGCACAAGGAATAATAATAAATAAATGGGTTTATTACCTTCAAAATTTACAAAAAAATGTGAAATCCTGACCCCTGAGCTAGGTAACAGCAATTGTGTTTCAATCTCTATCTCTAACTCTATCTCTAACTCTATCTCTAGCTCTATCTCTAGCTCTATCTCTAGCTCTATCTCTAGCTCTATCTCTAGCTCTATCTCTAGCTCTATCTCTAGCTCTATCTCTAGCTCTATCTCTATCTCTATCTCTATCTCTATCTCTATCTCTATCTCTATCTCTATCTCTATCTCTATCTCTAGCTCTATCTCTAGCTCTATCTCTAGCTCTATCTCTAGCTCTATCTCTAGCTCTATCTCTAGCTCTATCTCTAGCTCTATCTCTAGCTCTATCTCTAGCTCTATATCTAGCTCTATATCTAGCTCTATCTCTAGCTCTATCTCTAGCTCTATCTCTAGCTCTATCTCTAGCTCTATCTCTAGCTCTATCTCTAGCTCTATCTCTAGCTCTATCTCTAGCTCTATCTCTAGCTCTATCTCTAGCTCTATCTCTAGCTCTATCTCTAGCTCTATCTCTAGCTCTATCTCTAGCTCTATCTCTAGCTCTATCTCTAGCTCTATCTCTAGCTCTATCTCTAGCTCTATCTCTAGCTCTATCTCTAGCTCTATCTCTAGCTCTATCTCTAGCTCTATCTCTAGCTCTATCTCTAGCTCTATCTCTAGCTCTATCTCTAGCTCTATCTCTAGCTCTATCTCTATCTCTATCTCTATCTCTATCTCTATCTCTATCTCTATCTCTATCTCTATCTCTATCTCTATCTCTATCTCTATCTCTATCTCTATCTCTATCTCTATCTCTATCTCTATCTCTATCTCTATCTCTATCTCTATCTCTATCTCTATCTCTATCTCTATCTCTATCTCTATCTCTATCTCTATCTCTATCTCTATCTCTATCTCTATCTCTATCTCTATCTCTATCTCTATCTCTATCTCTATCTCTAGCTCTATCTCTAGCTCTAGCTCCATCTCTAGCTCTATCTCTAGCTCTATCTCTAGCTCTATCTCTAGCTCTATCTCTAGCTCTATCTCTAGCTCCAACTCCAACTCCAACTCCAACTCCAACTCCAACTCAACTCCACTCCAACTCCAACTCCAACTCCAACTCCAACTCCAACTCCAACTCCAACTCCAACTCCACTCCAACTCCAACTCCAACTCCAACTCCAACTCCAACTCCAACTCCAACTCCAACTCCAACTCCAACTCCAACTCCAACTCCAACTCCAACTCCAACTCCAACTCCAACTCCAACTCCAACTCCAACTCCAACTCCACTCCAACTCCAACTCCAACTCCAACCAACTCCAACTCCAACTCTCTTTCTCTTTCTCTTTCTTTCTCTTTCTCTTTCTCTTTCTCTTTCTCTTTCTCTTTCTCTTTCTCTTTCTCTTTCTCTTTCTCTTTCTCTTTCTCTTTCTCTTTCTCTTTCTCTTTCTCTTTCTCTTTCTCTTTCTCTTTCTCTTTCTCTTTCTCTTTCTCTTTCTCTTTCTCTTTCTCTTTCTCTTTCTCTTTCTCTTTCTCTTTCTCTTTCTCTTTCTCTTTTCTCTTTCTCTTTCTCTTTCTCTTTCTCTTTCTCTTTCTCTTTCTCTTTCTCTTTCTCTTTCTCTTTCTCTTTCTCTTTCTCTTTCTCTTTCTCTTTCTCTTTCTCTTTCTCTTTCTCTTTCTCTTTCTCTTTCTCTTTCTCTACCTCTATATGTAACTCTATCTCTACCTCTATCTCTAACTCCATCTCTATCTCTATATGTAACTCTATCTCTAACTCTATCTCTAACTCCATATCCAACTCTATCTGTAACTCTATCTCTATCCCTATCTCTAAGTTTGTATCGAATATTTTATGCGTAAGGAGATTGTACAGCATTGAGATGGAGTTTGAATATTATATTGGTGTGTCCTAAATTCAAACACCAAAACAGTGAATAAAAGTGCTTTTTATTCACTGATTTCAGTGAATAAAATAAGCTTTTTAGAGGGGGAATGGTATAATAGTATATTATGCAACTAGTGAATAAAAGACGGATTTAATACGAGGGCCGTAGATGAATCACAAGTAAGTGAAGGATTCTAACGACTGAATCACGACCGTAGGGAGTGATTCATGATAATTGAATCACGAGCATAGCGAGTGATTCAAGTGTTTGAATCATGAGCGAGGCGAGTGATTCATGGCCTTTGATATAAATCCGTTTTATTCAAGAGTTGCATACTATATTTTATACCATGACTACGAGAAATAGAAAGATTGAAGCGAAAAGCACAAGGAATAATAATAAATAAATGGTTTATTATATTCAAAATTTACAAAAAAAAAAAAAACTTGACTACTGAGCTAGGTAACAGCACTTGTGTTTCAATCTCTAACTCTATCTCTATCTCTAACGCTAACTCTATCTCTATCTCTATCTCTAACTCTATCTCTAACTCTAACTCTATCTGTAACTCTATATGTAACTCTATCTGTAACTCTATCTCTATCTCTATCTCTTACTCTAACTCTATCTCTAACTCTATCTCTAACTCTAACTCTAACTCTATCTCTAACTCTATCTCTAACTCTATCTCTAACTCTATCTCTAACTCTATCTCTAACTCTATCTCTAACTCTATCTCTAACTCTATCTCTAACTCTATCTCTAACTCTATCTCTAACTCTATCTCTAACTCTATCTCCAACTCTATCTATAACTCTATCTCTTACTCTTTCTCTAACTCTATCTCTAACTCTATCTCTAACTCTATCTCTAACTCTATCTCTAACTTTATCTCTAACTCTAACTCTATCTCTAACTCTATCTCTAACTCTATCTCTAACTCTATCTCTAACTCTATCTCTAACTCTATCTCTAACTCTATCTCTAACTCTATCTCTAACTCTATCTCTAACTCTATCTCTAACTCTATCTCTAACTCTATCTCTAACTCTATCTCTAACTTTATCTCTAACTCTATCTCTAACTCTATCTCTAACACTATCTCTAACTCTATCTCTAACTCTATCTCTAACTCTATCTCTAACTCTATCTCTAACTCTATCTCTAACTCTATCTCTAACTCTATCTCTACCTCTATCTCTAACTCTATCTCTAACTCTATCTCTAACTCTATAGAATAGAATAGAATAGAATAGAATAGAATAGAATAGAATAGAATAGAATAGAATAGAATAGAATAGAATAGAATAGAATAGAATAGAATAGAATAGAATAGAATAGAATAGAATAGAATAGAATAGAATAGAATAGAATAGAATAGAATAGAATAGAATAGAATAGAATAGCATTTATTTGCAAATATGGGTTATACATAAGTAGGTAGTAGTAGGTTTCCATCAGAGTTCTGCCATATTTCACCATTCGGCATGCAAACATTTTCATTATACTAAAATTGTTAAAATTTAAAGTCTTGTTGGAACATTCAAATAGTTATGTCATTCTCATTAAATAAAATTATTAAAATTAAAACATTCATTAAAAATATCAACTTAATTATTACATTATACATTAAAATTGTCAGTAACAGTAGGTTATATATACAAGAAATACAGAATCGTGGTCCGAAGACAAATAAACAAACAAACATCAAAATTCCAGGTCATAGACAATACACCATAAATATTCCGTACGCAAAACAATAATTAATTAATTAAAACTTCGAGGTATTCTGATAAAAATTGTCCGTTAAAAACTCAGTTACACTGTAATATGCTTTGTCTATTAACAACCTACGAACTGTACTTTTGAATTGCAACGTTTTCAAGTCTTTCCATGCACTTGGCAATTTATTATAAACAACGGGGGCCATGCAATAAATACTTTTTCAATACAGTTGTTAAACATGGCGTACTTTCAGAGGCTATAATTATGATTCGAAAATTAAATCTTTCGCATAGGCATCTTTCTATTACGCGGTCGTGACTTTTGTTTACGCGGTCGTGACTTTTGTTTACGAGCTCGATCATTAGTTTTGCAGTAAGATTTTAAATGTTTTAGTCAATTTAAAAAAGTTTAGTAGCAAGGAGTTTTCATACTTAAATTAAAATGGGATTTTATTCGAGGACAAAATGAATGAGTCCGTACGTCTTAGCATAAAATTCTCAAAAGTTTATTAAATGGTTGTTTAATATATTGAATTAACATTTTTAATTTCATTATTTTCACATAAACATTTGTCAAAAATCGAATAGGCTGTATAGGCTGTTTTCGTTGTAAAATTGGTTTCTCTAACTCTATCTCTGTCTCTATCTCTAACTCTAACTCTATCTCTAACTCTGTCTCTATCTCTATCTCTAACTCTATCTCTAACTCTATCTCTAACTCTGTCTCTATCTCTAACTCTAACTCTATCTCTAACTCTGTCTCTATCTCTATCTCTATCTCTAACTCTATCTCTAACTCTATCTTTAACTCTATCTCTAACTCTATCTCTAACTCTATCTCTATCTCGATCTCTATCTCTATCTCTAACTCTAACTCTATCTCTATCTATAACTCTATCCCTAACTCTATCTCTAACTCTATCTCTGACTCTATCTCTAACTCTATCTCTAACTCTATTTCTAACTCTATCTCTAACTCTATCTCTAACTCTATCTCTAACTCTATCTCTAACTCTATCTCTAACTCTATCTCTAACTCTATCTCTAACTCTATCTCTAACTCTATCTCTATCTCTAACTCTATCTCTAACTCTATCTCTAACTCTATCTCTAACTCTATCTCTAACTCTATCTCTAACTCTATCTCTAACTCTATCTCTAACTCTATCTCTAACTCTATCTCTAACTCTATCTCTAACTCTATCTCTAACTCTATCTCTAACTCTATCTCTAACTCTATCTCTAACTCTATCTCTAACTCTATCTCTAACTCTATCTCTAACTCTATCTCTAACTCTATCTCTAACTCTATCTCTAACTCTATCTCTAACTCTATCTCTAACTCTATCTCTAACTCTATCTCTAACTCTATCTCTAACTCTATCTCTAACTCTATCTCTAACTCTATCTCTAACTCTATCTCTAACTCTATCTCTAACTCTATCTCTAACTCTATCTCTAACTCTATCTCTAACTCTATCTCTAACTCTATCTCTAACTCTATCTCTAACTCTATCTCTAACTCTATCTCTAACTCTATCTCTAACTCTATCTCTAACTATATCTCTAACTCTATCTCTAACTCTATCTCTATCTCTATCTCTAACTCTATCTCTAACTCTAACTCTATCTCTAACTCTATCTCTAACTCTATCTCTAACTCTATCTCTAACTCTATCTCTAACTCTATCTCTAACTCTATCTCTAACTCTAACTCTAACTCTATCTCTAACTCTATCTCTAACTCTATCTCTAACTCTATCTCTAACTCTATCTCTAACTCTATCTCTAACTCGATCTCTATCTCGATCTCTATCTCGATCTCTATCTCGATCTCTATCTCGATCTCTAACTCGATCTCTAACTCTATCTCTAACTCTGTCTCTATTTCGATCTCTATCTCGATCTCTAACTCTATCTCTATCTCTAACTGTTCTCTATCTCTAACTCTGTTCTCTGCTCCATTGTTTTCAGTATAAAATAAAATAAGCTTTTTAGAGGAGGAATGGTATATTTTTTTTTTTTTGTGTGATAAATTATATCTTTTTTTTAATATGAGTTCAAGTACAAGTGATGAAATGGAATTAACTCCACCCGATATTTTATCTGAGGCAAACACTGCGCAAGATGAAATTTTGCCTCCCTAATCTCGAGAAAGATATATGGCGACTTACGTTAATTTTATTTTATGGAAAAATAAAATCTTGTTTTTACTATTTCCCACAACTGTATTGAAAAACGTCGTGTGATACACGGGTGTGTAGGTTATTGCAAACTCGTGTCATTAAAAACCCTCGCCTTCGGCTCGGGCTTGTTAATGACAGCTCGTTTGCAATAACCTACTTTCCACCCTTGTATCACAATGTACTATTGCGCATCATAGTGGTTTGACACGGTACATTATTTAATTTTGAATTGTCACGTCTGTTTCTTGGGTATACATCGGCCAAACGCTCAAAATGATTTGGATTGTTCTTCACAAACATAGCCACTTCAAGAATATAGATACAAGGCAGGGTTAATATGTTGTACTGCTTGAAATATGGCTTGCAACTGTCGGTGGTTTTTAGTTTAAACATTGACCGGAGACATCTTTTTTGAGCCTTAAATGCTGTCTCTTTGTCGGTGGAGTTCGCCCAGAAAATGACACCGTAGCGTAAGTACGATTCAGCAATACCGTAGTACGCTGCAAGAAGTGTTTTTGTATCCACTATGGAGGATAGTCTATGTAAAGCAAATGCAGACGAACTCAATTTTTTACACAACCCGTCAATATGTGCTTTCCAGTTTAAACTGCAGTCTATTTGTAATCCCAAAAATTTGGTATCAGTTACTTCATCAATGTCATTATTTTTGTAGTGTATGTTAAGGTTAGGTACACGAGGCATACGTTGTCTAAAGTGCATTATCATAGTCTTACTTAAATTTATATTCAAATTATTCTTATCTAGATATTTAATTAAATTGTCAAGAGAATCATTTATGTCCGTTTCATATATATTTACGTTTTTACACGGGATCGTAATGGTACTATCATCAGCAAACATAGTTAAGGGATGTTCAATGGACGTGGGCATATCATTAACATATAATATAAATCCAAACGGGCCCACAACGCTTCCCTGTGGAACACCGAATGTAATTTTGCGTTCTCGTGACCGTGATATCTCTTCATGTTTATTAACTACATTGATGCGACTAATTTCGGTTATCTGTGTTCTGCCCTCTAAATACGATTTCATTAGTTCGAGTACGTTACCTCTTATGCCGTAGGCTTCTAACTTATTTAACAATGTATTATGATGAACATAATCGAAAGCCTGCGTCATATCGCAAAATATGGCACATATGGCGACTCGTTCATCCATATTTCTAATAATCGGAAACAAAAAGTCATAAATTGCCATATCGATGGTTCTATGCTGCCTAAATCCTTTTTGTTCTTCACATAATATGTTATTCTTTTCAATGAAATTAGCTAACTGTTTGTAAATGTACTTTTCGAATACCTTTGAGATGACTGGTATGAGTGAGATGGGTCTATAATATTCCATCAATTCCTTATCTACTTTCTTAAATAGAGGTTTAATTATGGATATTTTTAATGCTTCTGGATATACACCCGTACATATACTGAGGTTGATTATGTGACTCAGATGACTGCATATCTCGACTGATACTGACTTTATTATTTTAGTGGCAATCCCATCAAAACCTACACTACCAGTGTTTTTTAATGACATTATTATTTTATGTATGTCGTGTGGTGAACTGGGAGCCATAAACATTGACTTAGCACTTCTTGATATAATGGATGTTTTTGGTTTATATTCAGCATCCAATTTTGGATGAATTTTATCGACAAAAAAGTCATTAAAAGCATTAGCGATATCCAAAGGTTTGTGAATAGTTCGATTACCAATTCTTAGTTTTTCAATTTGCTGTTTAGGGATATTGTTATTTGTCCGATTAATTATTTGCCAAGTAGTCTTTGATTTATTCTTTGATTGTTGTATTTTGTAATTATTCTGTGCTTTCTGTGTTAGATTAATAATCTTACTGTACAATTTAGAATAAGTAGCAAATTTCTTTTTATTTTCATGGTTAGGATTCAATCTAAATTGCCATAAGAGTTTTGTTTTTTTCTTGCTGCACAATTTAACACCTTTTGATAGCCATTTGGGCTTATTAAATGTGCTAATTTTGATTTCCTTGAACGGGAAGCATAGATCATAGAACAATTTGAACGTGCCGATAAACTCATTATAAGCCAAATTAGCATCTTCAGTTAGATATATCTCTGAAAATTTGAGACTGTTTATACAGTTTTTAAATTTCGTTATATTTTCGTTGCAGTAATCCCTTCTAGTTATATGCCAGTATTTTATTCTACATACAGTGGGTACTGGACATTGAAGCAGCTGAGCTGTATGGTCCGACAATGCAAATTCCAAGACATCTGTTTTCACAGATTTTTTAAAGTTATGCGCAAAATTATCTATGCATCTGTCCCACTAGCCATTCGAGTCGGTTGTTTAAGAGCAAGTTTCAGGTTGTAATTTAGTAACATACACTGCAGTGCAACTGAATTTCCATTCGGTTTTAAAATATCGATATTAAAATCGCCTGCAATAACAATATTCTTATTAAGCCGGTTGGATACATCTTTGAGTAGCAATTCAAGTTTATTAAAACATTCAGTTATATTCTTAGTATTTGGTACTCTATAGAGACATAAGACTATCAATTTATAATTAATTAGCTCAATACCACAACATTCAAAAACCCCTGGTGATGACAATCTAGCTATTTGAGGTATTTCTTTCCATTGGTGACAATTGTTAACAATAATACACGCTCCCCCTCTCTTTGTATCCTGTCTACTATAACATGCAGCCAAGCTGTAGTTTGGTATGCATAGTTGGTTTTCGAGTCCCTTCATGATGAAATGCTCGGTAATACATACTACATCCACATTTATATTTTTATCACAAAGTTCATTTAGGCATACAGTAAGTGCATTTGATTTATTTAACAAACCTGCAATATTCTGGTGTAAAATGCTAATAAATTTATTAGAGAAAAAACAATTCTTTTGGCTCATTTATTGCATTAAGCGTATTTTCCTCTAAAATTTCCAGTTGAAGGTTGTACAAGTCCTCAAAGATAGTTTTCATGGCGTAGTCTTTTAAAGCTCCCGATCTTGTATATGTAGAATGAAGATAGCTTAGGTTCAAATTAGAGTCCAGGATATAAGCATATTGATGCGTAAAATTGTCTAAACATAGCATGTTATTGAAAATTTCTAGTCGTGAATTATATAAAATATTGAAGTTATTGTTAAATTTAAAAGTTGGCAATGTTATAATTATATTTGTGTTCTGTATATCCAGCAATGTGTTTTTCATGAATGTTATTATGTCAAAGTAACATTTTGTGGTTTTAAAATCTTCCTCGCCGATCATAACTATACAGTAATCATTCTTAGTATAATATCTGAGTTTTAACTGAATATCACGTAAAAGATGCATAATACTTGCGTCTGGTGTAAGATAATGACATATTTGATATCTGTCCTGAAAATAATCTTCTGCTAAACTTAATATATTTTTATTAGTTTTATTAGTACTAAAAATACATAGGTTATTTTTCAATTTATTGCTGTTTGTTTGTGTATTCTGCTTTGTCCCTTGCACATTCGCAGCTTTCGTCGCCATCTGTGGACTGGAATGTGTACTAATATTTTGCTGTCCATCGTCAGTTTTAGTCACTTTTCCTGTCATTGATAAGTCCGAATCAGTTTGCGTTTCTTTATTATTACATCCCGCTTTTTTTGATTGTTTTTTCACAATCTTTTTAGGTGTTGGAGATTTAGATGTACTTGTACTGGCTATTTGTTTATAGAGGGCATTCTTCCGACTTAGACTTTCAATTTCCTTCTTTAGGTTTGTGTTTTCAAGACTTAACTCGTCTATTTCTCCATTTGCACCACATAATTTCATTGTGAGCTCCTCAATTTGTTTCTTTAATTGAGTAACTAAATCAATATCATCATCCGACAAATCTGGCATACTGCATGCAGTGCCATCTAGAGTGAGATTTGCAACACTGTCATGACTGTCATCTAAGTTCAGACCGGAGGTCGAACGCGCGCGTGCGCGTCTCATGGTGACGTTTTTGGTTCCACTCATAGTTCAGCTCTTTGTCGCTAGATGTCTTTTAAGTGAAGTCGATAAAACAGTTTAGGCTTTAGTTCAGCTACTGTCCGCTTGAAGCGCTGACACGAAGTTTAAATTGTAGAAAGAAAAAACCGTCATCACTTATTGTTTACCATAGTTTTATCACAATAAAAAGTATGTAATGTCACTGCTTAGCGATGAACAGAACTTACTGATGCGACGTAGAATTTTTCGTGGTAATATTTGGTGGAATTGTACTTCTTTAATACTTTTAACTGTTTATGCACTGTCACTTTGTTTATAACGTTTGTTTACATCTAAACTGAGATTGTTCTTCAAGATAACACTTGTACGATATATTTATCGGTTAATGTTCACTTTAACTCACAATACGTAATTAGTAATTTGGTATTTATAATTAAATCAATTTATTAAAAACTTTCGGTAAGGAACTCAGTGTTTACGCGACGGCAGCGCCAATGACGAACTATCTCTAACTCTATCTATAACTCTATCTCTATCTCTTACTCTATATCTATCTAAGTTTGTATCGAATATTTTACGCGCAAGGAGGTTGTATAGCATTGAGATGGAGTTTGAATATTATATTGGTGTGTTCTAAATTCAAACACCAAAACAGTGATTAAAAGTGCTTTTTATTCACTGTTTTCAGTGAATAAAATAAGCTTTTTAGAGGGGGAATGGTATAAACTAATATATATAGAGTGAAACCAAACACGCAATAAGGAACTTACTTTCAACAATAATGAAAACTAAGAATCTTTTTACAATAAGCTTGTAATAGACTAACAGAACGAGCTAAAATATATCTTGTCAATACATATCCAATGAGTCCAAACACGATGGTGTTATCATATCTAGTTGAAAATTTGCTTTGGCTACCTTCGGGCTCCATCAGGAGACCAGCTCTATACTATGGTACATAAGCAGATAAGCTTATATACCATGTTATTTCAATGTTTCCAAAGTTACATAAGTACGCCAAGTTTCAGCCTAATCGCATGTAGGAAGTGCTTGAAAAATCGATTACTAGTTGCCGGACATACATGTAGGAAAAATTATTTTGTAAGTCAGTAACTGCCAGTTTCCCAGGTCTCAATTATCGGGCTGTTAACGTAATCGACGATTAATCGCCTGTTAATTCTACTTTCAGTTTCTCAACACCCAAATGTGACAAGCGTTTCACAATTTGTCACATTTGAGCAAAATCTCGAATTAACCACATGTTACAGCAGTTTTGGGTTTCTGAGAACCATTTTCAATGTTAATCTCTTGTCAACGAGCCTAATTTATAATTTTTGGAAATTGGTCGATTATTCGCAGATTAAAATTAATATTATGATTTTAAAGGCTTATATTACGATAAAAAGATAATAGGGGTCGTCGAAAACTGTGGTATGGGTTGAGTTATAAAAAATATGTTAATTTAGATCAATTATTAATTAGCAAGATTTAAAAAAAATAGGATGTCACAAACTTTTAAATTAATTACATTATAAAAACTTGACACAATTATCAAAAATAGTTATTTTGTATTTAGGTAAATAAAAATAAAATAAAATAAATTACTGACCTGGGAATCGAACCTTCCTCACGCGCATTAATGTTAACTGTACCCTGTACTTAGTACTTATCGAGGTCAGTTTCTGGATAGATTTGTGTTTAACTTGAAGCGGCTGGGGTGGTGACCGTGCCAGGGTAAGCAACACTAACCAAGGTCAGTGTTTGGATGGGTGACCATCACCACAAAAATTTTGGATCACCCATCCTAAAGTCACCCCGCTAGTTTAAACAACATTACCAAGGTCACCCATCCAAAAACAAGCGAACCCAAAAAAAGTGGTCACCCATCCAAACACTGACCTTGGTAAGTGTTGCTTACCCTGGTATGGTCACCCATCCAAAAACAAGCGAACCCATAAAAAGTGGTCACCCACCCAAACACTGACCTTGGTAAGTGTTGCTTACCCTGGCGGGATCAGCCATCCAAAACAAACGAACCAAAAAAAGCGGTAACCCATCCAAAAAAAACCTTGGTAAGTGTTGCTTAACCGGTGTGGGGTCACCTATCCAAAAAAAAGCAAACCAAAAAAAACGTGGTTACCCATCCAAAAATCGTCCCTGGTAAGGTTTGCTTAACTTGCGGGCTACACCAACCCAGCCGCTCAAGATAAAATACTATTACGTTATAGTAGTGAAGGATTGAATGAATACTAGCTAGGGTAGCCAACCGAAATAAATTATTAAATGTAACAAGCAATTACGTAATTTCTCGATGATACAGAGTTGAGAAACTCACTGACAACTGACGGCTGGTTAATTTGTGACAAATTGTCAGCTGATTTGAGATGTGACGTCGACTTCAGAAACTCGCCCTAAGCTTCTGAACGAACCATAGAGGGAATGAGATAGATGTGTGTGAGAGAGAGGGAAGGAGGAAGATGGCGGAATGTTAGAAAGTTGGTTGCGTGTATTTTGTATAATATTAAGAAGTTAAAAATATAACGAGTTTACGAAGATTTCTGCGCTTTATTTCGATTCACGATCCTACATCCTCGTCCGGGATAGACCGAAATAAGCGCAAGAAGACGTACCTAAGAAGAAAAGACGAACGCCGGCGCGTGGCGTTACGCATTCCATTCGAAGAAGTTTTTTTTTTAAAGAACGATTGGCCGGCTTGTAGCGTCATTACGGTGTGCAACGAATATTTCAGTGCAAGATTTTATGAAGATTACGATCTTGGATTGATTTTACGATGGATAAAGACGACCAAAGAATGCAACCATCGTACAATATGGCGGGCGCGGAGCCCATTTCTAAATTCAATGGCGAAGACATGACTTACTCATCTTCGAGATGGGCGCAAGATATCGAAGACAATGCGGAGATCTTTGGGTGGACCCCGCATCAGAAACTAATCATGGCACGGAGGTCGCTGTCAGGCACAGCCGAACTATGGTTAAAAACGGAAAAACCTTCCGTACGTATGAGGATTTGAAAGCAGCCCTACAGAAAGAATTCCCCGAGCTTGTCAACAGCAAGCAAATGCACGAAGTGATGGCTGCTCGAAAGAAGCGCAATAGCGAAAGCTATTATCAGTATATGTTGTCTATGAAGGAGCTTGGTAAAAGGGCTAAATTTCCAGACTATGTTGCCATCCAGTACATAGTTGATGGAATCACGGATTATGAACAAAATAAAATGTGTCTGTACGGGATAACTACGAGTACATACCCTGCCCTAAAAGAAAAGCTAACACAGTACGAGGTTATGAAACAGAAAATGAAACAGCGAGGTGAGCGAGGAAATCAAAGCAATAAGCCGCGTGAGAGTGAGTCTGTGAAAACAACGAGTGATAAAGTGAGTCAAGCAAATGATAAGCCAATTCAGCGCTGTTTCAAGTGTGGTGAAAGGGCTCATATAGCAACTGCGTGTGAAAAAGGCGTAAAGTGTTTCAAGTGCAATGGTTTCGGGCATATGGCTACTCAATGTACAGCCACAATAACGAAAGAGGCAAGCGGCACTCGCAAAACCCGCAATGTCGGTGATGACAACATCAGGTCACCGCGCACTTCAATGTTTGTGAGCTACCAGCCACCAGGTGGCGCAGCCGTGGTAAATGAAATAAATGAAGCTAACGACGAATGTCCGGAACGAAAAGAACGAATGGCTAACGTCACGTCGTCACTCGTTCGATGTAACTGTCAGTGTCAAAATCCAACCCTTGACGTTTTAAGTGTAAACAAAAACAGTGCGGTGTTAAATAAATCAATAAAAATTGCGAAAGTCGGTGCCATATCAGTGAAATGCTTAATAGATACCGGGAGTGATATAAACATAATGTCGAACGATTTGTTTTCAAGGTTAGATGTAAAGTGTGAACCGGTAAGGTTATGTTTAACAGGGTTAGGATCAAGTCAGGTGTTTTCAATTGGTAAGTTTACTTATAACATTATTCTTGATGAGCACTCTTATAATGTATCGTTCTATGTAGTGTCAAAAGGCGTAATTACCTATCCTATTATTTTGGGTCAAACTTTCGTTATCGATAATATGGATTTAGGTAAAAGTCACAAGTCAAAAGTCAGTAATCTGTCCGAGTCCAATATTATTATCGTACTCACTCCATGTAAACCGTTCCTTATAACTGCTCAAAAGCTGTCGTTAGTTAACACGAATGACAAAGTAAATTCAAATTACCCACTAACCCAGAAATGTAATTTTCTTATTATTATCTTTTTTTTACAATACTACCGTCTATGCGCATCTGTACTTGAAATTGCTTAAGTTTTGTTTTATATTTTATTTCTCCTCGTAAGTGATTTGTAATCTTTGAGAAGTAAAGAATTTTAAAAGCATCGCTACGTAGTGTTATTGCAGGATTATGAAGCAATAGGTAACATGAGCGAGCTTCACAGCCTTATTCATCTCATACATATTACCTTCCACACTTAAAAACTATCCTTACTTCCCAGGGTCTCAATCTATCTGCATACCAAATTTCCTCTAAATCGGTTCAGCGGTTTAAGCGTGAAAATGTAACAGATAGACAAACAGAATTACGGGTTAAAATTTCCTTTATGGGCCGCTGATTTATGGCACGGGGGGAACGGGGGAGGGTGGGGGGAGGGGTTTCATCCCCCCCTTACCATCCCCACCACTCGGAGCCCCATGGTTATGGAGATATCCATGGTTAAAGTTTTTAGGTTAGAATCAAAATTTCTATCAAAGTCCATCGATTTTTGGGGCGGGAAGGGGGGTAGGGAAGTGGGGGGTAGTGGGGCTACCCCACTGTACCATCCCAACCCCGCGGAACCCCATGATTAAGGAGATATTCATGGTTAAAGTTTTTACAATTACTATTGAACAACAATATCGACGGAGCCCCGCTGCGCGGGGCTCCTATTTCTGTCTGAAGGGTCTAAAGTAACCTAACACGACGTCACCCGTCATCTCTTCGAACCTAACCTGTCCGTGTCGGGGTGACCTAAGCTCCTAATGCGTGCCTGGCCAGTGGAAGGTTGGTTCCCGTGAGTCGGAACCGGAAGTCGCAGAGTTCGCGGTGAGTCGGAACTGTATGCGGTTGTGCCCTAGTGAGTTGGGGTGATGATATCCCAGTGAGTCGGGATAGTGTTGCTGGCTCCAGTGGGTCGGACCGGTGATGAAAGAAGCTGGGGGTGATGATCAGGAATGCGCGTCCGCTGCATGCTGGTGGTCAGGATACCCCCGTAGATGCTGTGGGTACTGGCTGGCTGTTTGACTCGCTGCTTGAAAGCTTGAGGAAGTAATGATGACGTCACGATGAAGTAGCTCTGCACGAAGGCTGCGCTGATGTTTATGTTCGAGGGTCACCAGTTTGGAGGTATGCGGAACAGGGTGTAAAGTCCCACAAACCTCCATAGAAAAGGGAGGATCCTCCAACCAGACGGGTGTTGTGTCTGGTCGCGCCGAAAACTTTGTTTTTCGCGATGCAGGATTTTTGTGACGTCATGTCATTAGTTCGTAAGTGGCGGCGTTGGTGCCGCTAGAAAATAATTGTCTGTTTGAATCACACAAAAACGGCTGAACGGATTTGGAACGCTGTTAGACCAAGGATGATACAGAATTCTTTTCGACGCGGTTTGAGGTACTCTAGTTCCCTATAAAATTGTCTTTAACAGGAAAAAATCTGTTTTAGTATTTATTTGACAGTAATGCCATGTAACCTTTGTGTGTGCTTCAGCTCAAGGATAATTACAACATTTTCCTTCATTGTAAATTATACCACGATATCGACAGTGCGACCATGTAACCGGAATGTCCTGGGATAGCAAATAAATGAAGATCGTGTTACGTTTCGCAGCAATTTTTTTTAGCATTCATTTATTTATTCTTTTTTATTTAATTTATTATTTTTGTAATTTTTTAATGTATTTTAATGGACATTATATATATTAAATTAAGGTTATTTGTATCGCACACTCTCACTTGCCTGACAGTATGATGAGGACGGTGGTCGTGCCAGTAATTAAAAAAAAACAGGAGACTCATCAGATCGGTCGAACTATAGGCCTATTTCTCTGGCAACGATTGTCGCTAAGGTGCTTGACAGTGTGCTTAATGTACAGCTAGAAAAATATAAATCTTTGCACGATGCGCAGTTTGGTTTCCGACCTGGCTTATCCACCGAAAGTGCAATCGTGTGCCTTAAGCACACTGTCAGGTACTACGCTGACAGGAGTACAGCAGTTTACGCGGCGTTTCTGGATCTCTCTAAAGCCTTCGACCTAGTCTCATACGATATTCTTTGGGATAAATTGAAGGCAACAGGGATACCCAATGAGCTGCTGAGCGTTTTTGGGTACTGATACGGCAACCGAACGAACGTAGTAAGTTTGGGAAATAACTGTTCTCTACCGTAGAGGTTGGAGTGTGGCGTGACGCAGGGGGGCTTATCCTCCCCAAATCTTTTTAACTTGTATCTGAACGCATTGATCGAGGGACTCAGCAGTGCGCATGTGGGCTGTTTTGTTGACGGGTTGTGTTTTAACAATATCAGCTACGCGGATGATATGGTGCTGCTGGCTTCCTCAGTCTGTGATCTGAGGAAACTTGTCAAAATATGTGAGGATTATGCTGCCGGCCATGGGTTGCTATATAATGTGAAGAAGTCCGAACTCATGGTCTTTAAGGCTGTTGGCAAGAAATGTCCAGTAAATGTGCCACCAGTAAAAATATACGATGTCCCGATTCGTCGGGTACATCAGTTTAAGTACTTGGGGCATTTCATTGCTGACTACCTTAAGGACGATAGTGATGTTGAACGGGAACGCAGGGCATTGGCAGTGCGGGCGAATATATTGGCCCGTACTTTCGCTAGATGTACAACGGCAGTCAACACACACTCTTTTTAAAGCATACTGCACATCTCTGTACTCGAGCGCCCTATGGGTCAACTGTACCAAACGTGCCGTCAATGCGCTGCGCGTCCAATATAATAACGCCTTCAGGGCGCTGATGCGGCTGCCACGTTACTGCAGTGCGTCAGAGATGTTCGCAGAAGCTCGAGTCGACAGCTTCTCAAAGTCATACGGTAGAAAAGTGCGTCTGTGCTAGCCAGATTTCGTGGCAGTGGCAAAAGCCTCCTGAGGGTGATAGCTGACAGGCCTGATGAGAGTTCTATAATGGGACATCTCATCAAAACAAAACTGTCTGTCGTAGTGTATAAGTACTAACATAAATCATAAGCCACATTGTTACTAACATCCTAGTATATAAGTACTAACGTAGGTCATAAGATAAATTGTCACTAACATCTTAGTATGTAAGCATAACATAGGTTATAAGTTTTTATATTGTTACTAACACCTTTTATTTTGTCAGTGTGGACCTTTTTGTTGTCTGAAATAAATTAATTTGTAGGCACTTCTAACGCTTTCGTTCTGACGAGAGCTATGGTTTAGAACGACTTTGACAGATTTCAACTTGACGTAACACTAAAGACTAGTTTTTGGCGCGAATAAGGCCGGGACTCCACCAAAGCGGAGATGTGCGGAGAAGTCTAAAGCGGAGACGAAAGATGTGGGAATAACGAAATTCTATTGGTTGTGTAAAAAACATCTCCTCCCCGCTTTGCACTTCTCCGCGCATCTCCGCTTTGGTGGAGTCCCGGCCTAAGAGAGGTCAAGGATCGAACAGTAAGAATATGGTGGGTTTGATTGAATTGTTAATTTGTGATACAAACTGGACTTGAATACAGTGATAGTGACCGAGTGTTCGTGTACATAAAACTACGTGTTTAGTGGAATGTCATATACCTACGTTATTCGCCAATACATAATGTGACCCTACATATAAGCGAAAAAGTTGGTTTGTCTAACTCATATTAGCCCGAAAAGAACCCATGCAAATAATGGCTTTTCCTGACAATTACACAGTATTCCCTACAAATTATTATTATTTATGCCAGACTTCCTACCCGTAGGCACACACAAAAAATACAAAGATATATACAAAAAACAATACATATTGTGTTGTTTTCAGCCATCCATCCAAACTTTCGCAAGATTGTCGGAAATTATTCCACGGAAATATTCTATCTCGATAAAAAATATTATATTTGGTATTCCAGACTATAATCCATCTTTGTGCTAAACTGATCCAGATCCGTTGAGCCGTACTAACGTGATTGAGTAACAAACATCCATCCATTCAAAATTTCACAATTAAAAATATAAAAATAAGAACTAAGAAGTAAGATAGGTCCAAAATACAAAAAGCAAATTTTTATTAGGATTTTCAGCAAATAAACATACAACCTGTCCTAAAATATTGAAATAATGGTTACTGTATTTCAGTACCAAATCAATCTAGTGAAGTCACCTTGCAATTGCACCATATTCGTGTTAATTTTATTAAGTTGGTGTTGTCTTTTAATAATAATTAATAGTTTTAATAATTATCGTTCATTTCAAGCATTGTCACCTATAATATAGTAATTAGAGTAATTACAAAAATGATTAGTTTAGTTTTATGTTTAGTTCTATCTATATTGAAAGCTGAAGCGAGGGACCCTGAAACTGGTAAGACCTATTTTTGCTAATCTCATACAAGTCATATCTCAAGTAATTATATAAAATAATATATCAACCGCCACTCATTGCCAAGCGCTATTGAAATGTCACCTGAACAATTCCTTACATTTTGGCATTTTGATCATCGCTGTCGCTGACATCGAATGACACTTGTCTAGAACAATTTCTGCAACGCTCTTTGACAATCGGTGTTTTCCTGTTATTTAATGATTATGATGAAACTTATGAAGTCCATTGACTTAATGATTACCAGTCTCAAGAAAAAGTATTATTCTCTAAGCGTTGGCGATTGGCTACAAGCCAAAATGAAAGTGATTGATAATTGCGATTTAGCTTGAAGTTTTTTGTATATCGTTATGGCGACGCTTTCGTTAATACAATTCGTAGCTGGCGTCCACTGTATTTGAATGATGTTAATGAATTCCAAATTATGTTTTTGTTTTGTTTTGGAATTCACAGATATAAGATTATAACTTGGAAGTGGTTTAGACGGATATAATCTGACTAAACGGATATAAACTGAATTGTTACATCTAACTAAAGCTTGTGTGAGAAAACCTTTACACTATTGTATGGAGTATTTAAATCAAAGACCAATTAAAGGTCGCAGGTAGTGAATATACATTAAAGCATTAATACAAAAACAGTAACTTATTTGGCAGAGAGTTTTAACTCTAGAAGTAACTGGAGTTGATTAGATCAACTCTCCTACAGACAGTCCAAAAGCGCCCAACCCGCCATCATTTCCTAGGTGTATTAGCTGGTAAGAAGAAATGATGAAACAAACTTCTCAGCACACATTTCAGTCTGTTAGCCATAAGGACTATATAAGTAAAACAATAGTGATGTATGAAATTAATTAGACAAAGGGTTGCAAAGTGCATTATTTACCTAACGAGCGCTACGCTTGCATAAATTCATTTACTTGAATTACGTTAATGAGTACCTTGACGATATGTAATTTACTTCTGATAGTAAAAAAAAACAAATGGTGAGAATAGATTGTGTTTGGACAGTAGACAGATCAATAAAAACACTAAGAAAGATACATATCCGCTACCTAGGGTATCAAATATCATGGACAATCTTAAAATGCCAAATTTTTTAAGTAAAATTGACTTAAAATCAGCATTTTGGCAAATTGCATTGAACGACTCAAGTAAAGAAAAGACTGCTTTTGCCGTACCAGGTCGGTGTTTGATTCACTTTAAAGTTATGCCCTTCGTTGAACTGGTGAACGCTGGTGAACGCTTCGCAAACTCAACAGAGACTTATGGATATTTTGTTGCATGTGTTGGAGGGGAAGGTTTGGGTATACCTGGATGACATTGTTATTTGTTCGCCAAACTTTGAAGAGCATATGGAGACATTAGAGAAAGTCATACATATTTTAAAAAGCTAATTTGACCATTAATGTTGCAAAATGCAAATTTGCAAGACCCAGCTTGAAATTTTTGGGGTACATCGTAGACAAAGATGGACTTCGCTCTGATCCCTATAATGTGTCCTCTATTTAGAATTTCCCTAGACCTAGAAATATTACAGAGCTAAAGAGATTTATAAGACTGGCTAGCTGGTATAGACGTTTTGTAAGGGATTTTTCTATGGTAGCAGCACATTTGCATAATCTCACCAAAGTAAAGAAAAACAAAAAGTTGATATGGGATGATGAAGCTGAAAGGTCATTTACCGAGCATAAAACACTTCTCACAACGACACCTGTGAATATCTTGTCCTGATTATAGTAAGCCTTTTATGGTACAATGTGACGCGTCCAGTAAGGGCATTGGGGCGGTACTTTGCCAAAAGCTTGAAAGAAATGAGCAAGCTATAGCGTTCCTAAGTAGGAAACTCACGGATAGGGAAAAGCAATATTCAACATAAGAAAGATAATTATTAAGTGTAGTTAATGCAATTGAGAAATTTTAGACCATACATAGATGCGACAAAATTTACTGTGATAACGGATCACAGTGCACTTTAATAGTTACATAAAATGAAAGATCCTCACGGGCTAGGTGGGTTATGAAGCTCAGCAGTTTAATTTTGAGATCGTTCATAGACCGGGCAAAAGTAATACAGTGCCTGATGCGCTTTCCAGATCTATCAAGTTATGTACAGAAATTAATTCAGTCAATATAGGTGAAAGTGATAAAGACGATTGGTATAACACAAAATTGTAAGTGTTGAGTAACGTGATGTATTTTGGAATGTCAGAGATGGTCTTTTGTTTAAGAAAGTGAAACTTAGACAGTATCCTATTATTTCGGTTTAAACTTTCTTATTGGATCTGGACATGTACGAAGATTATGTATATTTCTATCACAAGCCACATTAATTTCGCTAAATAAATAATCGTATCTGTCCTAGACGGTTATACAACTATTAAAACTGCGCAGTGCATCATCGAGATAATTACGATACGCTACCCAGTCCGCCTTCTTAAAGTTACGTTTTTCAGTAAAATGCATACGCATTTTACTGAAAAACGTAACTTTTTTCAGTAAAATGCGTATGATCATAACAGTTTATTGTAATTTTAATAATGAGGTGATCACTACCCAGGTTTTCGTTTTTAACCTGCCATTTTAAACCTAATGCTAAGTCTGTTAATGTAAACGTTACGTCCGGAGATGATTTGACCACTAAATTATTTACCATTGTAATACGTTTTGGGTCACCAGTATTCAATGCCACAAATCCATTCTCCAGTGACGAGTCTAACAGCTGTAGCCCCCTCTGGTCGGTCTTACATGACCAATTCGCGTGGTGGGCGTTAAAATCTCCTTGTCTTTCTTGATGCAAATGAAAAAAGATTGTCCCAATCAGAAGCATTCACAGCGACTGATGATGGGCAGTAAACAGAAACAATATTTTCTAAATATTTATAATTAAGTAATTTGACTCGTACCACTTCTATACCCGAATTAGAGACATGACTACGGAAAAGTTGGGTTTGGATTGATTTATGAGTAATTATGGCTTCACCTCCATATGAGTCACATCTATCGTGTCTATAGATATTATATCCAGTTAAATTGATAGTTGTTTCATTATCCAGCCAGGTTTCACTTATAATAGCAATGTGTATATTTTCTAAATTTAGTAAAGTCTCAAAACTTACCAATTTTGGCTTTAAACTACGTGAATTCCACTGCACTAGTTTAATCTGCAAGTTGTTAGATTGGCTAGACATTAAAAAACGCAGACACTTTTTTCAAAAAGCGCCATTCATTAAACATGTTTGCCATAAACAACTTACATTCTTCCAAAATGATTTCGTACAATAATTCTATTTTATCTTCAAATTTACCCGCAGACATAATTACTTGCATCAAACTTGATCAACACTTTTAATGGGCTACGATATTTTATATTAGTTATATTTTGTACGAGTATGTTTAAATCTCTCAATAATTTTGCCATGGCCATTTGTTTTGGTAAAACGTTTAATGACGTTATGCAAATTTCAAATGTACCCGCAGGAGTGCATGTTCATAAATCACTTCTTAATAATCTCTTTGGCCTCTTTTTTGTGACCATTTTATATCCTTCCTCGCAATCCTCACATTCTTCACTGTTTTCTCTTGTCGTAATCGGAGAAAAGATCTCCGATTTTCCCATTATTAGCAGTGCGATGGCACTGCTAATAATCTCTGCTTGTATATTCGTCATTTCAACCTCAGCTTCTTCATCCATGCCTAACACTCTGACATCAACATTATCATTCTCCTCCTCTTCGAAAATTTACATTATATTTTTTTACATTACATCTAGTGGGTAGACGTAAATTAAATACTTCTATGTGATAAAAATATGACGTGACGTGTGATTTTACAGTATTTTGTTATTATTGTTATAGACTCACGCTACGCCTTTTAAGTTGGATATTGATTGAGCGAGCTTATTCGTAAGAACAAAGAACCTGAGTAACAGCTAGCAGGCAAAGGTGTTGGCAGAGTTCACCTAAAATCATAACTCTCCTGGCGTACAAATTTGATTAGGTTTAGTTTAAGTCTAACTAGATTTTAAGGTTGGGTACCCCTTAATTTAGTTCTGGTAAGGAAATAAATCCAGAGACAATCTTTGTATACCAGAAATTTACCATCCAGAAAATATTTAGACGTATTATTTGATATTACCTGACTCTTTCGAAACAAGGATAATGTTTTTGTGTGTGTTTTTATGACATGATGATTTTTCACTAATATTAGAGGTCTGCACACCAATCTCACCTCAGTCCACCATCACTTGGAGACTGAAAAGCCAGCACTGTTTTTCCTTGTTGGTGAAGTCTGTGTCCGTCTACTCCCCGCCCGATCCCAGCCCAAGAGGCACCCGGCGGGTATGGCGGTACAAGTCAGCAGATTGGGATGGGATGCGATCTTTCTTCGCATGCTATCCTTGGCAGCCCACTTGCTTCTCTTCGGACGATCCATCGTCATGCGCTGATGCTGTGACAGATGTGTTGCCCCCCCCCCGCATGGAGATGGAGTACTGTATTCCATTCTCAGACGTAGCAATGTCTAACGTCAACCGCCCATGGTTTGGAGCCAAGTGTAACCACGCCAACGCGGTTACACACAAGGCCTACCAGGCATGGGTAGACGCTCGAACGCGCAAGGCAAATGACGTGAGTCAGAAGAAGAGAGCCTTCAACACAGCTGCCAAGTCCTGCAAAAAGGTGATGCGAAGAGCACGGTTTGACCACATTAGCAGAATCGGGCACAAACTTGTTCCATACCCAGCGGGTAGCAAAGCGTTTTGGTCCCTGGCTAACTCGGTCGA
Organism: Orthosia cruda; assembly: GCA_964057195.1. Taxonomy (NCBI): domain Eukaryota; kingdom Metazoa; phylum Arthropoda; class Insecta; order Lepidoptera; family Noctuidae; genus Orthosia; species Orthosia cruda. The sequence goes on along the minus strand of OZ059852.1, from coordinate 6,511,490 downwards.
ATCAAACTTTTGTCGCCGCTCACTAGCACCACTGCTGAAACCTGACGGGTCACTGGTCCACTCCGCTGAGGAGAAGGCAAACTTGTTTGCCTCCCTTTTTGCGGAAATTCGCATCTGAATTCTAATGGCGCGCAGCCTCCTCCTTCTCCTGATGGATGTGTGACGAGTATGTCGGACATTCGCATCCATCAAATAGTCGTCCGTAGGGTGCTGCGTAGCCTTGATGTGAACAAAGCGAGTGGCCCCGACGGGATACCAGCAATTGTCCTTAAAACCTGTGCACCTGACACGCCTATATCGCCTTTCGATATAGACTGGAAAAGTGCCGAAGGCTTGAAAATATAAATTAAAATAAAACATGAGTATCTATTTGTTAGGCATACTCTGTAACCTAGACAGGTGACCATAAGCTCTTAGAGTAAGGTTATTTTGAGTGTGCTTAAGGGACTGATGATAAATGAGAAATGATTTATTTTCTGTTAGTTGGTTTGTACAAACACTTTTACATTTCGATCATATTTTTTAAAACTAGATGAGGATGATGTATATGACTTGTATAAATCGGTCCCTTTTTAACAGTCGAACGATGATAGTTTTGATACGTCAGGGCACGGGGGCAGTATTATGGGTTTTGACAACTGAGTTTTATTTATATTTATTTTGGTACGCTGAGTGAGATGGGCTGTTTTTATTTTGAAAAACAAAAAGTGGCGGCCGGTTTAGACTTATCGAATTTTGTGATGAGGCTCTATAGACAGTGTTATTCAGTCAGATGGCGATGACTTTTTTTTTCATGACAATTTGCCGAAGACAAGATCTGCCAATGTGGTGCAGTGAAGACTCATGGGTACTATTGAATTTGCAAATTAATTTTTAATTAATATCTTGAGCATTTTGTGGCGATCCTTTGAGGATTAAAATGTATGCTAGTGTTAGATTTTATAATATCTTTCTTGAATTCTATAATATGCATTAGAATTCGGATGTAACAGATTCTAATGTTTTTGGAGTATTTGGCAGCAAATTTGTATTTGCGGAGGTAGTCAATACTACAATAAAATTCTCCGCTCCACTATCCCGATATCACTTCTGTAAATGCTTTCACATATTGTCCATTTGTGTAGACCGTTGAGACACAAAACTACACCAATTTTGTATCACAATAACCACTAGGAATCAATCTGCAAATAATATTAACAGCCGCTGAACTTCACCCGAAAAAATACCGCCGAAAACTGATGGCGATGGTTGAAATGCCAAAATGTAAGGGATTGATCATGAGTTTCTGCCAATCGCTATCACGATGCTTTCGTTGATAGAATTACACTTTGTCTAGAGCCTATGGTCATGTAAAGTATCAAAAAATCGCAATAAGGCTTTTCAAAAATAAGAATTACACTAAAAAGTACAAAATAAAAACTTAGTTCCAAACAAGAGCACATTTTAGGCAGTCTCCATAGTTGATGATTTAAAATCTGATACTAAACTAAAAAAAAATACCACTAACTGTATCAGACAGATTACAAAGCTTTTTTTTGTATTTTTATTGTTTTTGAAATCTGAATAAATACCGCAAGTCTCAGGTTGCAGGCTTTGTTTTCAAACAGATAGACTGTTTGAAAACCAAGCCTGCAACTTTGTCACCCAATTTAAGATCATGTTTACTTACCGATGAAAGAAAATGTTTCCATAGTCTCAACCATGCTTAACAGGTAGAATTAGGCATTATTCTATACAATCTTTTGATGTCTGGTACCGATAATGCTAAATGAAACAGCTCAAAGGAAGAGCATTGATCTCACTTACTCCCTTTTTTGATACGCGAAGTACATACATTCGCGTCATCTAGTTTGATTTATGTCTGTTTTTAATTTTTTATTTAAATTTTCATAGCTATCTACAGTCCTACATCATGTTTGTTTATTCTACCAGGGCAAGTGATTTTAACTGCAAACGACCAAAGATTGATGTATGATGTAACACCTAACCAATCAGTTCAATACTATGGAAGTGCCAACTATACTTTTGTCGATGGAGAAGACGTTGAATTTGTCTGCAAGACGAAACAAAATGAACGTTACCCTTCGGACACGCTGCGTTTGGAATATTTTAATGCAAAAGGTAAAATAAAATTAATAGAAGAATCTAAGCAAAGGTCTATGATTTTAGAGACATAATGTGTTATTCGCAGTCAGTAACTTGGTCGATGGGGCCCGAGAGCTTTGGAGTGGTGACCGTGAACCAGAAGAAGCCGCATGACCTCTTTAAGGTGGTGGATGCGAGATACACAGAAAAAACCAGTGTAGCGACACGTGGAGGAGGTATATGTCTGAAATGAAGATGATAATGATGTGTAAGCTACACATCCATTCAGTTAACAATTGAAGAGTTGTCAGAATCATAATTTCACGAAATCTAATGTCAACGATATTTTTGATAGCTCGACACGATTCGATTTATTTCACACCAATAAGCGATTTTTATTAAGTGAATTGCTAGTACGTTCACATGGACGCAATAAAAAAAGAAACAAATATATTTTGTATAAACTCAGATTCACACAAAAGTTTTTTTTGGACTAAAGAAACTGAAGCGTCTCCTATCGGCGCAAGAGAATATCTCGTAAAAGTTGTTACAATATTCTAAAACACTTTATAATATGTCCACGACGATGGCACACTAACACTGACACTCTAATAATTTATTTAATATTATTTTATTTTCAGTCTGTTCTATCCCAAAGGCCAAAGACATCCCTTTCTTCTTTGCATTCCGCCCAGGTGTCGCCACATTGATCGATCCCGTGCGTCTTGCAACCCGCGGATCTCCGCAACCTTTACCATGTCATCAGTCCACCTGGGCCTTCCAACTCAACGACTTCCGGTTCGTAGTCACCACTCCAGAACCTTTGTGCGCCATCGGCCATCCGTTGTGCGAGAAATGTGCCCTGCCACTGCCACTTAAGTTTGCCAATTCGGCTATGTCGGTAACCCTGGTGCGGATCTCTACATTTCTGATTCGATCACGCCAGGAAACTGCGAGCATAGCCCTCTCTATTGCCTTTTGAGTGACTGTAAGCTTTCTGATGAGGCCCATTGTAAGCGACCACGTCTCAGAGCCATATTTCATCACTGGCAACACACACTGGTCATAGACTTTCGTCTTGAGACATTGTGTTAAATAGGAAAAGAAGATACCGCGCAACTGCCGAACGCTGTTCAGCCGAGTCGTATTCGACGGTTGACCTCTTTCTCGAAGTTGACCCTACCCATCTACCGATCGTTTGTACCAGGTAGAAATAGTCGCCCACAAATTCTATGATATGACGTTGATGCCTAGTCCTCTTCAGTCTTGAACCTAGACATCCTCCAGTGCAGTGGTGAACAGTTTCGGAGATATTACGTCTCCTGAAACCGAACTGACATGGTGGCGTTTTTGTAAAAACACTTCAACTCTTCGATGTACCAGTAGTCGATTTGGCACCGTTGGAGAGACTGCAGTACAGCCCAAGTCTCGATCGAATCGAAGGCTTTCTCGTAGTCCACAAACGCTTAATAGAGAGCCAGGTTGTACTCTTTCTCTCTTCTGTGTAGCCTGCCGCTGCGTATGTATGTGGTCTACGGTGCTGAAGCCTTTACGGAATCCGGCTTGTTCGGAAGACTAGAAATCGTCAAAAGTGCACGAAAACGATTCGTGATGAATTTTTAAAACAGCTTGCAGACATGGCTAAGAAATGATATGGGCCTATAGTTCTTCAGTAGGGCATTGTCACCCTTCTTGAAGAAGAGTAACACCACACCCCCGCACCATGCCTGTGGCGTTACACAAGTATGACGTAATCAAACAGCTTCTGAAGGGCCTTAGGTACCGGGTTTTCCACCCGCCTTCAGGAGTTTAGCCGTAATTCCGTCATCACCCGGTACCTTGTTGTTTTATAGCTGTTTCATAGCCATCCTAATCTCATACAGGCTGACGTCCGAAATGTCTTCGGTATAGTGTCAGGTCAATCTAGCTCGGGTAATCTAGGTCATTTGCGAGAGTCGCGAGGGGTTTACTGGTTGACGTGTGCAATGCAACTGTCCATAGTATCTCTCTATCTCCCTCAGAAGCTCCGGTTTGGCCAATACAATCCTACCATCATCGGTCTTCGTGAGTTGGCTCTGCCCAATAGCCAGATCCCTTGAAAACACCTTGGAGCCTTTATTTCGCTCGATCGCGTCTTTAATACGCTCGGTATTAAAGCAGCGGAGGTCTCTTTTCAAGCATTTAGAGATCTGTCTATTGAGCTCCCGGTATTTGCACGCCTCATATGAAGACTGCATGTTCATCTCACGCCTTTCCTTCATAAGCTTGAGGGTAGGATCAGAGAGCTTTTTGTTTCTATCTGTACGACGGGTCTTGAAAAACTTAGACCCGACCGTATGGACAGCTTCCACGAACCCGTTGCTGTAGGCACTCCAAACGATTCTGGAGTTCGAGTTGAAAGCTCTCGGGGTTTTGGTGTTGGATCTGTGCTGGACGGAGCGTGGACTTCATCAGTCGAGACCTTTCAAGTTTAATATTAATGTTCAATTTGCCTCTTACCATGCAGTGATCGCACCCGGTTTTCACCGAATTGATCATAGAGACATCACTGAACATTTGCTTCTTAGTTGACATAATGAAGTCGATCTCATTTTTAGTTGCACCATCGGGGCTCTGCCAGGTCCACTTCCTGTGCTCAAGTTTTCTGATGATGGAGTTTATCATATGGAGGCTCTCTTTCTCCATAAAACTGGCCAGTAGATGACCCCGATGGTTCCGACGTCCAACTCCAAATTGCCCCACTTGCAGCTCATCCTCGTCTCGTTTGCCCAGTTACGCGTTGAAGTCCCCCATGACAACGGTGAAGTGAGTTTTGAAACCATGCATGGCTCTAGAGATATCCTCATACATGGTCTCTACCTCGTCGTCAGGGTGTGCCGAGTTTGGGGCGTATACCTGTATGACCTTCAGCGAATATCTAGAGGATATTCTGAGTATAAGATACGCCTGGTCGACACACTCTCAATCTTCACCACGTTGTTTACAAGGGACTTGTGGACGACACCACCAACACCACCCTGGGACTACCGGTCACCCTCTTGGAAATAGAGCAGGTTACCGGATTTGAGGATTATCGAGTCCTCTCCCTCTCTTCGGACTTCTGATAACTCTATAATACTCCATCGTAACCTGCCCAACTCTTCCTCGAGTTCGGTGATCTTCTTGTCGGTCCGGAGTGTTCGCGTGTTTTATGTTGCCAGGTCCAGTCGTCGGTGTTTATTGGGGTAGTCGGGTCCAATTCGATGATTCTTTGCACCTTTAATCATTAGTTTTCTTATTGTCTACATTTTTAAATATTAAAAAAAAAAAAAAAAAAAAAAATAGAGGCCCACTGGTATCGGGAACAGGGTCCAAGCTAACGTTCAGGGCTCCAGGGAGAGGAACCTCCGAATAATACGAGCCGTGTCCAGAAGTACTGCTTTCTGAAACAAGCCCTTGATCCAGCCGCCTAACGAGAGCCTCGTAAGGTGTTGGTCGAGGCTCGTGGCTATTGTACCGATAGTTGTGTAAGCCATTGGCTGACACAACTATTGGTACAATGATCACTGTCTCACAATCACCACATCCCACATGTCAACAACCTTGCCAGCCAAGTCAAGATACTTAATTTTCTTACTGACGAGGTAACGGTTATGCCAACAATCATTGCACGCCTCTCGATGCGGTCCACCACCACACCACCACCACTATTATGGCTAATAAGCCTGATGACTTATTAGCCACAATACTCCTGTCAGTGATGATGGACCGATCCCAGTACAACATGATATTGCCATTCTCGAGAAATAGGGTCGGGCAAATACCTGTAGTACGGCATCTCCGATGTCACAATAGTGAATTTCAGAGCAAGTTGCTGATGGGTAATCCTGGCTTCAAGGTTGTGCCTATGCAAGTACTCTTCGTTAGCTAGACGAAAACAGCCAGAGATAATGTGGCGGATCGATTCACCCGGGCGGTAACATGCCCGACAGATGTCAACCGTGCCATCCTTCACGATAAATCTCGGGGCGTTATTCGTCGAGATAACTTTGTCTATAGTTGCACAGAAAAAACCTTCGATTTCACCAAAAAGGTCACCAAAATGCAACCCAGGCTACGGACGCTGATTGGTCTACATCGGACCCATTTGGGGCCCGGAAAAGCGGAATAATTATATATAATTATTTATTATTCTTTCAGGAATTCTTCTATTTCAAACTAAATCCCGAACACGTCAGCCACATAAATTCCGGTCCGTCTTGAAATCTACAAACGACAAATACTATTTGGACTGCATTTGCGGTAGCACAGACTCCAAAAGAGAGTACCGTTATAGAACTGCCTTCTATGTGAAAAGAGGTAAGTGGTTGCTGTGCCCAGATTAAACTAAACTAATACTACAAGCCGGTACTATAACAATTTGACTTTTGCAATTCATATTATTATATATTTTAACACGCTTTTATAAGCTTGGTGTGTATGTATCTATGTAACAATGTATCTATGTATCAATATAACGCAATCGTTAAACGTGATTTTCACCCCCTTCAAATTGATTTGAAACTTATCACTCTTATCAAGGACCAATGACAATGCAATAATTTAAATAGTTTGTCCCATTATCCTTACCAGAATCTTCACGATTATTGACTTTTTAGTTCAATGTATCATTGAAGCATGTTTTTTAGTTTTTAGAACTACAATTTATTTATCTTGGATATCGTTGACAACTGCGAAGGTATTTTTCTTTTATATTTTTATAGGCTCACGTTTGACTACCATCTTACCTGATGGTAAGCGATGACGTAATCGACGATGAGACACGCTTGCCTAGAAGCTTGGCAAGCTACGACTAATTTATTTATATGAATACAAATTTCCATATAAAATACTTAATTAACAATTACCTTAATTTCTCAATTAGTGATCTAGTTGGGTCGGATATTGACGTTATAGATGGATATCGACAAAAGAAAATAAGTAATTATTATCTAATATTCATATTAGATAATATTATAAAGTGGGCCTGTATGCCAGCCTCATTGATCTTAATTAAATAAGTACATCATTTCAAATTGATTTTATTTATAATTAAATACATTACCCTCCTTCGGCAATCGGGTAAAAGTAAAAAGCCATCAAATTAAAATAAATAGTTCCATGTCTTATTTTTTCGAATGAAGCAAATGGGTATCTATCGATATCGATAATGTAATTGAAAATGCAATGTGTTATACTGCACTGATGTCACCTTAGTTGAGTAGTAGCACGGGGTCTCATTGCTAATAAAGAAAATTTGGTTCAAATAAATCTCACTAGATGGCGCGACATGTACACACAATTCAATAGAATTTTGTAAAATTATCATTTTCTGGAATTGAACATAAAAATTGTATGTTCTTGTTTAATCGACTCTCCTATATACAAAATTATGGAATATTGGGCTCTTAATTCACATTTAAAAGATTATTTGAACGTATCATTTAAAACTGATGCCAATAGATGGCGCATTTTTAAATTTCTGTGGCATTCCACACGATTATTAAAATTTGCATTGTAACATATTTTGGTGCAAAAAATCTTTAAAAACGTGCATAAAAATACTATAAAACGAACCTTCATTGTATTTAAAGAAAAAAATATTCTCGAACCTAGTAAACCATTTTACTTGCAAATCGCTGCTAACACCATCTATTGCCGTGAAACGGGATCGAACGCGATTGATGTACTTACAAAAATAACAAGATTAATCAGATGAAAAACGCCAGTTACGTCGGCACGGTTTCTTTGTATGGGATGAGGCATCTGTATGCTAGTAATATATTATCTGTGGTAGTAGTAAATATCGACCTATGACTCAATTAAGTTCATAATTGCGACCATATAAAAATCCATCGATATTTTTTTGACATGGCACGGTCCGTCCACGTCCCGGGCACGGCCCTAGTATGTGTGGATTGACATTTATAGTTTAACTATGTCTATCTGTCCGTCCGCAGCTTAGCTCAGAGACTCTTAGAACTAAAAAGCTACAATTTGGCATGGATGTACTATGGGCCAAAGCTACATCTGATCACTTTGAAAACAAAATCCCGTGCGCAAGATGACCACAGCCGCGTCCGCCCTTTTTGCGTCGACCATAGCCAAATGACTTGTTTGTTTTTTTTCCGTTTTTTTATTACAAAAGCAAGGGGCTGACAGGTACTAGAGAAACAGTCACCCGATGCTGCGATGCTATTGGTTGATGAGTATAAGTTGGCGTAAATTTAGCGGGCGAGCCCTGCAAGCAGAAATAGTCCTTACAGTGATCAGATATAGCTTTGGCCGAATGTACATATTAATAATTCCGACAAAGTGGTAAAATAAAAACATGTTTTTTTTTCTTTTACCGCTTTTTTTTTAGACGCAATGTGAGGATGTTTTTTTCTCGTCTATCCCATGGCATGGGGTATCATTGGATCGGCCATTCAAAAATATTACGGGTCTGTTAAAATCATTTTTCGATTCAGGGATCAGTTTGCGTAAAATTAAGGTTTGAATTGCAAATTTTTTGTTAAAGTCAAGTGTCAGGTTTTACAAGTTTAAGAGTAATAGTCGACCAACTTATAAAAAAAATATTGAAACAGTAAAAAAATTGTACAAATGCCATTGAAAAATTACTATTATTTTAGTAATTTTTCAATGGCATTTTGAAGTTGTTAGTTGTGTAAAACAGAAAGTAATTATATGCTTATGAACCATGTAAAAATATATGTAGGGAAGACTGTAATTGTCAGTAAAAGCCATTATTGCATGGGTTCTTTTCGGACTATTACGAGTTCGACAAACAAACTTCTTTGCTTGTATGTACTGTATTTCTCCTTTAGTTTTATCACGAATTCACAACTCAATCCAACCCGCCATATTCTTACTCGATCTCCTCCACGATCTCCCTTGTTCTTGCCAAAACTAGTGCTTAGTGTTACGTCAAGTAAACATCTGTCAGTCATTCGAAACCATAGCTCTTTTCAAAACGAAATCATCAGAAGTGCCGACACTGCCTCCTGACTGTTGCGAGGCCGCGAGAATTGAACAAGCCTTATATTGGCCCGTCATATCTTACACACCAAAGAAAGTAACATTCCATTTGGATCCGCTCGTCCATTGCTGACATGCATACATGCATACTCTGTGATATCCTACGGTGTAGACCAGGCACACAAGATCCTTTAGATCAACCAATAACTCATCATATCATGTGTGGAACGGACGCACAAGGCCCTTTTCAACCAACCAACGACTCATCATATATCGCAATGTAGACCGGGCGCACTGGGCACTTTCGACCAACCAACTATTCACAGCATGGCATGGACCGGGCGTACTGGGCCCTTTCGACCATCCACTTGTGCAACGCGTGGCGTGGACCGGGCGTTCTGGGCCCCTTCGACCACCCACCTACTAACAGCATGGCATGGACCAAGTTCAATGGCTATACAATGTGATTTTTGTTTAAACGACTGCGTTAGAACCACAAAAGGGTGGTAATGTTTGCCCAATTAATAGAGCACCACCATTTAATAAAAATAAGAACAAACTGATCTCACCAGTTTCTGTAGATACTTCCCATAGTCAGAGGTTCGCGAAATCTGAACTTTCTAATGCGCAGCACATTCTTCACATACCACTTTATTACCATTACTTTTGACCAGGCCGGTAGAGTTAAGAATCCCATCACTTGAGGTACTCTTCAAACTTGTTAACCATGTTTCCAAAATAGTCATGATTCTCTCCGGGCCATGATTTGCAAAATAAGTCTTATTTTTAGTTTCTGGTTTTTGTACCAACTTATTGATCCTTCTTGTATTCTTTAAATTAAACTTAACAGCTGAGCTCAAAAGCCTGACAAAATAATTTAAAACAAAAAAATTGAGGCACTTTTCAACTAAACTAACATTTACCGGCCTTAGTGGAAATATTAATTATGTGAATTTAGGTAACTTCATTAGTTTAAACTAGTTACTATTATTGTAAACTCTCCGAATTTAATTGAGCAGAGGTAGACCTTTCAATAAGCTTTCACACCATCATGATCAAACTATATAGTTGAGAAATGTTTTTCAGTCAGTGTTACAGCACTGACATTTGTGCCACATGTTAAATTTAGTCTTTTTATATATTTTTTTACCTTTGTATAGATTCTTTTACCGATTATTTTGTGAATGTATGAACATTGTAGGCCTTCTAGATGCTAGTTAACATTTGTTAACTTTTTTATTAATTATATAGTCTTTTTTTTTGTTTCTTACGACTTATTGTCGAGCCTACGTTGTCCCTCTATAGTGCGAATGCTGTAACATGGAAATATTGTAAAACTAAACCATTTTTTAAAAGAGTAACCATGGAGTTTCTTGCCGGTTCTTCTCCATAGAAAACGACCAACCCGAACCGTGCACCTTTTGTCTACGTTTTATAAGTGCCCATGTAGGCCTATGTGAAATAAAAAAGTTTAATTTTGTTCTTTTTTTAGTCACTCCTTGTGCTACAAATAAGATACTCTTCACACAAGCCTTCTAGTTTCACGCTACCAACATTCTTTCAGTAGGTAATTTCACTGATCACAAATTGTTCGATTGTTATTTCACTAGTCTCCTCAATAAATAGCTCTTATAGCCCGCGATCTGCTGTAGGGAAGACTGTGTAATTGTCAGGAAAAGCCATTATTGCATGGGTTCTCTTCGGGCTAATACGTGTTAGACAAAAAAACTTCTTTGCTTGTTTGTACTGTATTTCTCCTTAGGTTTTATAACGAATTCACAACTCAATCCAACCCGCCATATTCCTACACAAACTCCTCCCTGATCTGCCTTGTTCGCGTCAAAAACTAGTGCTTAGTGTTACGTCAAGTTGACATCTGTCAGTCATTTGAAACCATAGGAGAACTATGGTTTCGAATGACTTCAAAACGAAATTATTAGAAGTGTCGACATATACAAAAAAAAATCATAACATCCTTAATAATAATGATTTCTAAATTAATAATATTTATGCTCGAATAACATCGCATTGGCGTGGGCGGAGTGGTTGGCAGTGCTGGTCCGTACAGCGCATGCGTGCGAGGAGTTTATTTTGAGTTATAGCAGATGTATTTTCTACGTTTTAAACCGACTTCCCAAAAGGAGGAGGTTATCAATTCGACTGTATTTTTTTATGTTTGTTACCTCAGAACTTGCTACTATCGTCTCGTTTGATGATTATTTTTTGATTTGAAAGCTTTGAAGAAGATTTGAAAACCCGTTTTGTTTAAGTTTCATGTTATTGGTAAATAAAAAAATAACTTTTTAAAAAAATACAACTGACTTCCAAATGAAAACACTACAAAGTGAAGTCAGTTGTATTTTTTGGAAAAGTTATTTTTTAATTTTTCACTTTTTAGTTATGGTACATAATGGACCAGTTATATAGGCTAGGTACCAAAAATGCCCAAAGTGGAGCCAGAATAGATTAAGCCAATAACATGAAACTTAAACAAAACGGGTGGAATAAACTTCTGTGTGACAGGATTTCCTACTACAGATGCCAGTCTTCCACAAAGGATTTAAAAAGTAATATTGCTCCATTATGTAATAGTTTATAGGAAACCTTTGTGGAAGAGAAAATAAAAAAAAATATTTATAAGAGTATACCAAGGTGAACTGTTTGCACATGCGTACCCCTTTAGAGCGGACTAGTGTGATATTATGTTATGAAATGGTGTTGTACGCTACGATAGATCGTGGTAGAGGAAATGAAAGAGAAGTGGACTGTATAACAAGATGAAGTATATTGAAATAGAGAAGATGAGAAATTATAGAACAACGGTCGGTTAAAAGTAAACAAAGGGAAATGATGCGCGAGCGCAGCCGTGCGTGGAGATGTGCAGCAGCTGACTGGTGTGGCGGTGTGTCGCTCGCTCGGCCGTCGGCCGGCGGGCACCCCGCTGCCCCGCGTCCCTCGTTCACTGCTGCTGGCGCGCGACGGTGTTGAGAGGAGCGGGTCTCAACATGCTCCCCCCGTTGAAGAGTCTTCAACAGTAGAAACCGGCAGCGGGCAGATGGTGTTGAAGGCGCGCCGGATGACACCCTTTATTGTGTGGATGTCAGCGACCCTCGCGACGCCATCTCTGCCTGGGAGAACATGTTTGATGCGTCCTAAAAGCCACATAAGAGGAGGTAAGTGGTTGTCCTTTATGACAACTAAAGTTCCTTCCTTGAGCTCGCCAGACGACCGGCACCATTTCGTTTTCTCTTGGAGCCACATAACATACTCGTGTGAGAAACGAGCCCAGAAGTGCTGCTTCAGATATTCGATACGGCGAAATCGTTTCAAGCTGTTGACATTGACGTCCTGGATCTGTGGATGAGGCAGCATGATTAGAGAACGACCAATAAGGAAGTGTGCCGGGGTTAATGGAGCGAGGTCGGAAGGATCGCTGGACAGTGGAGTTAAGGGCCTTGAGTTTAAAATAGCCTCAACTTGAATTAAACAAGTCGCCATCTCCTCAAAGGTCAGGTTTGTTAAGCCCAAAGTGCGTCGTAGATGATGCTTGGTGGATTTAACTGCAGACTCCCATAGGCCTCCGAAGTGTGGAGTATATGCAGGTATAAATGAAAAGTTTATACCAGGGTCGATTTTATTGAGGTTTAAGTCTTGCGAAAGTAGCCGGGCCAACTCATTGAAAGCACCGACAAAGGTTGTACCGTTGTCGGAAAAGATGTTACGGGGTTTTCCCCTTCGAGCAATAAAGCGGTTTAGTGCGGCTAAGAAAGCTTCCTTTGTAAGGTCCGACACAAGTTCGAGGTGGATGGCTCTCGTAGCTAGGCACACAAACACACAAATAAAGCATTTGATGAGTCTACACCCTCTGCCTTTCCGGTCAGCTATCATGATGGGGCCGGCGTAGTCTACTCCTGTGTCTAAAAATGGAAACTCTAAATGTAGACGCTGCTCTGGAAGATTACCCATGATAGGCTGAATAGTGTTGGCCTTGATCCTACAACATTTCACGCATTGATGTGTGGTCTTTTTTGCCAAGTTCCTACCCCCAATAGGATAATAGTGATGACGAACAGTGGCCAATAAAAGTTGTGGCCCAGCATGCAAGAGGCGTAAATGAAACATGTTGAACAAGAGAATGCAAATTGTATGAGAACTAGATATTAGAATTGGATGCTTGACGTTATAGTCATAGAATGAGTTATTTAATCTTCCTCCAACACGAATTAGATTAGAAAGAGTATCAAAGAAAGGTGACAAAGATAATAGCTTATTCTTTGCTGGTAACTGTTTACCTGATTTAAGTAAGTGGTACTCTTCCGGGAAAGATTCCATTTGACTAAATCTTAATAATAAGTTTAAAGAATTGTTAAGTTCAGTAGAAGTTAGTGAACCAGTTTCAAGTGATTTTTTATTGCATTTATTAATGAATCGCATGACGTATGCCGTCACACGCTGTAATGTGCTGAAGCTTGAGAATTTTGAAATTAACGCATTAATTGGATTTTCTATAATGTGATTAGAAACCTGAAAAGAAGCAACTGTTTCCGATAATTCAGAATTATTATGATGTGATTCAGGGAACTGAGGCCATGAAGATGTATCTTTGCTAAGAAATTGTGGTCCTGACCACCACAATGAAGACGACAAAAGCCTGTCAGTACTAAGCCCACGCGAAGCGAGGTCTGCGGGGTTTTCAGCTGACGGAACATAGTGCCATGCCTCTCCTGCTACAGTTTCCTGAATTTCAGACACTCGATGACGAACGAATGTCTTTAATTGATTTGGTGAAGTAGATAACCATCCCAAGACGATGGTGGAATCACACCAACAATGGACTTCATCAAATTGTAAAGTAAGTGACTTACGAACCTTTGAGTATAATCGTGAACCCAACAAGGCACCACATAGCTCAAGTCGCGGTATAGTTGTGGATTTGATTGGAGCTATCTTGCTTTTAGCGGTAAGGAGGTGTACAGTGATCTCGCCGTCTCTCGAAACACTGCGAACATAAACACACGCCCCATAAGCCTTTTCGGATGCGTCAGTGAATATATGCAGCTGTAGACAGGACGCTGATTCACACAACACCCACCGAGGTATCTTGAACTCGTTTAGAAGGTGCAGGTTATTTTGAAAATTATTCCAAGCATACTGAATATGCGTAGGAACAAGCTCATCCCACGAACATTTGGCCAGCCACAGAAGCTGCATAATAATTTTGGCTTCCACTATGCATGGAACGACTAGGCCAATGGGATCAAAGATTTGTGCTATGGTTGACAAGATATGACGTTTAGTAGTTTTGTCAGTGGAGTTTAAGTTAATAGAATAGGAAAACGTGTCACTTAAGCTCTTCCATAGAAGCCCCAGAGTCTTCGACTGCTCGTTGTCGCTCAGGTCCAAAACATCAGAAACGTCATGTTCACCGCTTAGCGCCTGTAGTACCTGACTAGAATTGGACCGCCATTTTCGAAGGTTGTATTTTGCTGACCGAAGGATGTCGTCAACACGGCGGCTTTTTTCTAAAATTTCTGAAACAGATGGTCCACCCGACAAGTAATCGTCCACGTAAAAATCATGTGCTATCGAAAACTTGGTTGAAGAATCTGAGCACTCTTCAGCCAATTGCAGCAAACATCTGGTAGCTAAAAAGGGTGCTGATGCCGTGCCATACGTTACGGTGTCAAGCGTGTATTCCTTTAACGGATGAGTTGGTTCTTCCCTCCAAAGTATTTTTTGTAATGGACGATTACTGTCGTGAATAAGAGTTTGTCGATACATTTTTTCAATGTCCGCGCTTATGACTATTTTATGCTGACGGAAACGAAGCAGTATTGACAACAAATCATCTTGGATAGGGGGACCAACCATCTGTATTTCGTTAAAAGACCTACCTGATGAGGTTTTGGCGGAAGCGTCAAAAACAACTCTTAATTTGGTGGTAGTTCTTGACTCCTTGAGAACACCATGATGTGGTAAATAGTTAGAACATGTTGAGTCTAATGGGCGCTTACTTGACTCAGACATATGTCCCAGCTTTATATACTCATTAATGAAGTCAACGTATAGGCTTTTAAGGCGAGGATCTCTACCCAAACGACGTTCAAGTGATAGAAATCGCTGCTTAGCCATCATGTATGAATCACCCAATACGTCCAGTGACTCTCTAAAGGGGATACTTACCACAAATCGACCATCAGAATTACGATATGTGGTATCTTTAAAATGTTGTTCACAGGATCTCTCTTCACCAGAATGTTTATGTATGGATGTCACTGAATCTAACTCCCAAAACCGATCTAAATCTACTTGTAAGTTATAAGTGTGCATACAAACATGTGAAGAGGAATCTGACGGATAATATGCACCCGAAATGAGCCAACCTAATTTTGACTCAAGTAAAGTGGGCTTATGAGTACCTAATGCGATACGGCCGGTGCCTATGATACCCCAAAAGACTTCTGCACCGACAAGGACGTCGATGGAAGACGGAACGTGATAAGTGGGGTCGGCAAGTCGGACGTTCGTAGGTATACGTATGTTGCTAGTATCAACATAAGTATGAGGAACTGATGCTGATACTTTCGGCAATACGAGGCAATCGATGTTCAGTTCGTACTCACTGTCATCAATTGATTTTAATGACACTGAGCATCCCTGAGTACAACTAGTAGTTTGAAAATTAATACCTGTTACCTTGGACTTGGTAATGTAGGTAGGAAAGTGTAGCTTACGAACAAATTCCTCCGATATGAAATTTGTTGTGCTTCCACTGTCCAGCAAGACTCGTGCAGTGTGGTAGTTACCGTCAGCGTCGGTCACCCTCACGAGCGCTGTGGAAAGTAAAATTACTCGAGATGTAAAAGATTGACTAGCTGATAATGCAGTGTTGTGTGCACTAGGAAGAACATTGTCACTATCGGTGTGTAGAAGGGTGTTATGTTTTTGTCGACAATATTTACAATGACCAAATTTGCATCTGGAAACATCATGACCGGGACGAAGACAATTCATGCACAGATTTGAACCCTGAGCTTTTTTAATACGAGCCTGTGTCGAGAGACCTTTAAACTGCTCGCATGCATAAATAAAATGATCCTGACGACACATGGGACATGACAAAGACTTTGAAGACTTGTCAGGTACCACAGCACTGCTCTTAGATTTGGCCGCAGGTGTGTTGGGTTCAATTTTGGCTGATACTATAGGCTTAGACTCCTCAAGTGTCTCTAGTAAGTCAGCCCTGCTACTGATGAAGTTAATGAACGCAGATAAAGCTGGAGGTTCAGAAAAAGTGTTTCTGTGTTCTTCCCACTGACGGTTTGTAACGTGATCGAGTTTATTGGTCATTATGTAAATGATAAGAACATCAACAAAGGCGTTTTGAACAGGTTGACCAAGGGTTGCTAAAGCCCTAAGATTTTTATTAGTTGAGTCAATTATGTACCGTAGTGACTTACTTGACTCTCTTTCTATGGGCTGAACGTTAAAGAGTGCTTGCACATGATAGTTGACAAGCAATCTTTTGTTGTCATACCTCTCACAGAGTAACTTCCAGGCAGCATCGTAGTTTTCTGACCTGAAGTCAAGGTTATCAACAACAAGAGAAGCACTACCCTTTAAAGAAGCACGTAGATAGTGTAATTTATTTATTTTATCCAAGGATGTGTTGTTATGTACTATTGAAATGAAAGTGTCTCTAAATTCCAGCCAATCATGATAGCTACCTGAAAACTTGGGTAACTCAATTTTGGGTAAACGAATTGAATTGTGTTTGTGTGTACTAGTAGTACAAGAATCCACCTCGCTTGCGGAGTCCCCCTTAAGAAGACTTCTTGCGCCGGTGATCAGCTGGCGTGCAGAAGCCACCAAGCTGCAGTACAGCTTTTCAAACTCCTCGCGTTCCGCATATTGCTCGCTGGGGTCATCCACCATTGCCTCCAATTCGTCCTGCAACGCATCATATTTTTCGTACAAGCTTTCAAATATATTAATTCGATATTCGATTTCGATAACTTGCACCTCACTCAACTTTTCGCAAGTCTTAGAAATGTTTAAATAATTATTAAACTGCGTTAGCTTGGCTTTAATTGAAGCTCGCTTCTTAACTAAGCTTTTCATGTCAGCCATGACAATTAAAAAATAATTAGCAGTTGCAGAAAATAAAAGAAAGAAAAAATAAAAAATGAGGGTATGTGATATTATTCAGTGATATTTTTTAATGATAAATAAAATTTACAGTGGGCACAGAGCTATAAGCAGTAAGAAATGAGATTGCTATCACAAAAGCACTAGGCGTTTCCGACTGAATCTGCTGAGTAATGCTAAGCGAATGATGCAATGTTTTCTTTACACAAAACAAAATAAATTCAATTTAATTCACTGGAACAATGCAAAATATATCGATTAATAATTAAAATAAGTAAGATTTAGGTTAAAACCGTTACAAATAACGGAATTGTGACTGGTACCTACCTACTATTATTAAATTATTAAAATCTTTTTATTTTTTTACTTTTTATTTAAATTTTAAACCTGTGTAGGCACTAAATAAGAAATGGAAACTGTTTAAACAAGTTGATAGGCTGAAGATTATGGATAGACTGAATTTTAACGGAATTGCAACTATTAAATAAGTTCAAATTAGGAAAAATAATTTAGCAAAATGATGGGAAAAAGGAATTGGAACGTTCTCACGGTTTTATGCTGTCAACCTCTGACGACTGTAGCCGAATGTTGAAGTCTTCTTGTCCCGTAGTCTCGACGATCTATTCATGCGCCGTCCGTTGGTTTGAAGTCGATGAAGACGGCTGTTGCCGTATCGACGTTCACGATGCCCAATGCAGACGATGAGACGCGAAGAATGAAGATCTCTTGAACCCGAAGAAGAAGTCCTTTGTTCTTCAACCGACGAACCGTTGAATTTTTGAATTCGAAAATTCCGTTGTCTTCTTCGTTTGGCTCGAAAGTTAACGGTAGAAGGACCAATGTACGCTACGATAGATCGTGGTAGAGGAAATGAAAGAGAAGTGGACTGTATAACAAGATGAAGTATATTGAAATAGAGAAGATGAGAAATTATAGAACAACGGTCGGTTAAAAGTAAACAAAGGGAAATGATGCGCGAGCGCAGCCGTGCGTGGAGATGTGCAGCAGCTGACTGGTGTGGCGGTGTGTCGCTCGCTCGGCCGTCGGCCGGCGGGCACCCCGCTGCCCCGCGTCCCTCGTTCACTGCTGCTGGCGCGCGACGGTGTTGAGAGGAGCGGGTCTCAACAGGTGTAAACAATAAACAGAAATGCGATTGCAGTTATCCCGAGTGATTTGCCGTCATTAATTAAAGAGTTCTGATGTATATCTCCGAGGTTCTTCACCAGATCTTGATTAAAATGAAATGGGACCACACGACAAGCACCAGCTTTCAAATAAAAAAAGAATCATCAAACGAGACGATAGTAGCAAGTTCTGAGGTAACAAAAATAAAAAAATACAGACGAATTGATAACCTCCTCCTTTTGGGAAGTCGGTTTAAAACGTAGAAAATACATCTGCTATACCACAAAATAGACTCCTCGCACGCATGCGCTGTACGGACCAGCACTGCCAACCACTCCGCCCACGCCAATGCGATGTTATTCGAGCGTAAATATTATTAATTTAGAAATCATTATTATTAAGGATGTTATGATTTTGTTTGTATATGTCGACACTTCTAATAATTTCGTTCTGAAGTCATTCGAAACCATAGGAGAGCTATGGTTTAGGAATATGGCGGGTTGGATTGAGTTGTAAATTCGTTATAAAACCTTATGAGAAATACAGTACATACAAGCAAAGAAGTTTTTTTGTCTAACACGTATTAGCCCGAAGAGAACCCATGCAATAATGGCTTTTCCTGACAATTACACAGTCTTCCCTACAGCAGATCGCGGGATATAAGGGCTATTTATTGAGGAGACTAGTGAAATAACAATCGAACAACTTGTAATTAGTGAAATTACCTACTGAAAGAATGTTGGTAGCGTGAAACTAGAAGGCTTGTGTGAAGAGTATCTTATTTGTAGCACAAGGAGTGACTAAAAAAAACAAAATCAAACTTTTTTATTTCACATAGGCCTACATGGGCACTTATAAAACGTAGACAAAAGGTGCACGGTTCGGGTTGGTCGTTTCCTGTGGAGAAGAATCAGCAAGAACCTCCATGGTTACTCTTTTAAAAAATGGTTTAATTTTACAATATTTCCATGTTACAGCATTCGCACTATAGGGGGACAACGTAGGCCCGACAATAAGTCGTAAGAAACTAAAAAAAAAGATTATATAATTTATAAAAAAGTTAACAAATGTTAACTAGCATCTAGAAGGCCTACAATGTTAATACATTCACAAAATAATCGGTAAAAGAATCTATACAAAGGTAAAAAAATATATAAAAATACTAAATTTAACATGTGGCACAAATGTTGTTATCAGTGCTGTAACACTGACTGAAAAACATTTCTCAACTATATAATTTGATCATGATGGTGTGAAAGCTTATTGAAAGGTCTACCTCTGCTCAATTAAATTCGGAGAGTTTACAATAATAGTAACTAGTTTAAACTAATGAAGTTACCTAAATTCACATAATTAATATTTCCACTAAGGCCGGTAAATGTTAGTTTAGTTGAGAAGTGCCTCAATTTTTTTGTTTTAAATTATTTCTTCAGGCTTTTGAGCTCAGCTGTTAAGTTTAATTGAAAGAATACAAGAAGGATCAATAAGTTGGTACAAAAACCAGAAACTAAAAATAAGACTTATTTTGCAAATCATGGCCCGGAGAGAATCATGACTATTTTGGAAACATGGTTAACAAGTTTGAAGAGTACCTCAAGTGATGGGATTCTTAACTCTACCTGGCTGGTCATAAATAATGGTAATAAAGTGGTAATTGAAGAATGAGCTGCGCATTAGAAAGTTCAGATTTCGCGAACATCTGACTATGGGAAGTATCTACAGAAACTGATGAGGTCGGTTTGTTCTTATTTTTATTAAATGGTGGTGCTCTATTAATTGGGCATACATTACCACCCTTTTGTGGTTCTACTGTAGTCGGTTAAACAAAAATTACATTGTATAGCCATTGAACTTGGTCCATGCCACGCTGTTAGTCGGTGGGTGGTCGAAGGGGCCCATAACACCCGGTCCACGCCACGCGTTGCGCAAGTGGATGGTCGAAAGGGTCCAGTACGCCCGGTCTATGCCACGCTGTGAATAGTTGGTTGGTCGAAAGTGCCCAGTGCGCCCGGTCTACATTGCGATATATGATGAGTCGTTGGTTGGTTGAAAAGGGCCTTGTGCGCCCGTTCCACACATGATATGATGAGTTGTTGGTTGATCTAAAAGATCTTGTGTGCCTGGTCTACACCGTAGGATATCACAGAGTATGCAAGTATGCATGTCAGCAATGGACGAGCGGATCCAAATGGAATGTTACTTTCTTTGGTGTGTAAGATATGACGGGCCAATATAAGGCTTGTTCAATTCTCGCGGCCTCGCAACAGTCAGGAGGCCGTGTCGGCACTTCTGATGATTTCGTTCTGAAGAGAGCTATGGTTTCAAATGACTGACAGATGTTTACTTGACGTAACACTAAGCACTAGTTTTAGCGAGAGCAAGGGAGATCGGGGAGGAGATCGAGTAGGAATATGGCGGGTTGGATTGAGTTGTGAATTCGTGATAAAACTAAAGGAGAAAAACAGTACATACAAGCAAAGAAGTTTGTTTGTCGAACTCGTAATAGTCCGAAAAGAACCCATGCAATAATGGCTTTTCCTGACAATTACAGTCTTCCCTACATATAGTTTTACATGGTTCATAAGCATATAATTACTTTCTGTTTTACACAACTAACAACGTTATTTTAGTAATTTTGCAATGGCATTTGTACAATCTTTTTACTGTTTTAATTATTTTTTATAAGTTGGTCGACTATTACTCGTAAACTTGTAAAACCTACTTAGCTATTTGGTTATATTTACTACTGCCGTGAATTTTTCAGATATCCAAAAGCAACCATTTAGCTGGCAGGGGGGAGGGACTTTAACAAAAATTTGCAATTCACACCTTAATTTTACGCAAACTGATCCCTGAATCGAAAAATGATTTTAACAGACCCGTAATATTTTTGAATGGCCGATCCAATGATACCCCATACCATGGGATAGACGAGAAAAAAACATCCTCACTTTGCATAAAAAAAAGCGGTAATAGAAAAAAAAACATGTTTTTATTTTACGACTTAGTCGGAATTATTAATATGTACATCCATCCATTGTAGCTTTCTAGTTCTAAGTCTCTGAGCTAATCTGCGGACGGACTGACAGACATAGTTAAACTATAAAGGTCTATCCACACATACTAGGGCCGTGCCCGGGACGTGGACGGACCGTGCCCCGTCAGGGGCTCAAAAAAATATCGATGTGTACATTTTATATGAACTCGTTCACACACGTCCGTGCACGGGCAAATGACGAAGCTTCAATGCCTGGGCCCAGCCCTGTCACGTCCCGGGCACGGCCCTGATATGTGTGGATAGACCTTAAGGGTTCCTTGTTAACTTGGGAATCCTAAAACATAAGAAATAAAAAAGAAAGAAGCGCGCTTGTCTGTATAAAAATACACCCGTATTAAGATAAAGCACATCAAATTTCAGTAGGCAATATTATTTCATAATATAATTTCATTGACGGACTA
Source organism: Orthosia cruda (assembly GCA_964057195.1). Classification (NCBI taxonomy): domain Eukaryota; kingdom Metazoa; phylum Arthropoda; class Insecta; order Lepidoptera; family Noctuidae; genus Orthosia; species Orthosia cruda. The sequence continues at coordinate 6,489,677 of OZ059852.1, read as the reverse complement.
AATAAACAACCCTGTCCTATAATTTGACTACCCAGGAAACATGCCTATTCCTTTTGCCGTCGGTCTACGACACAATGGGTGTGCAATGGATACTGTTTGCAGATTGAATATTGTATTTCATTCTACAGCGTGACGTCGAACTGAAACTGTGCAACAAATTGATTTCATGCAGTTAGTGATAACATGCAGCAATACCATGTTTGACCACCGCGGTACATTGAAACGATCTGGTGCACATCTTGTACAAATGAATGCCAGCCTGTAAATCTTGTGTACAGGCCGTCCTATATCCATTGATTAATTATTTTTCTCTGACGAAGTGTGACGACTGTTCACTAAGCGATTTGCATTTTCTCAATTTGCGTGTACATCGATTACATCGACTTCCTAATATGGAAATAAAGAATTTGTGAAAAAAGAAGAATAATTGGAATTTATGATCTTCTACCTCGTAAGTCTAGTGATAGCACAATTGTGAATGCCAACCATAAAGGTCGATTCTCGGGTGGAACGAAGTGGTATTAGATTTTCCGCTTTCTTTTTTTACGGCTCATTAAGAGACGTATAAAGTTCGAGTAAAATATTTTAAGTACCTCTCCACTTACCCCATCGAGGTATGCGGGTTGATGTCATATGTAAAGTGGTCTAATAATTTATCATATCTTTGACGACATGTTTGGTGCATTGGCCACCGTCAGCATAGGCCATCACTTTGGAGTTTCTTGGTTTGTGGCAGTGACTGGAACTACGCTCGTCTGTATGCAGAGTCAGGCTACTATGAGATGGCTCACCCAGAATCTGCTCACCCTTAACTTGGATAAAACTAGATTTATGACATTTAGTCCAAGAAAAGCTTCCCAGCCGGCCCTACCCTTCAGTCTGAAAACTCATACATGCCAAAAAATAAAAATTTTGGCTGCACCGAAGTTATGCGCACGCATCCATTAAATATCTTGTAGTCTAGATTGACAGCACGTTGACGTGGAAAAACCCGAAAAGTCCGCCAATTTCTCTACCCTGAGAACTGTTTTTGTTTGCTCTTGCTCATTCCATTATAAAATACTGTATCTTGGCTTGGGGAGGCGCTGGTAAATGTCTCTGCGCCCTCTCCAAACTGCTACGTTTGGAGAGGGCACAGAGGGCTGTCTTGAAGGTCATGGCCATTCGTTTCCCTATCAGTGACTTGTATACGCTGTGGAAACTACACACATTAAGACACTCTTTCATTGTGAGTACGGTGTTGAGAAAGCACTCTAACTTGTTGAACGCCATTCGAGTATATAAAGATTGTTTAATTGTATCTTACTATACTAACTTCTTTTTCAAAGTATAATATTACTAACGTAAACTTACGTCTGTGACGGGAGAAAAAATATTCGTATTATTAACCATTATCCAGTGCGTAATAAACCAAAATGCCACGCGAACGAAGTCGCAGGCAAAGGCTAATAAATACATATAGATATAAAAATGATCCATTTAACAACAGTCTTGAACTGAAAAAAAACTTTATTTTTATATTTTTACTTTTAATACCTACCTCAAATTACCATGAAAATCATTTATAGCCAAATAACATCTCATGACGATACCAATAAGCCCAAACACGACTAGGATACTTTTTTTTATTTCGGAGTTCCAGTGCTTACCTTCAGGCTTCGTTATCAGATCAGTTTGATGGGACTATTTTCATCAATGCCAGTTATTTTTAAGTATTTGCTTCATCATAGTCGGTATACTATTCGAGATATCTTATACCCGTGACATACTTATCATTAAGGAGTTCCAGGGGTTAATTGTGGTCTTCTTCATCAGTTTCTCTTCACTGAATAATACTTTCTGGGTGCAAATGCTTGCTATTGTTGATGAAAATACTGAAATCGCTATATATTTGCTTATAAAATTTGAAGAGTTCCCTTGATTTCTCCAGGGTCCTATCAGATCCTATCCTAATGACCATGGGGCTACTTGAAAAGTATACGCTTTCAAAAAAGGAATAATTTTCTAAATTGGTCTAGGCGTATTTGAGTGATGGGGGAACATACATAAAAAAAAAGATGCCGTCAAATTGAGAACTTCTTTCTTTTTCTGAAGTCGGTGAAAAAGCGCGTACATCATCGAAGACTGTCAAAGGCGTATAGCGGAAAAATGCTCGGTTTCTGCGGGATATGCCGCGGGTGTGAACTAATAATAATAATACCAGCCTGTAACTGTCCCACTGCAAGGCAAAGTCCCCTTTCCATACAGAGAAGACAAGAGCATTGCTCACCAAGCTTGTTCAAGACGAGTTTGATATTTCAAACTTATATTAACTATATATTCAGGTTTCTTTACCATGTTTGTACTTAATATATAATTTATACAGGGTGTTTGGAAGGGAGCTGTACATACGCCTAGGGTAGAAACTAGGGATAGTCTGCTACCTACCCCCGCCCATTATATTGACCTTGGCCTCAAGGTTTTTTTTTAATTTATTATTATTTTTTATTTGACTTTTTTATGATTTTTTGACTAAAACTACCTGTAGCTCAAAATCTATCCATGGGACCGGTCGGCTAATGGTCTTGTTTTAATCGTTAGAGTCTTAGGGTCCTGCAAAAAATTATTTTACACCAGAAAATTGTGGAGAAGAAAAGTTATGGGGCCTGAAGTACCGTAGTAAGGTAAAGAAATAATTTTAAGGGCAACTTTCTATGGGGTTTAAAAAAAAACTAACAGGGTTGGAGTTCTTCTGATTTTTTTAAAACATCCTCAGTCCATGCCCTTTCTAACGATATGCTAAAAGTGTAATTATCACTTTTAGTTTTAAAGTTATTAATTAATTTCCGCAACTAGGGCACTTCAAGCAAAAATTTCAACTAATGAAAATTAAATGTGTTCGATCGTAAAAGGATGGCAAATGAACACAATCTCCATCACTGGGCACCCAGAGATCAAAACCCGAGAGTCAAGAGGCACAGAGGTTTTCAACGAAGGTTCTCCGTGAACGTATGGGCAGGCGTCATCGGTAATCGGTTGATAGGGCCGCACTTTTTGCCAGACAACCTAAACGGGCAAAACTACTTAGATTTCCTCGAAAACGATTTGCCTGATTTAGCGGAAGAAGTGTTTGACGAAGATCGGCCCATAGTCTTCCAGCACGACGGCTGTCCTGCTCATTGGAGCCTAGCAGTGAGGGAGCTTCTGGACAACTGCTTTCCTAATTCTTGGATTGGTCGGGGTGGGCCAATTCCCTGGCCCCCAAGGTCGCCTGACCTTACCCCACTCGACTTCTACGTCTGGGGAAGGGCGAAAGAGTTGGTGTACGCAGAAGAAGTACCAACAAGGGAGGTTCTAATTAACAGGATCCACGCCGCATTCGATACAATGCGCGAGGAACTGCTGCTTAGAACGGTGACCGTGGAGATGAGGAAGAGGTGCCGAGCATGTTTACAGGTCAATGGTCATCAATTTGAACAAAATTTGTAATTAATTAAAATTAGTAATTAATTAAAATTTGTAATTTAATGACATTAGTCATTACCAAATTTTTTGTTTCATTTGCCATCCTTTTACGATCGAACACATTTAATTTTCATTAGTTGAAATTTTTGCTTGAAGTGCCCTAGTTGCGGAAATTAATTAATAACTTTAAAACTAAAAGTGATAATTACACTTTTAGCATATCGTTAGAAAGGGCATGGACTGAGGATGTTTTAAAAAAATCAGAAGAACTCCAACCCTGTTAGTTTTTTTTTAAACCCCATAGAAAGTTGCCCTTAAAATTATTTCTTTACCTTACTACGGTACTTCAGGCCCCATAACTTTTCTTCTCCACAATTTTCTGGTGTAAAATAATTTTTTGCAGGACCCTAAGACTCTAACGATTAAAACAAGACCATTAGCCGACCGGTCCCATGGATAGATTTTGAGCTACAGGTAGTTTTAGTCAAAAAATCATAAAAAAGTCAAATAAAAAATAATAATAAATTAAAAAAAAACCTTGAGGCCAAGGTCAATATAATGGGCGGGGGTAGGTAGCAGACTATCCCTAGTTTCTACCCTAGGCGTATGTACAGCTCCCTTCCAAACACCCTGTATAACCTTTAACTGCTGACGTGAGAGCCGCAAAGGCCTAGCGAAAATAAATACTTTCGAATTACTCCCTTCCGCCCTACGCCACGTATACGGTGCTTCTAGTAGTTTCGAGTTTAGTCACTTAGAGGCTGTGAGTGGTAGTGTATGTTACAGCACGTGCAATTATGGTAAGTAAATTCATTACAAGAATTTTAGTGGTTCTCTCTGACCCCACATCAGTATTTACGTAACTAAGTTTTTAGGTTCATATTTTGTAGTTAATTGAATAGCCTAAAACATAACCCAGTACTTCTTCCAGAAGCTTCGGAGAAAGTCTACATACCTATACAAGTTATTTGTGTAAAAAACATGTTTGTCTTCAATGCGCAAAGGATGTTTGGGCGTAATTTGAAAATTGGTGCCTGCAGTTTTGTATTCCGCTTATAGTACGAAAGTAGATTATTATAATATATAGTTTATTGGAGACACTATTAAAGTTTTATATTATAAGCAAGTTAATTTGTTTACTTTGGTTGACATTTTAAGATAAACAAAGTGATTTCTGATCTCTAGTAATTTCTGCCATAGAAATGTTAACTCTACTTTAATTGTCAAAAATAAGTCTCATTAAAATAAAAAATGTAAGATTTATGTATTTCGTAGTTTGGTTTAATATATGCGTACATATGTATTAATTATCTAAATTCATCAAGTTAAGGGCATCACAAGCCCCCACGTCAGTGCATAAGTAAAAAAAATCCATGTCAGTAGCTAAGGGTTAATAGTACGATGTGAATGTGAATTCAAAACCCGGGTTCAGTGAGCTTGGTTGGAGTTTTCACTCGTCACTATCACAATCACAACTAGTTGAATAATCTTAACTTTAACATAAATATCTTGTTTTTACAGATACAGAGGAACATGCAATCACGGTGTCCGTCAATGGCCAAAACTTGACAACAATTTCAAATAAGGAAAAGTCAGTTGAAAATTATATCTTCAAATATATAGATGGAGAGATATTAAATGTTACGTGTCAAAATAATATGTATTTCTCTGCAAATGGCACTCTATATTTTAGTTTTGATCCAAGTATAACTTATCATATGGGTAAGTGGGTCGATTGACATACAACATACATAGGGAATGGTATGACAGACGAATACGGAACGGTATGACAGACGAATACGCACCCTGAATAAGGCCAAGGCAGTCAGCTACTAAAAATAGTTTTCGTAAAGGATATTTTTCTTATTGGCAGGCTCGCGCTTGATCAATGTTAACAAGGTTTCAGCAATGGTATATTTTTGTTCAAGTCGTATATAATGTAAAACATAATAAACGGTTTATCTTATAATAACCGGTTACTTAAATTATGTATACATTGTGAATGCCTTAACGAACTGAAAGACTCTGCCAGCTACCCCTCTATTAAGGTTAGGTATTTGAGCAATATGGTATTAGGTATACTAACTCACTAGTCTTGGCTGAAATAAGCAAATTTTATTTATTTTAACAGGTTCACTGTCCATATAGCAAAAACAATAGTTAAAACAATCACAATTGCCAAATTATTGTTACGTTACGGGTAAACTATTCTATTCTATGTGCGTCATGGGACTGTAGGATGCATGAGAGGAGCCTTCCCGAGTGACGTACCATCCGACTTCTACTACTTCCGGCGCACCCTGGGCAATCGACTTCGGTCGATTGGCTAATCCTTTCATCAGGTTGGCAAATATAAGCTCAAAACGGCCCTACCCGGGGCCAAACGGTCCACTAACAAAACCGGCCTTGTTTGTAATCTCGATCAACATCGAAGGGTTCTCTCGGGATAAAGCAGAAATTCTCTCTGAATTAGCCCGCAAAACTCATTGCGACGTATGTCCAAGAGACCCATAGGGATTCCACTCAGATCTGGCCTCACACCGTCACATGTCCGAAGCACGGTAGCAGTGTTTGCTGCTCCCGGCGTAGTTGTAATTTCCACAAAACGTTCTAGTGACAATAACATTGAAATAATCATGCTAGACCTTGGCAACTGTAATGTAACATCAGTGTCCCTGACCCTGTGTGTGTGACCCTTCGGCACCCCATTCCAATTCAAAGTGCCGGATTTTAATATTCAGTGCACGATAATAGTAGTTGGCGACTTCAACAGCCATAGCACCAGCTGAGGAGGCTATAGCTCTTCAAACTCAGACGGTCAAACTATTAAAAACAAATAATGGCCAGAAGCGAATGACTTGACCTTAATTCATGACCAAAGACAGTATGCATTATTCAAAAGCGGTCTATTGAAATGCGGGTACAACCCAGACTTGATTTTTGTCAGCTCAAAAATTTGTATCCAAATCAAATCAATCCCCCAAACACAGCATAGGCCGATCTTGTGCAACATCCAGCCGGTTGTCCGCCCCATAGCAATTCCCTTCAAGCGCCACGTCCACTACCTGAAAGCTGATTTGGCATAATTTTCAAAGTCCGTTGATGACAAAATAAATAACCGCCCGCCTATCCCAGAAAACTATGACATGTTTGTGAACGAAGTCTCAGTCACATCTTGAAAATGCATTCCCCGAGGCTGTCGTACGTCATATATACCGGGCCTTTGCCAAGAATCCGCTGAGCCTCTAAAAGCTTACAATATCGATCCTTTTTCGGAAGATACCATTGAAACTGGAGAAAGACTGCTAGCATGGGTAAGCTAACAAAGCCGGGAAAAATGGATGGAGACCGTCACAAATTAGTCATGACACAAAACAGCAAGAAAGCTCGGAACACTATTCGCAAACTTACCGGCGCTCGCTGGTAAGCCACTTGGTTAGCTGTCACTTTCCTAGGTGAGTGCACCTAGGAAAATGACAGCTAACCAAGTGGCTTATCAGCAGCTCCTTAACGGCAAACCACCAAAACGCCTGGGCAGAACTCTTAAACCTAACAACTCCTGCTCCTACTGCTGCGGTATTCGTATCGTGGTTGTTACAATTATTTAACCACTGTCTAGAGTCAGCAAGCATACCTCACCTTTGGAGGAAATCAAAGGTTATCGCTATACCCAAACCAGGGAAACCACATGACGACCCAAAAAACTGTTGACTGATTTTGAATGTTGTCATTTAGTAAATAGAATCCAGCAAGGACAACCTCCACAGGTGGGGGTTCTCTGATGGCACTAGTCTTCAGTGCTTGTGCGGCATCTCCCCGCAGACCATGGCCCATCTCACGGAGTGCGCAGCAAGCCCTGTCACCTGCACTTGCGAGGACCTTATGACTGCGTCACCGAATGGTGTTGCCGTGGCTGATTTCTGGGCCCAAACACAATATTTAGCTTTTATATCTGCCATCGACACGCTAAGAAGGAGAATCCATATAAGCCAGTAAAATTTCGTGACCTTCGTGTCGTGTAAGCCAACGCTAAGCCTCTTAATCGGAATGCTGCCCATGTTCTGTTTAGCCAATGATTAAAAGTAACCAGAACGAAAAGTTTAATTCAGAAAATTAAAAATAATAATATTGTGTTTCCAGGCCCCAGGAGTCCGGCTATTATATCAATAAAAATATTGGCAAGAGAAATAAATAAAAAAACTGTAATTTGTAGCATCAACAACACGAATCCAAAACAACCAAATGGAAGAATACATTTTTTGTCGGATGTTCATGACTATGGTATGTAAAAAGTTGTCTCTTTTGATTAATATGATTGATACGAGAGTGAATAGTCTATAGCTCTCTCTCTTATACATTAATTTTATTATAATTTATTGAAAGTACTACAGCTACATGGGAAAAGTGTCCGACCGACACTTTTGATATATGTAGCACGCTATTTAGTGTTAGTTCGATATTTGAAATTACAGGTTTTTACAGAATGGCCAATGTGTTTTGAAAATATCTTGACAGTGTCATGGATGATATTCTCGTTCACTTAACTAACGTTATTATAATCCATCAGTTCTACAATATTCTTTTTAACATGTCTGTTATTATGTAACGAAAGAAACTTAGTTCCAACTAGATGTCACATGACACCAGAGGCAAGATACAAGAGACAGAAGACCGCGAGACGGTCTCGCTCCCCGACGAGTAGTGACACGCGTCTCGTTTGAAAATACCGAATAATTTTCATAAAACAATAAAATAACCACTTATTGTCGACACGCATGTTGAAAATTAACCTTTTTGGCCTCTAGCTATATATAATTTTTTGGGCAATCTTTGTAAAGTTTAAACAAATAATATTATCACAAATCATCTTATTAATTAACTTGGCTTGTCCTCCTAGTAATAATTTGGAATAATATGTTTTTATTTAAATAAAACGACCTACAGCGGAGACCGAGACATTTGTCGCGCTCTCATGTCTCTGTCTCCCATCTCGATCTCCGGTCTCGCGTCGCAGCGTCAACTTTCAACTTAACACTAATAATAATATTATAATAATTTGACATATCACAATTTTCAGATGTTCGTGTGAGAGGTCTGCCTAGAAATAACATCCTGTATCAATACACAAATGCGTTCAATCAGTGGACCATTGAATATCAGTACTCTGTGAATGAAACTCTCAACCTAACTTGTGTATCTAAAAGTGGTTTTACAAGTCCAAATCTGCGTACAATGGGTTTACATAGTTCACCAGAGTTTCAGTGGAAAATGAAAGGTATGCCTGTTATGTCCCCCGCGGCTTCGCTCCGGTCAACTGGCTACCTACCTACCTACCTACCCTACCTACATACCCTACCCTACATACCTACACTACCTACCCTACTTACCTTCCCGACATACCCTACATATTATACATGATTGTTGCGTAACTTTAACCGTTTACGCAACGCACGCAACGGCTACTCTCAAAAGGAATAAATTCGCCCCGTTTTAACCGACTTCCCAAAAAGGAGGAGGTTATCAATTCATCTGTATTTTTTTTAACCGGCTTCCCAAAAAGAAGTAGGTTATCAATTAGTCTTTATTTTTTTTATAACCGACTTCCCAAAAAGGAGGAGGCTATCAATTCGTCTGTATTTTTTTTTATGTGTATTATCTCAGAACTTTTTACTGGGTTTGTACAGATTGTGATGATTCTTTTTTTATTTGAAAACTAGTGCATGTCATGTGGTCCCGTTTTAATTTCATCAAGATCTGATGAAGAACTTTGGAGATATACATCAGAACTCTTCAATAAATGACGGCAAATCACTCGGGATAACTGCAATCGCATGTCTGTTTATAGTTTACACCATTTCATAACATAACATCACACTGGTGCGCTCTAAAGGGGTACGCAAGTGTGAGCAGTTGACGCTGGTAAACTCTCATTTCACCGGTTTTGTTAAGTTTTATGTTATTGGCATTATGTTAGGTAGAAATGGCCCATTATGTACCACAGCTAAAAAGTGAAATATATAAACGTTTTTACAAAAATACAATCGACTTCCAAATAAAAAGACTACGTGTGAAGTGAAAAATAACTTCAATTTCGGAAGTCGTAGTCAAAAAACGAAGTAACGAAAACAGAAACGGTCCACTGGGGATCTTTTAGCGTATGCTATTCACATCTGGAGTGAGGCCATCGAGAGGCACGGGGAAGCGCTAGCCGTCTCCCTCGACATCTCGAAGGCTTTCGACAGGGTCTGGCACGAAAGTCTCATTGGTAAGCTTCCTTCCTTCGGTCTGCCTAGTAGTCTGTGTGATTGGATTGCGGACTTCCTGAGGGATCGATCCATCCGAGTGGTTATCGACGGCTGCTCATCCGGTCAGTTAGATATCAACGCCGGAGTCCCTCAGGGGTCAGTGATCTCAGCAACATTATTCTTGCTGCACATTAATGATCTGCTAAAACCCGGAACCTTTGGGTACGCAGACGACAGCACTGTTGCTGAGAGATACGTGTCCGGCACACGGGCTACTGGGCCTCAGATGCGGTCTCTCCGGGAGGCCATGGTTGAACGCTTGAACCTGTCCTTGAAGGCGGTCTTCGAATGGGGTGTTGCCAATCTGGTCAGCTTCAATGCTTCTAAGACCCAGGCGTGTCTTTTTGCCGCTAAAAAGAGCCAATTCCACCCGGCTCCTTCTTTCCGTGGTGTAACCGTGCCGTTAACGGACCACCTCGAACTGCTTGGTGTTACGTTGACATCCACTCTCAACTTCGGTCCTTACATTGAGGCGAAAGCTCAGTTAGCTGCAAAAAAGTTGGGGATTCTTGCAAAGGTGAGACAGTACTTCACGCCAGACCAGCTGCTCAACTTGTATAAAGCGCAAGTTCGGTCATGCATGGAGTACTGCTCTCACCTCTGGGATGGATCTGCCAAATACCAGCTTGATGCACTTGAGTCGATTGACGGACGGGCCAAAAGGCTTATTGGCAATGATGCACTGGTCGCATCAGAGCCTCGAACATCGACGCCGAGTCGCCAGTCTGTCGGTTTTTTATCGGTTACATTTCGGGGAGTGTGCGACGGAATTGCACAATTTGATTCCGCCTAGCCCTTTCCATCATCGGACTACAAGACGTACGGCCATGCGCCATCGGTACATGGTTGACATCCCTCCCATACGCACAAAGCGTTTTGCTAATACTTTCATTGTGCGCACAGCTAAGGAGTGGAATTCCCTTCTGGAGTCTTTGTTCCCTGATAACTACAACCTAGGGGTCTTTAAGTCAAGAGTGAATAGGTTTCTTCTAGGCAAGCGTGCTTCACCGTAGACCACATCATCGCTTAACATCAGGCGAGATGGTCAAACGCGAGCCTATAGATTATAAAAAAAAAAGAAACTATATATATATAGCAAACACAATATATTTTTTAAAATCCAACTGTTCGTTCCAGAGATTAGCGCGTTCAAACAAACAATTAAACTATGCAGCTTTATTATTAGTGCATCTATTGGTCGTAGGGTGATGTTATATAGCCTTCACAACAATATTTTTTTTAAATCCGACTGTTAGTTCCAGAGATCGAGCGTTCAAACAAACAAACAAACTAATCACACTCTTAAACTTTATTATATTATAGTATAGAGCCCCTGGGAGACCGAACTCTGCTCGGGTGAAAATAGAGAAAACAACGTTTAGAGTTTGCGAGCGGTTTCAGCGTAACTTTCCCCATTTTTGTAATGAGTTTTCACAATTATAACGCGTTGTTTTTTCGAAAAGCGCTCCATTTTTAATAATCGGAATAAACAGAGGTGACAGCTTTCAAATTTCAGAGATGACACTTGCATGAAAAAAACATATTCCAATTTTAAAAAGTGCAATCTTACTGCGACACCCTTTATATATTTAAATATACAATAATTGCTCGTTTAAAGGTATTATTATTGATAGACAGATATACTCGTAGATATTAGTCCTCCAGACCAAATTACGGCCTCAGCAGTGACTATTTTATTTATTTATTTAAGACATAATTCCAGTCCATAGTTATATTACTCATACATTAAATTATAAACAGATAAAAACCCAAAATAGAATTAATGAATAATTAAATTTAAATAGTCCTCATTAAAGTAATAATTTAAACGGTCCAAAAATTATAAATATTTCAGAAAAGTACAAAACAATGTCAAATTTAAGTTTTGCCAATTGTAGAATGTTATAAAAATGACAAAATATTAAAAATAAAAATTATATAAATTGCAAAACAAAATAACAATATTACAAAAAAGAAGGGGAATACTGCTTGGCTCGACCCAAAACTGGGATTTAAAAACATTGGCAATATCCCTTCCAGCAGACACGCCTTCGACACTCGCCGGCAAACCAGGTCTAAGGTTGTGCTTTTTTGTAGACTTCCAGAAGTCTCAAAAATCTTTTTAAGTGCGCAACTCGGCTACAATGTGTTGAATTTGTGCTCGGTAAAACTCTCATGAGTTTACGTTGCCATCAACTTAAATATGTAAATGTAAGTGCTAATACTACTGAATAAATAAAAATGCCCATCTGGATTTGGTCTTGATGATTCTGGCACCACCTTAGTTTAGATTAAAAGATCTTACGAGTGTCACGCATTTCCTTATAAATGACACCAAACGTAGGTTTGCCACTCATTAAACCTGAGCCTCGCTGACGTGTCTATTCCAACCCACCACACGACTATGTCTCTATGCGGGAGAATTATTAGTGCGCAAACACAAGTGCACTATCTGTTCCCCTTCCCGCTCTCTCATAGTTAAAATGTCAACAACGAAAAAAAAAAGTTCTACAAACATTCCCAAACCCGCCAAACTGCACAGCAGTTTGCCGGTGGGATCAGCGCTCGTTTGACGATTATAGGATTGGGTTATTATAATCACAATTAATTAAACACTAAATCACTGGCAAACTCGTGGAGTTTATATATTTTTATATAGTTTATACATTACAATAAAGCACGTTACAAACACAAAGAATAATTTGTAGCACATTACTCACATAATACACGGCTCAGTGCCGCAGCGAAACAGGGGCATGGTAATGATATCCAACAAGAGCGAAAAGGACAGCAAGTTACGGCAAATGCGATGTTGCCATACCACACGTCACATATAATAATACAACGGAACACGTGCGTGTTTCAAACTTAAATTATATTACAGTTAAACACGACACAATCGATATAGATACAATAGCTATTTATACAATAAGAATGAGTTGCCTAAAGCTCGTAACGCAGTTTAATTGGTCTACGACCCAAGCAATATACACTGAAGCATAGGTCTAAAATATCGGTATCTACAAAAGATTTCAGTGGCACATGGCAACCCGGGCCACCACCGCACATTCATAGATATTGACATCACAACACACGTGCGCGCGACATCGCAATGTTTTTAAGTATAGTTGTACAACAACAAGATTGACAAGGCCTATTCATTAACATTATCCCTGGTAGCGGCTACTTCATCAATCAACACATCTATAAGTCCTCTTTTCAATGTTTCCTAGGCAATTCCACCACTTTACCCCTCTCAAACAATCCAGACTATTAAAATATGTGAGGGTCCAAATACTTACCTACTGGTTCTCTTGCCATAGTATAATATAGATGTGATATAATTGACTGTGATCGCACGAACTAACGTTCTCTAACGCTTTTACAAGTAATAGTGTAAGTGTTGTCACTGCAATGTGTACTTTTTCAGAGTAAATAAAGTTTTATTTTGTATCGCTATGTGAAAAGAGTGCGCAGAATCGCCGACGCCAAAAACGTATTACTACTTTATTTTTTTGCAGGTACATACATTATTCATCCAGCAAATTGGAAGCAAAATCTTCCTAACACTAAGTTTTCAAACGAATTCACGAACATTTTGGATATAACCGATAATGGAAAGAAAATAAAATGTATTTATTATCCACAAGGAACGTACAATAACTTTTATAATAAAACGGTTGAAATCGTTCTCCGATTGAAACCAGAGATTGTTTCAGAAGAAAAGGGTGACGAAGTGAGTTCAGGTGACATAGGTGAGTGCAATCACGACTCGCCTAATAGAAAATCATATTTCATTATCCCGGACGAAGAAGAAGTCGCCACCTCTATTGGTAATAGCAACGTTGATAGTTACAAGTTTCTAAAGGATATTACAGCCGAGCTGAAAAATGTCCTAAAAAAGGAACTGTATCCTATAGAATTCTCAGTAAACCTCTGTGGAAAAAAAGTAAACGACTTAACGAAAACCGTAGAAACTCAAAATAAGCATATACAGGACCTGGAGAAGAAATATACCCACCTCAACAATGAAAAAACTCACCTTGAGCTTAAAATGAGCTCACTGAAGCAATATCTGCGTACTATAGAACAACAACATCTGGATAATAAGATAGAGGTGACAGGAATCCCGAAAGCTCAAGAGGAAGACTGTTTGAAGTAGTTAAAAACGTTATGTAAGTTAAGATTCTGGCCGATAGGTGGCGCTGTACCGGATTCCTTTAAAGTGAAATCGCGGTGTTAAGATTCTCCGCCGTTTAATGACCCTAGTATATTTTGTTTAATAAAAAACTTTTCGTTGGCATACTGTCGAGTATTATTTCAACCTTTTTAAGAAGTAGCTAGATCATCCCCGAAGCCCCGAACATTTTGGTCCGTCGAGTCGAATTATATAATTATATTCGAACTAGCTAGGGAGTACTGTTGCGGTGAAGTTTTTGCCTTAGTACACCGCGGCAGTTGTTTGGGAAAGTTGAAAGGGTTTCCCCCGAGAAGGGAGACAATATCAGGTGGCACCGCATCGTGACGTCATCAGCCAGCCGTTTCTTTTTTTTTTTCTTGGAGATATGCTCATGCATACTGCACTACCACGGGAAAATAGTGCAGTTATGTGGGATTCTAACCCATTAAAACTCCACGGTGTCCTCCTGTGCCGCTTATGGCGGGAACACAGGCACGCGTTAGCACTCACCGCGAACCCGCCGCGGCTGTCCGTCACCGGACCCGCCTCGGGGGAGTACCCCCCATCACCAGCGCACCAGAACACACTGTACGCCGTGACCACCCCAGGGACCAAATCAGCACAAGGGCGCCAGACGACCACGTGTATGGCACCCTTGGTCCCCCTGTGACGGGTCAAGGTCCCGCCACCTACCATTTTTTGGCCGAAGAGCGGCTTACGCAATACCGACACTCCTCCTCCCCTGCGTCCCCACCGCGTCCGCCATCAGACGGTGGCGACCCCGTCCGGGCCGCGGAAGGTAGGGAGAGCGGCGCACCGCAATACCGGCACTCCTCTCCCGCCGCGGCCTCCAACCCTCAGCCGCGACATCGTATGGGACCTGGGAATCTCCATAAGACATCGCGGCCCGCCTCAGTTGCGATGTCACCTGTTACCAAGCGGCACCGCAACCTACTAGTTGGCCGCTACGTCGTCGGCTTAATCGGCAAAAGCCCTGACGAGCGGCCCCTCCTCAAGTTCCTCTTCGCTTCACCGTGGGTGACCAAGCCACGGTTACTGAGCCCCCCGCCTCGACAATGCGCGAACCCACCGGGAGGGATCAGCCAGCCCTGAGAAGAGGAAGTACTGTCAAGCAGAGCACCGTCGTCAGCAGCGCATCGTGACATCATTGGTGGCGTGCAGCGTGACGTATACGGAGAACATGTGGAATATTGTGTGTGTTAGTGACGAAGATAAACTGTGAGTACATTTTGTGTTATATGAGTCCGCACATTCCATTAACTTAGTCGTTTTCTGCATGAAGATCATGGACTTAGAAAAAACAGTGCATAAAATTTACGGACTTAGAATTGTAAGCGAAAAAACGAGGGAACGTGGAATCTATGCCCGATTTCACTCAGACTTAAAGTTTTGCCAAACACATATAAAAATATCAAGATTTACTGATTAGGAAATACGTGTTGCAGTTTATATTAAGTTCATTTTTACTTCAAAAATGGAAAAATACGGCAATTTGCAAATGAACTTAAAGACAATTATTGAAAAGTCGAGATCTAATTTTAAGAAGACACCTAAGGAGCGTTTCTCTTATCAATACATTGATGCTAGATTAGAGAAGTTGGAGCAAGATTGACAAACATTTTGTAACAATCACTACTAGATATTAGAATTAGACAGTAAAATTGTAAAATCATTAGAATGTGTTACGAGTGATGTTTATGAGGCGACAGAGGAAATTTATATTTGTTATAAGTCGGAACTAAAGATCGCATTATGTAATTATCCCGCTCCAGTCAATAACACATCAGTTTGTAAGAACACTCAAGACGTAACTGTACCTATGTCGTCTGGTTCTTCTGTAAGATTACCTAAAATAACTATTCCTACAAACTCCGGGAAATATTCAGAATGGACATCTTTTCGCGACTTATTTATTTATTTGGTGCATAATAACCAATCTTTAGATTCAGTACAATAATTACATTATTTAAAAGCTCATCTTACAGGAGAGGCAGAACAATTGATAAAGTTTGTATCTATAGCAGCAGCTAATTATAATCAGTGTTGGTCACAGTTAGAATCTAGATAGAATGATAAAAGATATTTATCAAATTTTATTTTGAAAAGACTATTTAGTCAACGTAATTCGAATGTCGAGTCAACTACAGCATTGAAAGAGTTGTTGGAAACTACAACGGAGTGCTTACATTCCTTAATATATTTGTAAATTGATGTGAGCTCATGGGACATTATTATTATTCACATTGTTGTTTATAAATTAGATGCAGATACGAGGCAGCAATGGGAACTACATGTCACAAGTGACAACTCGAATGAGTTGCCAACTTTTAGTCCGTTTTCAAAATTTTAGAGAATCGTTTCCGAGCATTGGAGTTTATTGAACCTAACTCAAAATCTTTAGTTCAGCAAAATACTTCACAAAACAAAGGTCACATCAATAACACAAAAGTGTTCCATATTTCAAATCAGGCTATTGCTTGTGAATATTGTTCAGACAATCATAAATTATGCTTTTGTAAAAAGTTTGCAAAAAAGGATTATGATAAAAGGCATGACTTTGTTATGAAAAATCACATTTGTTTTAATTGCTTAGGTAGTAATCATTCAGTAAAGCAATGCCAAAAAGCCACTAATTGTCGTGTTTGTAATCGTCAGCATTACTCACTTCTTCACCCAACCAACAGCTCAGCAACTACCGTTGCACAACATAATAGTAATGAACAGGTCACAAAGGTCAACGTCCCCACCAGGACCGGGATCGTCATCACATGAGAGTTCACCAATTGTATCATGTTTTTCGTCAGGAAATAGTAGTCAAGTATTGTTAGCCACCGCGCTAGTCAATGCTGAATCGAAATTCGGAGGCAAACAGATCATCAGAGCCTTGATTGATCAAGGCTCACAGGTTTATTATATGTATAAAAGAGGCCACAGTACAAACGTTGGGCCTAAAAAAGGTTCACGCAAATGGTATTATTTCAGGTGTTGGTGGAGATAGCACCATCACTTCAAAATCGGTAGTATCTTTAAAGATTCAATCGAGAGTTGATCCGTCTTTTGAGATTGTAGTCAGAGTTTTTGTACTTAAATCGATAACCACTCTTCTCCCAGTTATGACAATAAGTGAGTTGCAAGAGTTGGATTTACATACGATTACATTAGCTGATCCCCAGTACAATAGGCATAATAAAATTAATATTTTATCAGGTGCTGAAATTTCAAGAGAAGATAAGATCCATGTCTGCCACAGACTGGGTTCAAAACGGGCTATATTCAAAGCTCGGCCTATATTGATCAGGCTGTGCACCACTGAGCACCGTTAAATGATCTTGGAGAGCAAGAAGTCCCTGAAAGGCACCGGTATCACAATCTCCGAATTCCTGACACACACTAGGCACCGCACATTCATGGACGCACGCAAGCATTTTGGCATGCAGAGCTGCTGGTCGTTGGAAGGGCGGATAGTGGTCATCACGACAGATACCAAGTGCCACAAGATTGAGACTCCAAGTGAACTTCAGGCTCTTGTGTCGAGGTTCCCAAATGCGTCTGGCGGAACTCGAAACGCTACGCTGACTGTGGAACATTCTTCTCCAAGGAGTGTGAGCGCCTCTGAGACTGCTGCTACATCCTCAAGAGACCAAAGGAAGGCGCGTCGGCGTAATTAATGTTGTTAATGCTTTGTCAGTTCGTCAAGCTACCTTCTTAATTGTGCCGATCACTTTACTTGTTTCTGTACTTTAAATATTTAGTATTTCCGCATCACCTTCATTCCACTATTGTGATAATATGATGTCGGTATAATGTTTTTACTTTTGATAAATTTCTGTTAAAAATTTTGTTTACGTTATGTCATCCAACGAACTGGACTGAGCTGTCACTGTCAATTTGATAGTAAGACTACTGTCAGATTGACAATGACAGCCGTGAATCGTTCCGTTTCGTTCATTTAAAATGTCGGTTTTCGTGCATGTTTGATTATTGTGTTTTTCTTGTTACGCTGTGATGTTGTTATTATTTTGTGCTTTTTATTTTCTTACTTTTTATTGGTGGATGACTTATCCAATTCACCAGTGAATTAGGGTGGTTATTTGTTTTATTAAGGTGGTTGTTTTTAGTTTTAATTAGTTTTATAGTTGTACTCTTTTCTACGTATTATATTTATTTTATTGTATTTATCTATGGATAACCCTGTCAACTTAAATGACAGTTTTTTCTCGTGTTCTTCTAGAACACACTCGTTAGATCTGTATTCAGCCGCACTCGCAACTGTATTAGCGGATCACCGCATGATAATACTGTCGTGCGTGGGACTTGACTCAATACAGGTTAGATCGATACTATTAAATCATTACTAAATAATGTTAACTGGAATCAAATAAATAATACAGAATGTCATATACATGTAATAAATCTGTAAAAAAGTCGTTTTTGTGGTTGTGATGACAACTCGTCACACTAGCTATGTCGTCCCCATCCTTAATAGGTCACTTTCACTAATACGTCACTTTGTACAGGTAGTCAGCTTCACAATGTGTCTCAAGCCGTATTACGTATCTTTCCCAACTTGTCCAACGCTTAGGTACACTTACGCACAAAATATCTTAACATTTTTATCACAGCAAAATTTTATTAAAATACTAATACTACTTTTTAGTAAGTACGTAATCTTATTTTAATATCTAGGAAGAGACCTAAAGGCATGAAGCAGAAGTCGAAAAAAAAAGTCTATATTAATTAGTTTTGATAAAAAAAACCGAAGAAATAAAAATGAAATAAATGACATCCCTGAAAAACAAAATATGAAATTTAATGATAAGATCCAGTTTTTATTTATTATTATTAAGGCCAACACGTAACCAACCTCTTCTTTTTTTCATTTTGTACCTAACAGTACATACAACAAAACGTCGCACGAGTTGGGAAAGAGACGTAATACGGCTACAGACAAATTGGGAAGCTGACTACATATACAAAGTGACGTATTAGTGAAAGTGACCTATTATGGATAGAGATAGCTAGTGTGACGAGTTATCATCACAACCGTTTTTGTACATCGAAAATATTTCCAAAAAATATAGGCACGGTGTTAAAAGAGAACCAACAGAACCCTTTCAGCATTTTTGGATTTTTTAGGGTTCCGCACCTAAAGGGTAAAAACGGGACCCTATTACTAAGACTCCGCGGTCCGTCTGTCTGTCTATCTGTCTGCCTGTCACCAGGCTGTATCTCATGAACCGTGATAGCTAGACAGTTGAAATTTTCACAGATGATGTATTTCTGTTGCCGCTATAACAACAAATAAAAACAGAATCAAATTAATATTTGGGAGCCCCCCCCCATACAACTAACGTCATTTTTTTGCGATATTTGTGCGGAACCCTTCGGGCGCGAGTCCGACTCGCACTTAGCCGGTCTTTTTTGTCTGTTTATTTGTGTACGCATCACGTAAAATCGACGAAACCAATGTAGATAACTTTTATGCGTAACTTGAAGTATTACTTAGTTTTTGTTTCATCGCAATCGGTACACTCTTTCAAAAGTTAGATGAATTTAAAGTTTAGTGTTCAAGACTTGGACTGTTGAACCTTACTAAAGAACTTGCCTATTAGCTACAACAAAAAGGTGAAAATAAAAAATAAAAAAAATTCTGCGAAGTACTACCGACTTCCAAATAAAAACAACAAAGTGAAAAATAACTTTCTTTTTTTGTAAAAAGTTATTTTTTATGTTTTCGTTTCGGTGTGGTGTTCAGTAGAGCTACTAGATGGCGTGCAGCAAATATATCCTTACTTTTATTGTATGAAGTCGATATTATTCTCCCTAGAGCAAAGACCTCATACTTCTTACTACTAGACTGTGCACTATGGCGCAAAAACCGGTCCGAGCGAGAGGGCTCCCGTTGGTAGTGTGTCTCTTTCTAATGAGGTGACCATGACCAAACAGAACACGGGACAAATTGATTGTAAAAACGATAGTTTAATTATTTCGATATTTTGATGCTACCTAGCTGCGCTACCTAAACCTATCTAATTTATAGTTAGGTAATAAAAAAGTTTTTTTTTTGTTTCTATTTCACTAACCGTATGGTATCGGGCGTAAAGAATTTCACATCTCATGTTTGCCCATAGGTGTCGTAAGAGGCGACTAAGGGAAAAGCCAGAGAATGGGCAGCAGCGTTCTCTGTGCATTTGTAAGTGTGCGCAGCATGGTACTGCGATCGCCAACCCGCCTGCAAAGCACTCCCCATGAATAGCACAAATAAAACATAGTTATATATATACATACCCTATTGCCCGGCAGCCTGTACCCTCGACTACGGTAGCGGTCGGGGTTACGGTATGGCAAGGGGTGCTAAGAATCCCGGACGAGATCCGGCTACCCCAACAAATACCGACGACTGGACCTGGCAACGTACAACACGCGCACACTCCGGACCGACGAAAATATCACCGAACTCGAAGAGGAATTGAGCAGTTTACGATGGAGTATTAAAGGGTTATCTGAAGTTCGAAGAGAGGGGGAGGACACAATAATCCTCAAATCCCAAGTCTCTTCAAGTTTCATTCTTCAAGACAATCGTATAGATTGGAACAAAACGCTCTCTGATCCTACTCTCAAGCTCATGAAGGAGAGGCGTTAGATGACCCTGCAGTCTTCTGACGGTGCTTTGAAATACCGGCAGCTAAATATACCTCAAAGGATCTCTATGATTTAACATATTGTCCAGTTGCGTAGACAGTTGCAAAATACAACTACACCAATTGTTGAATATTCCACTAGGAATCAATTTGCAAATAATATTATCAGCCGCTGAGTTTCACTCGAACAAAGTCCGCCAATAAATCCGCAAACCTCCACCCTACATTTAGTATTACCAGGCCCAAACGTTTAAAAGTACTGCTCTTACTCAGTATTAATGAATATTTTTTAAATACAACGAATTGATTAAATATAGGAACTGTAGAAATATTTATATACTTTTCAAGAAATATTTAAATACGTGTCAAAGTCTATGAATTGTTCGTTTTGGTATAACATAAAAATGAAAATATAAAATTTTCTACCATTTCTACCAAACCCAATGATTAGTTGAGCTATCAAGAGGTCAGACAAGGACACACTACCAGCGGGAACCCTCTCGCCAGGCCCGCTTTTGGTTAGCTACCGCTTATAAGGAAATAGCTAACCTAGGTGTATGATGATAGATTTCATTTTAGCTAAACAAAATATTTTGGTACACAGTCTAGTAGTAAGAAATACGTATAAGGTCTTTGCCCTAGAGTAAATAGTATTCTGTGCAGTGAGCGCTCGATTTAGATAGGTAGAAAGGTAAGTAAGGTAGGTACAGGTAGGTAGGTAAGTAGGGTAGGATAGGCAGTTCACGAGAGCGAAGCCGCGGGCACAGCTAGTAATTATTATTTTATAAGTAAGGTTTCATGTAAAAGTTTGTATTTCTCCTTTTCTTTTCAGATTAATTTCGTTGCGGGATCCAATACAGTTAAATTCATTCTGGCAGGTCTCGGCGCTTTTCTGGTGGTCGCTAATTTTGATTCTGAATTTCAGAATTTTTCTGATTCAGGAGTTGCAGTGGTTTGGGAATAGTACGGTGGGATTGTCCCAAAAAAAAAGTAAGATTTCATCTGGCAAGCCTTATAACTTGCAGCCATAGGTTTTGATCCTGGGAATCAAACTAGAGTCGAACCAAGAATCTTAGCTACAAGACCACTACATCGGATCATGAGTGATCTAATCCGCCCTGTGGTAACTCCATGGTATGTAGGAGACTGAACTTTATACGCTAAATTAATAAATATTAGGTACGAACCGACTTGACCAGCTTCTGTTAAAACCTGAACTTCAAATTTGATGTAGACTGCAGCTGATCTTGCTTTTGTTAGATATTTCTTTTTTGCCCACGGAACGAATAATTTGTAACAAACACACATAACTTCATGTCTGTACTTCCCTATAGGACAGGTATACCCACATTTCACTAATTATGACTATGTTCCATTTAAAATGGATGATTGGACGTTACATACGTTTTTGTAAGGCAAAAATATACTGATTGTTTCTTTGGAAAGTTAAGGATGTCCCAAAACAAATCGATATGCTTAATTATCAATCTTGATGAGTAAAGATAAAGAAATTGAAAGTATTAAACTATTGCGGTTGTTCAGTTCTGAAGCAGCTGAAAAGGTAGGTTGTTGACAACTGTAGCTACTGAATCGACTTCAAGGAAAGCAATTTCAGTCAATGAATCTTGTATTTAAGAGGTAAAGCTGTATTTCGGTGTACTAAGATGGTAAATGAGCAAATTTGATTTAACGGAGGGACGCGGTGTGACATATCTCACACCGCTTTTGATCGGAACTAGAAATAGACTTTGCAAGTGAGCCTCGAACACACTTTAAGGTCCGGTGTTTGTATGGCTTCAGCTCTGTGGCTTTGGCCATTTACACTTCTATTAGACCTAATATAAAATATCCTACAGAAACATTAGGAGCGATAAGCTTAGCTGAAACATTTGTTCTTATTTTAATGCTGTCTTCTTTGAGCACTGTGTTCTTAATAATGTACAGAACTTTTGTTAAAAGGTCATAATTCATCGCATAATTCTTTATTTAACTGTGTGTACTATTATGCTCAGTCGATGGGCTCAATTAATCACTACTCTGTTCTGCGGGATTCTGTATGTATAGGTTAATGACATAAGTCGCTTAAAAATAAGGTTATATATACGCCCCAATGTAACGCAGTACTGGCCATGCGGCCGCTCGGTGCCAAAATATCAAAATTGAACCTCCTTTTGAACAGTTTTGTTTGCAAAATATTATTTGATTTACATATGCTATGTTAGGTATGAAGTAATTCCAGCCATCAATTTTTCTATATACAAATATTTTTAAACATCCAAGTCGTTTTGGAGGAGTTTCCAAAAGTTGCGAAAAAATATCGTGTTGTTAATAATTTTTATAAAGCAAAACTATTAGTTACACGAAAAAACCTTGTGTTCCAAATTATGTACATGAATCAATAATAAATATATATATTTTTGTCAAACCTTTTAACCTAGCTGTTACTGAGGAGTATGCTTTAGAAAGTTACCGTTTTACGGCACTAAAGCGTATTTCTCACACAAAAAAACCATGAAATTTAAATTATGAATCTTTCAACGTATAAAGTATAATTAACTTTTTGTATTACTCTTACAAAAAAATCATTTGTAAGCAAGATTTAATTCAAAGGCAATTG
This sequence comes from Orthosia cruda, assembly GCA_964057195.1. NCBI lineage: Eukaryota > Metazoa > Arthropoda > Insecta > Lepidoptera > Noctuidae > Orthosia > Orthosia cruda. The sequence continues at coordinate 6,466,469 of OZ059852.1, read as the reverse complement.
TAAATCTTAATTATGATAGGAGTCTCTCACAAGAGACTCATGCATAACAGGTTTGCCATTATTACAACACCCTGCGAGAGTTGTCTTTGATAGCAAATAGTACCACGCGAGGGTGAATTATGATAGGCATCTCCTGCTGGAAAACCAAGCTTAACCACCATCTGGTGCTGATTTTTAGCTATTATTCGCACAAAAAGTAATAAAAAAAATATATATATATCTTTATTTCAGACCTATATCAGTCCATAAGTTGTTAGTGGTTAGTAACAGATTGTGCTTAAATGCTATGTTAGTGTTATTAGTACTTAATTCTATTTAGAATAAACCTATACCTATTTCCACCCAGTGTCTTTGGATGGGACAGTCTACTCTGCCAACAATCATTTTCAGGATGCCGTTCCGAGTGCCACGCAAGCGTTGCAGTAAGGAAGCCGCTTTCTTACGTATGATAGCATGAAAGCCGTCCGTACGAGCTGCAGCAAACATACCCGATGCACTGCAACGTCGCGGCAACCGCAATAGCATCCTGAAAGCGTTGTTGTATTGTACCGCAGGACGTTGTAGGCTCGGCGCGTATATGACACCCACAGGCCGCTCGTGTAAAAGGACTGACAGAACGCCTTAAGTAAACTCACTTTGACGTCTGCCGTGCAGCGAGCAAACCAAACAACAACAATTTAAACAAACAACAACAACAATTAATAAGAACAACAATTACAACAACAACACAAAAACAACAATAACAACAACAACAATAACAACAACATTTTTTTTATTATTTACAATTAATTGAAAGTTAAAAATTATAGACAAACACATAACGCACCTATATACATGGGGTCTTAAGTATCGCATAGGTACCAGGATCAATTGGTGCAAACATGGCCACACTGTACGCATTCGGAATAACAGCCGTACTAAGCTGCAAGTCCCGGTGCGACCAGTTAGCGTGACAGATAAGCAAACACTCGCATTTATAATATTAGTTAGAATTGACCATGGTTAATAGATGTGGAGTCCAATCGTTACCCATCACCCATTTAATAATTAAAATGTGTTAAGTGTTGAAAATAGGTCATGTCCATACTTAATGTTTTTCAAAGCCTGACATTCAAAATAGAAGTATTAACGATTCAGAAAATTAAAACAACGAGAAACAACGCCTACGTTGACAGCCACCCGCCGTCAACCGACAAAAGTCAGTTTAACAACTACCAATGTCACTCCTCTTGGGAACATGGATACAACCTGCAAATAAATGTATAATAAAATAAATCATTCAGTGCACCGCTTTAGTCAAACAATCCCACAAATTAATAAAAGGTTCAAAAAACGAGTCAAAGAACATTATCTCGCTACCATATTGTAATTTAGTATATTATATGTATGTATTTCTTTTTTATCTTCTATACTTATATTTAGTTAAGGTATAATATGTGTAATTTATATGTAATTAGTAAAGTTATTATAGTCTATTTTAAGTTTCCTTATTTCTTTCTACACAATGTGTCTTCGTCTAACATCCAACTGTCCTGTCTCAGGTCTGCTGGAAGAAATTTCTATTGAAATAAGCAGTACCTTCTATCTGTATTCTTTATTTTCTCTGTAATGTTTTTTGTGTGTACATAAATAAATAAATAAAAGGCTAACAGTCGGCCTTTCCTGACATATTCACGTCGTGAAGATAATAATCATAAAATATTGAATCATCAAATAATCTTAATATATTGCATATAGTAAAAATACAGAGAAAATAAAATCATATTTAAATAATAATTAGATATTGATTTTAAATTAACTTAATATTTGTTGCAGTATCTAACATATATATGTTATCATTTTAGGACGAAAACCCTTCATGTTTTCGCCTCAGAATCATTATTATTTTCTGAATACCGTCCAATATCTGTCTTACCATTCCTGTCCAAAGTCCTAGAACGGTTAATCCATAATCAAATAAGCACTTTCCTATCCAAAAATAATCTCCTGAATCCCTTCCAGTCCGGCTTCCGTCCTGGTCACAGCACCTCCACAGCTCTTCTCAACATTACGGATGATATTCGGTCAGCCATGGAAAACAGCAATCTCACGGTCTTGGCATTGCTGGATTTCAGTAATGCTTTTAATACTGTTGATTTCGATGTTTTGCTTGGCATACTATGCTCTCTTAATATATCTCCATCGGTGGTTGACTGGTTTCGTAGTTACATGTTCGGGCGCCGGCAACGTATTAACATCAGAGAGAAGTTGTCTTCCTGGTGTAGTACTTCAGCCGGGGTACCACAGGGTGGCGTTTTATCTCCTTTACTTTTCGCAGTTTTTATAAACTCAATCTCTAATGAACTAATTCCTTCCTATAATCTTTATGCAGACGACCTGCAATTATACTCACGAGCTCCTCTCGGAAAGCTGTCTGAGGCTATAGCTACCATCAATCTTGATCTGGCTCGCATTTGCGATTGGAGCAGGGGGTATGGGCTTATGGTCAACCCTGTAAAGACGCAGGTAATTGTAGTGGGCAGTTCTAGAATGGTTTCTAGGATTGACTGGACGTGTCTTCCCCAAGTTCTTTTTGACAATTCAGTAATTCCCTTCAGTGAAAAAGTTAAAAACTTGGGGATATTCATCGACAAGAGCTTCTCTTGGACTGCTCAACTGCAAGAAGTCAGCCGCAAGTTATTTTCATCTGCTGCAACTTTGAGGAGACTGCGTAACTTTCTTCCGACTGCCACTAAGATTGCGCTTGCACAATCTCTTCTTCTTCCCATCCTTGATTATGCTGATGCCAGCTATCTTGACCTTACTCAAGAACAACTCGATAAACTTGAACGGCTTCAAAATTTTTGTATAACGTTCATATTTGGTTTGCGCAAATATGACCATGTTTCCGAATTTCGTGTAAAGCTCAAGTGGTTGCCAATTCGCCTTCGCCGGAATGCTAATATTCTTTCTCTTTTGTTTAATGTGCCCTTTACACCTTCCAGCCCTCTTTACCTCAAGGATCGTTTTCAGTTTATCTGCGATTCCCACACGAAATCTCTAAGTTCATCAGATAACTTGCGACTTAAAATGCCAATGCATTCCACAACTTTTATGGATAAATATTTTACTGTCCAGGCTGCTCGTCTGTGGAATGCATTGCCTGACTCAATAAAACATGCTCAGTCGTTGCCAGTATTTAAAAAACTCGTCAAAGAACATTACCTATCGCTGTGATTGTGCTCTTGGTTTTTTTTTTGATATAATGTGCTATGAATGTCGTAATTTTTTTTTTCCTTTCTTATGTATTATGTATATATTTATGTTTATATTATTTAGTATATGTAGGTATGTATTTTTGTTACTAGTGAGTATTGTTGTATGTTTATTATGTTCATTGTTGGTATTGTCGCACCACTGACAACCCCATGTCATGTCCAGGTAATCTCTGTCCATTCTAGATTGCCTGGAAGAGATCGCGGAATGCGATAATGTCGCCTATTGTATTTTGTTTTAGTATTAAGTTTCTTTTTCATGTTTATTATGGTGTACAATAAAGTGTATATAAATAAATTATATTCGATAGTAGCCTCTACATAACTACATCAAATATCTCACATTAGTAAATAAGCGAGGATGAAACTCCTTCATGTTATCGCCTCAAAACTATTTTATTTGATTGTAGCCTCTACATATCTACATCAAACATATCATTTAATTAATAAAGCGAGGACGAAATCCCTTCATGTTTTCGCCTCAGAATCATTATTATATTCGGTAGTAGCCTCTACATATCTACATCAAATATCTCACATTTGTAACTAAGCGAGGACGAAACTCCTTCATGTTTTCGCCTCAAAACTATTTTATTTGATTGTAGCCTCTACATATCTACATCAAACATATCATTTAAATAATAAAGCGAGGACGAAACCCCTTCATGTTTTCGCCTCAGAATCATTATTATATTCGGTAGTAGCCTCTACATATCTACATCAAATATCTCACATTAGTAAATAAGCGAGGACGAAACTCCTTCATGTTTTCGCCTCAAAACTATTTTATTTGATTGTAGCCTCTACATATCTACATCAAACATATCATTTAAATAATAAAGCGAGGACGAAGCCCCTTCATGTTTTCGCCTCAACACTATTATATTTGATAGTAGCCTCTAATATCTACATCAAATATCTCATATTATGAGTAATCACTCGAGGACAAAACCCCTTCATGTTTTTGCCTCAAGATGTCACACTACAATACTGAAGCCCCTTCATGTATTCAGTACTGTCTAGTCATTCCACTGAAACCTCTACATATTTTCAGTGGTTTGACAAGTTAATAAGACTAAATAACTATTATTTCACTGGGAAAAAGAATAACATGCATGAATACTCAATTAATTTGAACAAATCAAACAGGTAAATGTTAATTTATTGTCTTGTGCAAAAAGGCAATGTACTCAATTATATTTTGTCTCTGGTTGTGACTGACATTTTATTAAGTTATAAATAATCTTTGAGCATGTACTTCCTATCTGTGGTGTAAGGATTGTGTCATGTGTGTATCTTTAAATATTTTTTTATTAAAGTATAATGAGTAATACCAACAGCTTTGAGCATTTATTGAAACGTCCAACAGGTTATGGGCCCAGACACGATAATTAATGAACAGAAACAAGTTGGTATAAAGTTTTTATATTAAACTGATGCAATGTCATCGCCGCCACGTTCGCCGTCTCTGACTAAACCAATCGCTGAAACGACAATCCGGATGAATCCCAGTCATCCCCACGTGATATCTATTGAAAAACTAGAAGGCGCTCGAAATTATTCTGCATGGAAGTTTCAAATGAAGCTTTTGCTAATTGATGCAGGGCTTTGGATACATGTGACTGGTGATCACAATGATGATGATCACGATCACAATGGCTGCGCAGTAGTAAATCTCATACAAAAAACGGCACCGTTTTGTGCATTGCTCATCGGAAAGCAAACTTCAGGGCAGCCCAGAAGTTTGGCGAGCACTATAATTCCTGGATACTTAGTTACGTATATTACATACAAAAGCTGTCATGTTTTGAGCATTTTTAGTTGCCCGTGTGAGTGCAGTTTTTCAGACGCGGCACAGTCGGACACTGAGAAACTTCATCAGATTCGAGACGGCTTGATACTTTGGATAACTTGGAAGAATCGTATGGTACCATAGATAATTTGATAATTTAGATAATTTGTTTCTAGAAAAGTGTTCTATTGGATCGAATCATTAATAAACTCAAGATGTGATAAAAAAAACAATCTCAGAATTTGAAAGAACGTGTCTCGCATTATTTTAGCAAAGAAGATAATGTGTCCGTCTTTAGTCGAAACGCCGACTCTGAGTGAGCGACAACCCCTTTCTTGCTATTATCATAATAATAGATTGCTCTTGCACATAGCAGAATTAGAGCGATGGTGGCCCAGTGGTAACGACCCCGCCTTATGTGTCGTAGATCGTGAGTTCAAACGCAGGCAAGAGCTTTACTTTATGCAAATTATTTCATCACCACTAAAAACAGTGACGGAAAACATCGTGAGAAAACCGGCATAACCTAGAAAAAAAAATTGGATGACCTGTGACATCCAACAACCCGCACTGGACTCGCGTGGTCCCGGCCAATTCCCTCTCCCACAGAGAAGACTTCTGTGTCCCAGCAATGGCCATAAAAAACTGATGAAGAATAGTGTGGAATCATCCCCAGTGGTGAACTGGCCGCCTTAGCAAGATACTATTCGTAGATGATAGTTTTGTGTCCAACGCTATGCATTCATTTTGTGCCAATTTCTTTCATCTCCTCTATTTTCAGAATGGTGAAGAAAACACTTATTAGAACGTCCACCAAACTGCACCGAGTCCGCGTTGTGTATTACATCTCATTTCCTCCCACAGAGAGGGAGCCTGAGTCCCAGCTGTGGGAACATTATCCCCTCGAGTGCCCGAAACGTGTACCCACGTGGATCAATTACTTATTAATTGTTTCGGTAAACTGCGTTGAAGGCTCAATAAGCTTGTTGAGACTTAGACATGTATCCACAATTCCATATTACTATTATAAATGTGCAGGTCTGTCTGTCTGTTACCTTTCACGCTTAAACCGCTGAACCGATTTAGCTGAACTTTGGTATGGAGATCGTTTGAGAACCTGGGAAGGACATGGGTTAGTTTTTATCCCGGAAATCATCATTAAGGGGATAGAAGTTGGGATGGTGAACCAAAGTATGGCGGTCCACACTCCTATAATATTATTACGCGATATAAAAAAAAGGCTTTTCTAAAAACTAGTATAATAAATAATACCCCTAAGTTGTATGTTTTAATATTAAGTTTCTTTTTTTTCCTTGTGTATTAAGGTGTACAATAAATTGTATATAAATAAAGATTAACTATTATTACAGGTTGTGAAAAATACATGGGTGTGCCGCGAAGCTTTTGGTACGTTATTGCTGTGCGGTCAGCTTTACTTCCAAAGATTGGGACTACTTCACTTAGAAAAATTAGTTTTGTCAAATATCCTCAAGCTATTCGTTGAAGGTCATACAGGTCTACGCCCCGACCTCGGCACACCCCGACAACGAAGTAGAGACCATGTATGAGGATATCTCTCAACTCTAGAGCCATGCATGGTCATAAAACTCACTTAACCGTAGTCATGGAGTACTTCAACGCAAAACTAGGTAAACGAGTTGATGATGAGCTGCAAGTGAGGCAATTTTGAGTGGTTCACCTACTAGCCAGTTTTATGCGCTTCTTCCTCGTAGTCAAACTTTTTAGTCCAACTGGTTTGACCACGGGGAATTGTACTTCCTCGTGGTCAAACTTCATTGACATTGCACCTTTTCAGCACGCTGTATGCATGCAGTTCTTGTATGTACAGTCATCTATCTATATATATAAAAAGGAATCCCTATTTCCCTTGGTCACGGCATCACGCGTTAACGGCTGGACCTATTTCGCTTATTCTTTTTTTTGTTTTGTTTGTTATTGTTAGGAGAAGGTTCTTATGAAAAAAAAATAGGAAAGAAAAAAAATTACCTTACCTACATAGGTAGAGCAGGTATGTAGGTAGGGTAGGGTAGGTAGGAAGGTTGGGATTATATAAAATCTGATAGTCCTAATACCCAAAAAATACAAAAATATTTTAATTATTTCGAGACTACACGGCTAAAGAATGAGTCACTTACAGATGATGATTTTCTTGAGATGATTTCATTACAAAAGGTCAAATCGAGTTAATGCACAATGAAATAGATGTTGTTTATTTTTTAAATAAAGTGAGATAGGATTCATTTTTATATTATAAATTCGAACCCATTATATTATACCAAAAATATCAGCGTTTTTTTAAATTGAATTTTGATTGACTGTACACATTTTTAAATTTGAGTTGATACAGGGAGGATCATTTGACTAGATTGACCACGAGGAAATTTAATTCCTCGTGGTCAAACCAGTTGGACTAAAAAGTTTGACTACGAGGAAGAACCGGTTTTATGGAGAAGGAGGTCCTCTATATGATGAACTCCTTCTTCCGAAAGCTTGAGCACAGGACCTGGCAGAGCCACGATGGTCTAACAAAACATGAGATCAATTGCATCATGTCGACGAAGAAGCGTGTATTCAATGATGTCTAAAATTGGGACAATCCCACCGCACTATTCCCAAACCACTGCAACTCCTGAAAGCCAGAATCGACAGTGGCGACCAGCAGAAAAGCGCCGAGGCAATGAAGCTCGACGAAGTCCCGGAGAATGAATTTAACTGTCTTGGATCCCGCAACGAAATTAATCAGAAAAGAAAATGGAGGAGTAAGAAAAATACAAATTTCCAATTCCCTCCATATCAAGCAGGAGACAGAACAAACAAGACCAATAGGCACAAAGGGTCGTTTACAACTGGGATAAGCCCAGTTGCCTAGCACCACGGATAAAAATTAGCATTAATATTAATGGGTCCTAACATTGTGAGCTGTTATATTTGATTCCAATAATAGGTATGGCAAAAGCGCTTGAACGCACGGAAATTTGTTCCAGTTTCCACAAGGTCCGTATAGTAGACAGCTCCTGATACAGCCTGTACATTATTCAACATAGTATTGCGTTCATTCTGCCAAAGAATACACTCCCATAAGATATGATGTGCAGATCAATCAATCAATGATGATTCAATGATGTCTGTGTGCTCAACGCAGAAAACCGGTGAAAACCGTGATTGTTCACCGCATGGTACATTGAACTTAAATATTAAGTCTACGCTCCGACCGGCACAGATCCAAATCCAAAACCCCGAAAGCTTTCAGCTCGAACTCCTAATTCGTTTCGATTGCCCAAGGAGCTCCGTGGACTATTACAACGATAGGTTCGTGGAAACTGTCCATACGGTCGTGTCTAAGATCATCAAGACCCGTCACCCCTTAAGCTCGTGAAGAAGAGGCGTGAAATTATTATGCAGTCTTTAGATGATGCGTGAATACAGGCAGGTCAATAGACGAATCTCTACGTCCTTGAAAAGCAACCTCCGCCGCTTTAATACCAAAGGTATTAAAGATGCGCCGCTTTAATACCAAAGGTATTAAAGATGCTGTTAAGTGAAATAAGGGTTCCAGGCCTTTGCAAGTGTTGTTTATGATGGGATTAACTTTTCACATATTATTTTGTCAATGTATCTCCTGACAACTAGCGCCTACTTGATAAGTTTCAGTGTTGTAGGTATACGACTATTTACGGAATATTGCTATTTAAAAGACATCAGAGGCCCTACCATGAGCTCTTAAAGCAAGGTTATTTCCACTATGCGTGACCGTGATTGCGTGTTATCGGACTTTCTCAGCTTGCTTAAATAACCTGGAGCATTACACTGCTTTGTTAAAACTATCATAGTTCCACTGTGAGAGAGAGAGACTGTGAGAGAGCTATAATAGGTACAGGACGAAGCAACAACGAGAGTTTTGAAGAAATTATCCCTTTTTACAGCGCGGATTCATGACAGTCTTGTCACGTCATAGCACGGCCCCTACCGTTAAATAAAAACAAAACAAAAAAACCGGCCAAGCAGGTTTAGGTAGGACTTCGCACATTTAGGGTGCCATTCCAAACAGCAAAATTAAGTTGGTTGTCATTGAATGAAAAAAAATGAGGGAATTTGAAAGACAAAAATTATTTATCAATGTATTGGTATTTGTTAGTATAATCACGGGGTCTCATTGCTAACAAAGAAAATTTGGTTCAAATAAATCTCACTAGATGGCGCGATATGCACGTATCTGTTATTGAATGCGTGTATAATTCATATTTTCTGAAATATTGAGCTCTTCATACACATTTCAAAGATTATTTTAACGGATCATTTAGAATTGATGCCAATAGATGGCGCATTTTTAAATTTATGAGGCATTCCACTCGATTGTTAAAATTTGCATTGTAACACATTTTGGTGCAAAAAAAACTGTAAAAACGTGGCAATAAATACTATAAAACGAACCTTCACTGTATTTAAAGAAAAAAATATTCACGAACTTAGTAAACCCTTTTACTTGCAAGTCACTGCTAACACCATCTATCAATCACCGTGAAACAGAACCGAACGCGTTCGATGTACAAAAAATAACAAGATTAATCAGATGAAAAACGCTAGTTACGTCGGCACGGTTTCTTTGTATGGGATGAGGCATCTGTATGCTAGTATTATATTATCTGTGGTATAATATACGTAATAATAAACATTATCGCCAAATTTCAAGTTCGTAGGTGAATGGGAAGTTAAAAATTTAAATACATATTAAAACCAAAAATACAGTATTTAGCTAATCAACGAGTTCTAAACAACGATATCCCACTTGATGGGGCAAGTCAATAATTTTTATTAACCCCCCCCCTTGTTAACAATTTGCATGGTTTTAGGTTAACAAGATGAAAGCGGTAATGGACGTCAGATTCCATGTAGGTACGTCAGATTCCATGTGTGAGGATATCTCATTTTCCAGCTAGGACATTTTCCAACTGTAATATATATGTTTATGTAGGTAGATCGGAAAATAGTATTTTATCATCCACCGCCGCCCTTACAATAAACAGTCTTGCATTGAACGCCATTGTGTTTCATTGAATACATCCGAACTGGCGACGAATCGGTGAATTATAGCCGATATAAGTGAATATGCCTTTCGGAAAGTTGCACGAATTCGATCTACATGGTCGAGGGAATTGGGACGCATACGTACGGCTCGTGGATCAGTTTATTTTACTCAATGACATTAAAGGCGAGTTACGCGTTGCCATGTTAGTGACTCACGTCGGCGCCGCTACCTACGAGTTAATGTGCGATTTATGTGCACCCAACATCCAGAAAAAAAGGACTTTAAGGAGTTGGTTGACCTCGTCAAAAATCACCTGGATCCGAAAAGGTCAGAAATTGCCGTGAGACATATTTTTCGACAACGGCGACAAGCAGCAGGCGAAACCATTGGTATTTTCCTTCAAAATTTAAAACATCTCGCAACGTACTGTAATTTCGGTTCAAACCTGGAGGAAAATCTCCGTGATCAATTTGTTTCGGGCCTCAGAAGTGAAGAGATGAGGTCGCGCTTGTTTGCGGAACCCACATTGGATTACAAAAAGGCGGTGGAGCTGGCGCTCGCATTGGAAGCGGCCGAGCGGCAGCGGCGGCGGGACGTCGGCGGCAGGACTCGGGCAGGGCGCGGCCGGCCTGCACCGCGTGGGCGCAGGGCTCGCGGCGGCGAAGTGGCGGCCCGCTTGCTGGTGCCGTTATAAGTCGTACACTTGTAACCGCTGCACGGAAAAAGGACACTTGTCTACGGTGTGCAAGAAAAGCGACAAAAGTGATAGTGCCGGCAGGTCTAAGTATCAGAATTACATGGATGGCGATAACTCTGATAGCGACGGGAGTGATGGTAATGTACAATATTTGATCAGTGAAAAGCAAAATAAGAGATAGACCGTATTATTGTTATCTTAAGGTTGAGAAATGTAATGTTTTGTTTGAAATTGATACGGGGAGCAGAATATCGGCGGTGTCGAAACAATTCTATGACACACATTTTTCTCATTTGAGTCTTCAAAAAGACGACATTAAACTACAGTCATATACGGGAGAAGCGATAATTCCATTAGGGCGCATCAATGTGCGTGTGGCTAGCGAGTGCGAGTCAGCTGATGAAAAACGGTATTTTTCGTTATCAACAACGGCGGGCCGCCTCTGTTAGGCCGACTGTGAGCTAAGATTTAATTTACGCAAATTAAATCTTAGCTCAATCAACTTAAATAAAATAACGGATAATATGGACCCGACGGTGCTTCAGTTAAAGAAGGAATTCCCGAAAGTCTTTGATAACAAAATAGGTACTTTTAAAACCAAAATACAATTGCATTTAAAAGACAGTTCTCCGATCTTCTGCAAAGCCCGACCGTTGCCTTTGGCGCTGCGGATGCCAGTCGAACGCGAGCTTGAACGATTGCAATCAGAACAGGTCATATACAAAGTTGAGACCTCAGAGTACGGGACACCTATAGTACCCCGTGATCAAGCGCGACGGCTCGATACGCATAATAATATGCGGCGACTACAAGGTCACGGTCACGGTTAATAAATGTTTAAAAGAGTTCCATTATCCATTGCCTCGCATTGAACAGTTGTTCGCTGCGTTAAGTGGCGGCGAACAATTCACGAAATTAGATCTATAAAATGCGTATTTGCAACTGGTTCTCGATGACGCCTCACAACCTCTAACTGCGATAACTACCCATGTGGGCACTTTTGTATACCGACGTGCCCCATTCGGAATAAAATATTTGCCTGAAATTTTTCAAAAACTTATTGAGGAGACTCTCAGTGGGTTGGAGGTTGTTGTGGCTTTCATCGATGACATTTTTGTTACTGGTAGTAATAAAGACCATCACATGAAAAATTTAAAAGCCGTTTTGACTCGTCTAGGCAGGTTTACGCATAAAGTTAGAAAAATGTGAGTTCTTTAAAAATGAGGTGTGTTATCTGGGTTATAGGATAAATAAAAATGGCTTGCATACGGACAGAGATAAAATAGCCGCGATTGAAAATTTGCCCGTGCCACAAAATGTGTCACAGCTTAGAGCAGCTTTGGGTCTTGTTAATTATTATTCACGTTTCATACCCAATATTAGCACCATTTTACGCCCACTGTATGCACTGCTTGCGAAAGGTACTCGTTGGCAGTGGACGCACTTATGTGATCAGTCGTTCAAACAGGTTAAGGATGAGTTGCTGAATAGCCCAGCGTTGGCGCATTATGAGCCCTCATTGCCGCTGGTGCTATGCGTTGACAGTAGCGCGTACGGCCTGGGAGCGGTGCTGGCTCAGCGCTATCCGGACGGGTCCGAGCGTATCGTGTGCTGCGCCTCGCGCACGCTCAGCGAGACAGAGCGCCGCTACAGCCAAATCGACAAGGAGGCGCTGGCCATCGTTTACGGTGTCAACAAGCACCATCAATACCTTTTCGGCCGTAAGTTTACTCTTCGCAGTGATCATAAAGCGCTCACATATATTTTTGGTCCAAAACACGGCATACCTCAAACAGCCGCGAGACGGTTGCAGAAGTACGCAGTGCGACTGGCGGCATACGAGTTCGACATAGAATTTGTATCGACGGACAAAAACGGCAATGCGGACTGTCTCTCCCGCCTGCCACTTCCAACAGAGTCGAGGAAAAACGACGAGGACGACGCGGCATATTATATACATTTTGTAGAAGAAACTTCCCCTCTCAGCCACAGGGACGTGGCGAGGGAAACAAAGAAAGATATAACACTTTGCAACACAAGAAATTTGAAAACGAAAAACCTTATTTCCATCGCAAGGACACGCTGCACATTGATCATGAGTGAATAGTGTGGGGGTACCGAATAGTGGTTCCCAGCAGCCTGCGGACGCAAGTAGTGGAGGAGATTCACGCGGGTCACGTGGGCATGGTGCGCATGAAACAGATTGCGCGCTGCTACGTGTGGTGGCCTGGGCTGGACGCGGACCTGGAGCAGCGAGCGCGCTCGTGCGACGCGTGCCGCGCCCATCTGGACGCACCGCCGCGAGCCTCCCCGGCGCCCTACGCCTGGCCCGCTGAGCCCTGGCTAAGGCTACATGCCGACTTTTTACATCATAATGGTCGGTCTTACTTTCTAATCATTGATGCACACTCAAAGTGGATCGAGGTGTTTCCAATGTCACGTGGCACATCAGCCGCGCTCGTATTGTCCAAGCTACGAGAGTGCTTCGCGAGATTTGGTTTGCCCATACAACTAGTAACAGATGGCGGACCACCCTTTACGTCGCACGACTTTGAGACATTCTTGCAAAAAAATGGTGTGTTTCACGTGATCACGGCTCCATACCATCCATCAAGTAACAGGCCCGCAGAAAACGCAGTTAAGACTGTAAAAAAGGTACTAAAAAAGGCGTCATCTGAAGGCGAGAACGAGGAAACCGCCCTTTCTAAATTTTTGTTGCAATATCGCAACAGTCCTCACAGCAGCACGGCACGCGAGCCGGCCGTGGCGATGCTGGGGCGGCGTCTGCGCACGCGCCTGGACTTGCTGCGCGCCGGCAGCGCCGCGGCTGCCACCCGCGTGCACGCGGCGCAGACCGCGCAGCTGCGCAACGCCGGCGGCGCGAAACGCGAGCTACACCAGGGGGATCAGGTGTTAGTAAGAAATTACTCTAAATGTGGTCCAAAATGGACTGAAGGTTCAGTGACACAACGCACCGGCGCCGTCACTTATAATGTGAAGGTCGGGGGACAAGACGGGAACAGACACATTGACCAACTTATAAAGAAAAAAATGGTACGCTATTCACTACCCAGTGACAACTTAATGTCTGAACGCGACAACCCGGCAGTTTCATCGACCGAGTATAAAAAAAAACGTTTCCAGACCCGAATCTCAAGAATTTCGAGATGCGGAAACGTCATTAGAAGAGAATGAGGCTACGAGTGGTGACGACTTACCGCCCGCGACGAGCCCGCGGCTCCGCGAGCCGGCGCCGGCGAGCCCGGATCAGGCGAGTGTGCTGCGCCCGCGTGTTAAGCGCAATTACAAACTATAGGTACGCGTAGCTGATGCCTTTATCTTAATTAATACACATATGCACATTGATGTCTGAGTACTATCTCTGTCCGTAGGCTATGGCAGTAACAATAAATTAAATAAACAAATTATGTAGTTGTACCTACCTAAGTATTATTAGTATGGTTATAGTTATAGTAATTGACTAAGAACGCGGGACGAGTGCACATGTATCTACCATAACCTGTATTTGTTATGTACCTAATAGATAAGAATCAATGTTTTCTTACGAATTAAAAAAACCTTACAAATTGTGAAGTTATAAACCTTAGAATGCAACATGAACTAGTTTTACCCTCAGTTTCCCACCTTAAAATTATCGGAGAATTAATGTGACAAATTGTCAAGCACGCGTTATCTGCTGTGATTGGTTGAATGAATTTTCAACAGCCAATCACAGAAGATAACGCGTGTTTGACAATTTGTCACATTAATTCTCCGATAATTTTAAGGTGGGAAACTGAGGGTTAGTTAGTAATGCTTAAGATCTGGTTTGTTGATTTTATTTTTCTATTATGTTTGATATGTAGAAACTCGTATCTTATTAACAACGGCTATGAAACAATTTGTAAACAGTAGGTAACATGAATACTAGGGGTCTTGATTCATGTTGCTACTAGGCATATCGAACATTTGAATCTGAACTTTATGTCCACATCTTAAGGTTCTGTTTAATTTGTTAACACCTTTTATTAACTTATTATTATTATTTTTTTTTTTTTCTAAAGTTTTTTTTTCCAGAGGAGAGGAATGAAATATATATGTTTATGTAGGTAGATCGGAAAATAGTATTTTATCATCCACCGCCGCACTTAAAATAAACAGTCTTGCATTGAACGCCATTGTGTTTCATTGAATACATCCCACCAACTAGGTCAGATTTTGAGTTTGTAATGCACAATACAGTCAGTATCATAATTGTCCGACATGAAATTCAGCCATGTGTAAATAAGAAATAAAATATTTTTATTCGTAGTAAGTTTTCATAATTATACTATACTAGAGGACGCCTCGCGGTTTCACCCGCGTAGTTCCCGTTCCCGTGGGAATACAGGGATAAAAAGTAGCCTATGTCACCCGGGGATAGAGTAGCTTCCCAACGGTGAAATAATTTTTGAACACGGTCCAGTAGTTTTGGAGCCTATTCGGTACAAACAAACAAAAAAATATTTCCTCTTTATAATATTGGTATAGAATACGAAACCAAAAAAAAATACATTTACTTTTCTTTTCATTTTCCATCTTGAAACATTCTTACAGTAGCATTTATATTCGGCGATGGAGCTCAGATTAGGACAGTAGCATTTCTTCTATGCTTGAAATGTTGTGCTCCGAATCTGAGATACGGTACTTTGTCATTCAATTGAAGATAAAGTTGATTCACTTTCTGATTCGCAAACAGAACTGTCTCCCGTATTCTATATTTTCTCCTGTAACTTAATTTGGATGCTCTTCTTAAATTTTTCCTTTTCAAGTCTCGCAGACTTGGTGCTATGAACATAACGTGAGTAAGTGTATCAATAACCAGTACTAACTCAAAATCTGACCAAGTTGGCAAATGTCCTAGCTGGAAAATGACGTACATGGAATCTGACCTACTTGGAATCTGACGTCCATTACCGCTTTCAACAAGATGCTTATACTGTGAAAATTTGAAGACTGTAGTTCCTACCGCTTCGCCGTAAAACCCGTGTGACAGACGACGGACAGACATTATTATATTGCTGTCACTCGCGTGTCCGTCACGTGAGTGAAGGCAATAGGATGCCATTTGGACCCTTCGGGTACGCAACCCTAAAAATACCAGCATACCTAACCAACCTGCAAGGCCTGCCTTTCTACAGGGTACACCATGAACTTAAAACACCATGATATTGTTTCATTAAAATTAAATAGAGTCTGGTCTTCCATTCCAGTCATACATTCCTTGAATTTCCATGACTACGGTTAAGTGAGTTTTATGACCATGCATGGCTCTAGAGATATCCTCACACATGGTGTCTACTTCGTCGTCGGGGTATGCCGAGGTCGGGGCGTAGACCTGTATGACCTTCAATGAATATCTTGAGGATATTCTGAGTATAAGGTACCTACGCCACCCTGGTCGACACACTCTATCTTCACTACGTTGTTTTGTTCTTGAGGGACTTATGGACGACGTGCTAAATAGATTTTGAGTTAAAAAGAGGACAAAAGTGGCTCCAAATTGTTCGTGTAATATAACACACAGCTGCTGCGTCGCCAGTTCCTTCTTTTCTTGAGCTTGGCTTAACACGCTGCCGCGTGTTTAGATTTTAAAATAAAAAACCGACTGCTTTAAAAGGGAACTAAAACGATGTAAACAAGCAGAAAATCATGCTGTGCAGTCGGAGGATACATACTCGCGAGCTGGCTGATCCTGGATCCTCCGACTGCACAACATGTTTTTTTTTTTATTCTTTCAACGAAAACGTCGCGATAGCGATTGGAAAAAGGTCGGAAATATATGGAATCCCTTACCTACATTTTTGACCATATTCCAGCCAAACGCTATCGAAATGTACAACGACATGTAATCAATCCCTTACATACATAAACTCACGCCTTTTTCCCATAGGGGTAGAGCAGAAACTACAGAATCAATTCCTTACAATTTGACATAAAATTGCGATCATCACCATCGCGACATCGCTTATGGGATGAAACTTTCGCGCTATATAGTGACCATCATTTTAATATTTAAGGACAAAATTGTATTACTTACGCAACTTAAATAAGTGTAATTTTAATAAGTACAATTTTGTTCAATTTGCACCTATATGAGCATCAACTCCAACCTGCGCGCCTAAACAGTCGTAATAGGCATAGATTCTTAAGACATACATACGACCTCCTCGAAAGCCAGTGCAACTGACGAGAGATGTGAATTATGGAAAAACACACCCTACTCCTCCATGTTTCATTACTCTTTTTTTTTCAATTTGTATGATATAAGTAGGTACGCCTGTCTACTGACGATGCTTATCAGTGGAACAAGTGGTGCCTCATGCCCAGGAAAGCCAAACCCCAAGTAAAGGAAAGTGGTGAGGTGGAAGAAGATGTTAATTATTTTCTTCGGCGCTGTTTTAAAGCACAAGATGGCCCCACCATCGCTCGTAGATACCTACACAAGAGGCTCTAGATCTAGAGAAAGCTTATTCTGAAAGCGATAACGATTGTCGAAATGGCAAAATTTAAGATAATGATCACGTTACATTTCGATAGCTCTTGACAATAAATACCATGCATTTTAATTTAATTCAATACAATACAAGGCTGGAAAAAATAGTAAAAAGATCTGGAAGTATATTAAAAATGTCACATACACGTCGAAACAAAATGAGTCATCATCAGGTTTATTACGAGCACATGCGTCACAGCTGACATCTGCTAACATGGCAAATAATTTCTTTGTCAATGTTGGTAAGTGTCTGGCAGAAAAAATTCGGGGTCATTCACGTCATTACCTTACAGGCGCACCTTCTATGTGTAGCACCACTTTAACATCCTTTGGACTGCTGGATACTGATGAGACTGAGGTAGAAAGTATAATTACGACTTTGAAAGACGACTGTGCAGTTGGTTGGGATAACATATCCAATAAAATTATAAAGCAATTCAGGCATATTTTAGTACCACCGCTGACTTATATTTTTCGCATTTGTTTATCTTCAGGTATTTTTCCTGATTGTCTAAAAAAGGCAGTTGTTCTCCCTATTTATAAATCAGGCAGTAAAGAGCAAGTGACAAATTATAGACCTATTTCTATACTGCCTTGTATGTCTAAAATTCTGGAAAAAATTATCAATAAAAGACTGTTTAAGTATCTGGAGGATAAATCAATTTTATCCAAGTGTCAGTTTGGATTTAGACCTAAAGTCTCAACCGCTGATGCCGTACATCACCTGACTGACTATCTGGCTCAGGAACTTGACAAGGGTAACCACACAGTAGGAATTTTCCTGGACCTCGCCAAAGCTTTTGACACAGTTTCCATTCCTATCCTGTTGCGCAAGCTTGAGAACGTGGGTGTAAGAGGAATCCAGCTGAAACTCGTCAAAAGTTATTTAGAAGACCGTACCCAGTGCGTAAAGATTGGCAATGTGCTTAGCGCTGATAAAAAAAACACATCCTTTGGTGTTCCCCAAGGAAGTGTTTTAGGTCCTACTCTGTTTTTGATTTACATAAATGACCTTTGTAATCTAAAGCTAGAACATGGCAGAATTGTATCTTACGCTGATGACACTGCTCTACTTTTTTCTGCAGAGTCAGAAAATGAAGTGCACAAGCTTGCGCAACACGGATTCAATATTGTAAATAATTGGCTTAAATATAACTCACTAACATTAAATGCGGATAAAACAAATTACATTAGGTTTTCGATGCGTAAACAGACTAATATTGCCCCAACGTTATATGCTCATTATTGCACAGACGCTACCGATAATCAGTGTGGATGTCCCAATATCAATATTGCTAATAAAATAAAATACTTGGGTATCATTTTAGATGAAAACCTTTCCTTTAAACAACATTTATATGCTTTAAATAATAGAATTCGTAAGCTAATATTCGTATTCAAAAAGCTACGATATATTGCAGACCCACTATTAGTTAGACAAGTTTACTTTGCACTTTGTCAGTCAATTTTGACTTACTGCATTACCTCATGGGGTGGGGTGGGTAAAACTTTGTTGCTACCCATCGAGAGAGCGCAAAGAGCGATCCTCAAGGTGTCTACTTTCCGCCCATTCCTTTTTCCCACTAACCTCCTCTATAAATCGTGTGAAGTACTAACAGTTCGTCAGTTATTCATAATGAACATCGTGTTAAAACAACACGCAGCCCTTCCCTACCGCAAAGAGCTTACAAAGAAAAGACGGAAGGATATAGTTGCCCTTAAAATAAGTACAAAACATGCCTTCACAGACAAATTTTATGTGTACCTCGGGCCACTACTCTACAACAGACTAAACGCAACATCAAACATTTATTCCCTAAATTATTGCAACTGTAAGAAAATTCTCAAAGAAGCTCTGCAAAGTATGTCTTACGAAGACACAGAGAAATTACTACTTGTATTAAAATAGATATTGTGCGAGTTTTAATTGTCTATTCTGGTATATGAGAGTCAGAGATGTTAGATAATAAGAATTTAATTACACATTATTATTATTACCCTTTAGAAATAAGCCGTTAGAAAATAAGAACTTTGTTATTTTTGATTGTTACGAGTATTTACATTCTATAAAATGATCAACGCATACACCTAGGATTTGATTATTAATGATTATTTGAAAAAAAAAAAAAAACAAATGTACCTCTTCTCGCCTGAAACACAGGATTACCTAGTTCAGGCACATAGCTTATGTGAACTTGACATAAATTTAAGCAAAAATTGTATTTATTGTATTGCCTTATGATTTTTAAATAAACTTTATTATTATTATTAAGGATAACCCATTTTAAGACATTTTAACAAGCGTTATTGCGAGGCCTTCGTTGATAGAATGTCACTTATCTAGACCCTCAGGGTTTTCTTGCACTTGCCAAGTACCTAGTTGTACCTACAATTATTCTAAAAAATAACGATGCCATGTTTTTCTTTGTAGTTTTCTAAATAAATATTGTATCAGTGATAGGATAGAAAAGTATCATAAATTTAGATGTCCCCAGTTAGTCCGGATTCATGGCCACACTAGCAATTTTTCAGTATTACTCATTACGCAGTTATGACCTGCGTGTGCTTACTGAAATTCGTGTTTTCCTTTTAAGGGGACCAATAATGACGAATTTATGTTATTACTGCTTTCGTCTTTGACGTAGAACTCGATAGCAATTTAGCACGGATTACTCTGTGGCAATAATTTAATCGATATCATCATCATTTCAGGCGAAACATGTCCACTGTTGGACATAGGCCTCCCCCAAGCGTCGCCACACTGATCGGTCATGATCGTTTCGCATCCACCGGACGTCCGCAGCCTTGACCAGGTCATCGCTCCACCTAGAGGGAGGCATATTGAATCGATATGTCACCAGATTATTGCAGACCCTTAGGTTTGTAATCTTGCTAGTCTATAAATTCTCAATATACCTACAGTGTGGATCAGAATGACGAAGAAAGCTTCAATCATATTTTAAGCATTGCTTATGCCCGTGTAAATTAACAATTTTCTTCAAGGATGTCATAGGCAATTCCCAAAAAAAATGATTTTCCATACAAAGTTGTCGTCAGCTAACTAAAATTTGTATGGAATATACATTTTTTTTTGAGAATTGAATCAACGAACATCAACTGGGTACAAATGACTCAACTGGGTCAAAAATTGAACATCAACTGGTGTACCCAGTTGATGTTCAATTTTTGACCCAGTTATTAATGACTCCGGGCCGCTCCTGGAAAAACCCAGTAACACTTTACCCGGCCTAGGAGTCGAACCCAGGGGCATGAGACCACTAGAGTAACGTTCCAGGTAAGGCAAATAAAACAAAAGCTGTTTAAAATTATTATATTATTGTTATGTAGTAAATAATTATAATTAGTCATTTGTATAGGTGTATAATGGTGTCCTACACTGACTGGGTAGATAATAACAAAAAAAAATGGTAAAAATTAGGTACTATAAAAAATATCACTAAGTTTTTGAGTATTATACAATAACTCTACATACATAAAATCACGCCAGCAATCCTCAAAAGGTAAGGCACAGGTGCACCTATAGTAGGTACACCACAGACATAAATCTAACTAGATAACGCAAGTCCCTCCATCTTTATAAAAACCAAGCGTTCCACTTTTTCACACACAATTTCAAAACGGAAAGAATATATTTCCAATGCCACTGCCAACTTTTTTTATACAGTTTTTATAGTTCAATATGGCATAAATAGGCATTTTTCTAGATTTCGGTGGATGTCTGGTGCCGATAACGATAAATGAAAAGCTCAAAGTACGTTCATTGATTGTAATTTTACTCAGTTTGACACGCGAAGTACGTACAATCGCGTCATCTATACTTCTTATAAGATGGCTTGATCTCTGCGACATGTGTCAAACTGACGTATACGTTATTGTTAGCCTGCCAAGCGCTATTGTTACTATATTCATACTGACAGCTGTCGCAGAGATCAAGCTATCTTTTAAGAAGTATAGATAGATTTATATCTGTGAGGTACACCCACAGGTGCCAAGTAATAAGGAACTAGATTATTGCCATCAACCGGGCACAAGTTGTTCAGACTCCGGGCTGCTACTGAGAAATTCCAAATGAAAAACCTCAATAATACTCTGCCCGATCTGGGAATCGAAACCAAGCCTCTATAAACGAATTATTTAAACTATTTTATTTAACAGAATCAATACGAATTCTATGAGTTTAATAGCATGTAGCATATAAAAAAGTACAATATTTGGTAACTAACTAAATAAAGGGTGAGTAATGGGCGTAAATCCGAAACCATGAGGAATAGCGAAAAATACTCAAAGGAGTCACGAGGCCGATTTTGATGAAAACTTAAACGGCATCATTAGAATTTTGAAAAATATTTTTTCCTAGCCAGTAATCGAATCCGTTGTTTTTGAAAAAAAAACACGCTGTATTATTACACCATCCGATAGTGTCGCTAATAGCGATTCAATTCTGGGTAGTAATGTCAAACGGCAAACTTGAGGAAAGAACACAGTGTTTTTTTTTTCAAACTCAACTTTCTCGATTCCTGGGTAGAAATATAGATTTTTCAAAATTCTAGTGATGAAAATTTAGTTTTCATCAGAATCGGCCTCGTGACTTCTTTGAGTGTTTTTCGCTAATCCTCAGTTTTTCGGAGTTGGCCATTCACGCCCACATAAAAAGCTCACCTAGGTAAAATTATAATATCCATTATTATTTGAGGGTATAATAAGTACCTACACAGGTTGTCTTGTAATCCATCGAAAATCTTACAGAGGATGAAGTGAAAGTACACATTGTCAAGTTATAAGAACACTAGCTGACCCCCGCCGCTTCGCTCCCGTCAAAATTATAGCCTATGTTACTCGGGAATAATGTAGCTTTCCATAGGTGAAAGAATTTTCGAAATCTGGCCAGTAGTTTCGGAGCCTATTCGGTACAAACAAACAAAAAAATCTTTCCTCTTTATAATATTGGTATGGTAATAGTAGGTACTGAACAGCTGATTTATTTTTTAAATAATTAGTTGTCCCCAGTCCAGATCTTGAACCCCTTGCACCTGTGAAAGGACCTGCACAAGCCATAACCAGAGATGAGGTAAGGAGTGCAGTGGAGAGAATGAGGAATGGAAAAGCTGTCGGCCAAGAAGCAATTCCGGCCGAAGTGTGGAAAGCACTACGGCAACTAGGAGAAGACTGGCTTACGAGACTCTTTAACCTTATCCTCCATATTGAGAAGATACCAAACTTTTAGCGACTCAGTCACCTGATTCCTTTTTATAAAAATAAAGGCGATGTATCCGAATGCGGTAACTATAGGGGTTTCAAGTTAACATTACATACATAAAAAAATCAAGGCGCAAGATCTACAAAACGGCGGTAAGGCCGGCTTTGATAGACGGTGCGGAATGTTGGCCAGTGAAAAAGGCGCACGTACAAAAGCTTCAAACGATGCTGAGGTGATCTGGAGGTGTGATGAGACTGGACAAAGTACGAAACGAGCATATCCGCGGTAGTTTCAGAGTCTATATCAGATAAATTAACCGAAAGCCGTCTTAGATGGTATGGTCACGTGATGCGAAGAGACGAGGTACATGTCGTGAGGTTAGCATTGCAACTACCTGAACACAGGAGGTAGAGGGCGACCTCTGGCTACGTGGTGCACTAGCATGACGAAACTCCTATTGGAGGAAGAACTGTACCGACCCGACAACCCAGGATAGATAGTCCTGGCACCTTAAAATTAGGAGAGCCGACCCCACTTAAAGTGAGATAGAGCGAGAAAGAAGATAATTTGTTGTTAAGAGTACCTACATATGAGTATCACAATTTTAGTGTAGTAGTGGAGTTTCTTGCATGCTCCATAGAGATCTACATAAGCTTGCGAATGTGCAGCTTCATGTTTTGAACTGACTTGCTTGACAATTCAAAAACCTGTAAATGGTTTAATTGAAATCACCGAACGCATTCAACCCGAATCTCTTCAAAGTTAGAGTAAACAGGCTCCTTCTGGGTAAGCTCACTCCATCGTCGACTCTGTCTCTGTCACCTATGACTTAGACTAGAGTCAAGAGCAAACCAATCTCAAAAAAAAAAAAAAAAAACTGAGTTTGAAATATTGATCCATTATTTTCACCTCTTGAAAGATTATCAATAAATTAAATCACCCTGTTTGATGAAATAATTTAGGGTACAACCACAGTCGAACGCCACCTCACTATGTCGCGTCCATCGACCGCAGTCTGCATGCACCCTTTTTCATTAAAAAAAAGTATTAATTAACACAACCATTATACACTAGGTAAGTAGTCTATTTTTGAATATTATGGCAAAAATGGGCATAAAAATATCTATTTAATCTTAAACCAAACTATTTAGAATTCTCACAAAATCATTCCATAAACAAAAGCCATTTTCATCTGCTTTACAACCTTCCAACTCCAAAGAGGTAAACTCAGGAGGACTATCCATAGACAAACTTTTACCTTCCCTCATTTGGTTGGTAGACTGGTACACATAATCAACCTTCATGAAAAAAATGCCAGAATTTTCATCTAACCATTTTTGAAAGACTAGTTTTCCACCAGCAGGTGTCATTTCATGTTGATTTTTGAGGCTGTATGGTTTAAAATTCATACTTTTGAGTACTGTATAGATGTTTGCGTCATGCCCCATGAGAAGAGTAATGTTATGTTGTTTATTTATAATAATATCTCTCACAAATTTCAGTAATGGTTGAGCTAAGTCTTGAGCAATCAAAGTAGTATTAAAAATCACACTATGGTATCCTTTACTTAAATCTAATACTAAATTCCATTGATCATTATTTTTAAGTAGTCCCCATGCAACTTCATTACCAGGAAATCCTTCATAGTTCTCCATTATAAAAGAATCAATGACCGATTTAGAGATTTTCAAAGGCCCTTCCAAATTTGGTTTGAAGCCAACATTAACAAAGATTTTATTTATATCGGTGACGAAATCACATTGGTGTTCTGTTAAACAATATTCTGATTGTTTGTAATCAAGCATTTGTTCCAAGTCTTCATATGAACTGTTCAAGTTTAACGACTTCAGCAACAATCGCATTTGTTCCGCTGCTTCTAGTCTAAATATGGCCGATGTGTTGTGTATGACAGGGTTGAAAATTGGATCCTTATTATCAGGAGCATGATGTATTGTTACATTACAACCAGGAAAACCTTTGGTAACAAAGGCTTTAGCAGAAGCCATAGTTCTTTGTGCCGTATTAGCATAAACAAAAAATGTATCCTTCATAGGGCACTCGTTATTCAACAAACCTTGCTTTTGCAGCCATAAAGTGAAATATTCACCCATGTATCCTTCTAATAAAGCTCCCTTAGCTGTCAAATAACCACTTTTCTCTTTCCAAGTCGGCCAAGTCTTAGGTGTAAATTCTGCTAGATTTTTAGACAAAGGAGTTCGCACATTATGCCTACTAAGTATCAACACTTGCTGCAGCTTTAAACACTTTTCACAATGACCTTCTAACACTAACACAGAAATCAAAAAGAATTTAAAATACATTTTCCACTGGTTTTTGTTTGTAACTTTTGGATTGAATATTCACTTACAATTATAATGATAGACAGATTCGAGAAGGTGAGTCACATGATACAATATTTACACAAAGGGAAAGTAAAATTATATAATCTACTCCTACTATACAAGTTGTAAACAAGATATGTACAAAGTCAAACAGACTAGGTTGATTTGTTCACATTATAACAGACGATAATATCTAAAGGCCATACCATTGTAATACGTCGAACTCCATGATTCATTGTTATTTTTTTTTTCAAAATACAGCTGTAAACAAAAAACATTATCCTGCTGAGACCAAAGAAAGGAAGGAAGTTTGCGCTGCATGCAGTCACAGTGCGAAAGAAGTTCAATGTCAAAAATGTCAATTTGACATTGTCAAACAAAAAATATTTTTATGAATATAGCTAAGGTTTCCAATTTGCATCACTGGTAGTTTAAAATACAGATGTTTTTGTTTTGCCTCATATGTCCCATGATATTCGGAAATACGAGTCTGATATCAAAGATTAATGTGGGATAAGTTTGAGGTTTTATTGTTTTAACTTATCCTTCGGTTGCGGTTTAATTTGTAGCTTATCCTGTAAACACTATGAAAATGTGTTTCTACTCTATTACTAGATGGCGCTAGGCGTTTAAACTCTATCGTCATCAATAGAAGAAGAAAACATGTAATAAATCTGTAGAAAAGCCGTTTTTGTACATCGAAACTATATCTAAAAATAAAAATAGCCAGGTTGTTAAAGGAGAACCAGCAGAACCCATTACCAGCATTTTTTGAATTTTTGTCTTTTATATGTGCACGCATCACGTAAAATGTACGAAACCAATGTAGATAACTTTTATACATAAATGTTGTTCGTAACTTGAATTATTACTTAGTTTTTGTTTCATCGCAATCGGTTCACTCTATCAAAAGTTAGATGAATTTAAGTTTATTTATGTGTTCAAGAAGTAAAATATCGCAACCTTAAAACCTTTGATTATATAAAGTATATAATCAAAGCTTAAAACCAAGCTAGTTCAGCCGGAGGCACACAAATATTTGTAAGAAGTGAGTTACGGACGTCTGTTGTCACTCCTGTAGGGATAGGTACTCCCCTGTAGTAGCAGGAAGCTGGAGATGGAAGCTAGCCGCTGATCTTGAGATGTGACGTTGATGTCTCTGGCAGCCTATACGGCGAGGCGCCAGCCACGACTCGCTCAGCACACCAGTGGCGTAGCGACAGGTGAGTCTTCGTGACCGCGGCACAAATGACGTGCACGCAGTATTTGTCGTAGTGATCGATGCTGTAGTAATGAAACCGTAGAAACGATGAAGCCGCAGAAATGATGCCGAAGTTAATGTTGCATAGTACCTGGATACCACCGTTCCAGCTTATTAGATCTTGGCCAAATAATCTCCGTGCTGGGGTACCACCGATGACAACAAGAAGAAAGTAGGTACCTATCTAATTGTAGTAGTACTGTAGCAATGTGGTGGCTCTGACCAGAACGGAGTTTACATAATAATCAACCAAGCTTGAGCAAAAAGAAAACAGTAAAAACAATAATTAGGATTCCGTTAAAACGTGGTACGAATTTATATGTCAAAACCTCAGATCAAATAAAAAGTCAAGATGGAACGTTGCAAACAACAAAGTGAAGCCGGTTCAAACTAAGCCTTGCCGTATAAATACACAATTATACGCGCACATGTATAACGAAACTACCCCTTAGCTTGTCAGTTGAGCTTTATTATTTGATCTGTAAGCTCGAAGGACAAGCTAAGGCGTAATTTCGTTGTACGTGAGTGCGTGTAATTGTGTATTTGTACGGCAAGGCTTACTGCCAGTTTCCCACGTCTCAATTATCGGGCTGTTAACGTAATCGACGATTAATCGCCTGTTAATTCTACTTTCAGTTTCTCAACACCCAACTGTGACAAGCGTTTAACAATTTGTCACATTTGAGAAAAATCTCGAATTAACCACATGTTACAGCAGTTTTGGGTTTCTGAGAACCATTTTCAATGTTAATCTCTTGTCAACGAGCCTAATTTATAATTGTTGGAAATTGGTCGATTATTCGCAGATTAAAATTAATATTATGATTTTAAAGGCTTATATTACGATAAAAAAGATAATAGGGGTCGTCGAAAACTGTGGTATGGGTTGAGTTATAAAAAATATGTTAATTTAGATCAATTATTAATTAGCAAGATTTAAAAAAAATAGGATGTTACAAACTTTTTAAATTAATTACATTATAAAAACTTGACACAATTATCAAAAATAGTTATTTTGTATTTAGGTAAATAAAAATAAAATAAAATAAATTACTGACCTGGGAATCGAACCTTCCTCACGCGCATTAATTTTAACTGTACCCTGTATTTAGTACTTATCGAGGTCAGTTTCTGGATAGATTTGTGTTTAGCTTGAAGCGGCTGGGGTGGTGACCGCGCCAGGGTAAGCAACACTTGCCAAGGTCAGTCTTGGGATGGGTGACCACTTTTTTTTTGGATCGCTTGTTTATGGATAGGTGACTCCGCCAGGGTAAGCAACACTAACCAAGGTCAGTGTTTGGATGGGTGACCATCACCACAAAAATTTAATTATTAATTAACATTACCAAGGTCACCCAACCAAAAACAAGCGAACCCAAAAAAAGTGTTCACCCATCCAAACACTGACCTTGGTAAGTGTTGCTTACCCTGGCATGGTCACCCATCCAAAAACAAGCGAACCCAAAAAAAGTGGTCACCCATCCAAACACTGACCTTGGTAAGTGTTGCTTACCCTGGCGGGGTCAGCCATCCAAAACAAACGAACCAAAAAAAAGCGGTCACCCATCCAAAAAAAAACGGTGTAAGTGTTGCTTAACCTTTGTGGGGTCACCTATCCAAAAAAAAGCAAACCAAAAAAAAACATGGTTACCCATCCAAAAATCGTCCCTGGTAAGGTCTGCTTAACTTGCGGGCTACACCAACCCAGCCGCTCAAGATAAAATACTATTACGTTATAGTAGTGAAGGAATTGAATGAATGCTAGCTAGGGTAGCCAACCGAAATAAATTATTAAATGTAACAAGCGATTACGTAATTTCTCGATGATGCAGAGTTGAGAAACTCACTGACAACTGACGGCTGGTTAATTTGTGACAAATTGTTAGCTGATTTGAGATGTGACTTCAGAAACTCGCCCTTAGTTTGAACCGGCTTCACTATGTTGTTTGCAACGTTCCATCTTGACTTTTTATTTGATCTGAGGTCAAAACTATTATTAAACTTGAAGGTAGAAGAAAGTTAGATAGCATGATGCAGCATTATTAGCGTTATCTGAGGCTATTCCTAAATGATGCTTATTAATGTGCTGGAAAAAGCAACTAAAACTGTACCGTAACGAGAAATATAGGGGTAGGTACATAAAATAAAGATTGGCAAAAAATTTAAATCACAATGATTATGATGTGCGTAATGTGTGTGCTATTCAAAACTTACCCTAATTCGCACAACTTAAACATTAAATCATTGTACACTCGATAATTAAAATATTTACCCTCAGTTTCCCAGCTCTAAATTATCGGAGAATTAATGTGACAAATTGTCAAGCACGCGTTATCTGCTGTGATTGGTTGAATGAATTTTCAACAGATAACGCGTGCTTGACAATTTGTCACATTAATTCTCCGATAATTTAGAGCTGGGAAACCCAGCGTTAGTTTTAAAAATAACGCTCGTGTCTGCTAGGGCGCTCGACAGGACGCAAAGCGATACGTGTGCTCAGTGCTCGCTCACCAGCCTAGGAGCGACTGCTGGCGAGCACTGCGCGGGCGGCAGAGTGCAATCTTTTTTATCATTCGTTCTATGCGAACACTCGCCCCCGCGCCTCTGTTACCCGGTGCTTTCCAAGTCACAATCAAAGATCGAAGCATTAATTCATCGAAATGTTATAACCACTTTGTGGATCATCAAAAAAAAAAACACAATAAACATTTTATATAGGTAGGTATTACTCTGCCGCCCGCGGCTCCACCCGTAGTGGAATTAGTATTTCCCCAATATCTTTATAAATTGTAGCTTGATGTTATTCTGATGCATAATCTATAAATAACTGTGGAGTTTCATCAAAATTCGTGAAAGAGTAACAAACGTCCACGTCCATCCATCCTCACAAACTTTCGCGTTAATACATATTAGGATTACTTTGTTCCGAATTTGACGCTGCACTCTTCAAATCCCTGAAATTTTACGCCCGTTCATTTGACCTTGTCAGTGCACAGGTTTGCAGTGTAATTATGAAGCTACTCGCCACTAGATGGCGTAAATGACAATAGTTTATGAATATTCCTACGGACACGGGGTACCAGAGCTAATAAAGCAAATTTGGTTCAAATAGATGTCACTAGATGGCGCAATAAGCTGCGATTTGTTATTAAATTGTGTGTAAAATTAACATTTTCTAGAATTGATCGTAAAAAAACGCTTATTCCGCTTCATTTTTGGCCTCCGAAATTACAACCATGTGTCGGCATTTCGGAAGCGGTTGAAGTGGCTGCCTATACGGCAGCGCCGAGATACCCACACTCTTTCTCTACTCTTTTCTGTTCTTCACAATCCTACCTCTACTTCGTAACTTAGAGAACGCTTTGAGTATCTTGTTCCGAGAGGAAAGAGGCAAGGATTTCCTCTCTTCATCATCTCTTTGCCTTCGTTTTCCTCCCCACTCATCAAGTCGTTACGGTGGATCATTTACTGTTCGTGTTGTCCGCCTCTGGAATAATCTTCCTCATTCCGTATGGGATAGCCCTTCACTAGGGATATTCAGGAGAATAAATAAGCAATATTTCCTGTCAACATGACGCTTATATAGGTATGTATTTTAGATATATTAAGTATGTATTATGTTTATGCATTTGTGTTGTACACGTATTTGTGTAGTGTATTTAGTTAGTAAGAATGCAAATGTTTTTTAGCATGTGTTGTGCGCTTTTGTTAACTGTCCTAATTTTGTAAATCTCTCTTTAGCACTGAGGTTTGCTGTCAGAGAACCCAATTATGGGTTAAGCTCGCCTTTGTACATAAGTTTTCCTTTTGTATTTGAAATGTTTATTTTGTGTACAATAAAGAATATGAATATGAAAAACACGTTTTTATTTAATCATCTCTCCTGAGCACAACATTATGGAATATTGGGCTCTTTATTCACATTTCAAAGATTATTTGAACGGATCATTTAAAATAGATTCCAATAGATGGCACGGTTTTAAATTTGTTAAGCATGGTACTCGATTTTTTAAATTGGTATTGTAACACATTTTGGTACAATGAAACTGTAAAAACGTACAAAAAACTACTATAAGACAAATCGTCACTGTATTTAAAGAAAAATAGTCACGAACCGTGAAAACCCTTTTACTTACAAGTCGCTGCTAACACCATCTATAGCCGTGGAACGGAACGCGATCGAAGTATTTATAAAAATAATCATCTTAATCAGACGAAAAGCGCTAGTTACGTTGGCACGGTTTCTTTGTATGGGATAAGGCATATGCTAGTATTATACTATCATGCACGACGCTATAATAAAATAACAATGTTAGACATACAAAATGTTACAAAGACAGAGTATGTATTTAAAATACCTACTCTGTCTTTAGTATCTAATAATTAAAAATGATTAAGATCAAAAGAAATTGAATAAACAGATAGATTTTCGATTTGATTGTAACCTTCAATTTAAGGAGCATTTTTAATGTGCTCTCGCCGGATTTTTTTAAGGCAAATGTGTTATTGTATTCATACAAAATTATCCATGCTCCACACCGTTGCAGAATCGTGAAACTACGTGAGTGAAGATACGCCATAAAAAGTGATTTGAATGATTTCTCGCGTTCGCGGTACATACTACCCTTTTACTTGCAAGTCGCTGCTAACGCCATCTATAGCCGAGAAACGGAACCGAACGCGATCGAAGTGCTTATAAAAATAATCAGCTTAATCAGTCGAAAAATATTATCTGTGCCATGGACAAGTAATCCCGCCAGGTACAGTAATTCCCAATCTTCTTGGCCGCTCTGAAGTTGGCTTTCCGATGCGCATGGCGCATGGCGAGCTGCTGTTTTTAACCGGCTTCAAAAACGAGGAGGAGTTAAAAGTGTTTAAGTATGAGATTTATATTATTTAAATATCGTTATACGTTATCTAGAGTCCACTCTTGTAATTTATGTATTATCTAGATACATGTAAAACAATAAACACTAACCAGAAAAAAAAAAACAAAAAGCCCGACTGCTTAAAAAGCGAACTTAAAAGACGTAAACAAGAAAAAAATATGTTGTGCAGTCGGATGATACATATTCGCGAGCTGGCTGACCAAAACCAGATGTATCCTCCGACTGCACACCATATTTTTTTTTCTTGTTTACGTCTTTAAGGCCGTACCCTGACCAAAACACCGCCATGAACATTCCTAGTGCCCTAGCGGCACACTGGTGGCACATAAGTTACGCCCAGATTTTAGAATAACTTCTTTATAAAATCGAATACTGGTCTTTTGAAAAAAAAACTCACAATATGTTCGTTATTTAATTGTCTATCCATTAGTGTTAGTACAAATATTAATTAATGAACACTTTACGAGGAGATGCATGCTATCAATCATTATTTCTCATTTTTATGGTTTTGTTGGCAGGAGATTAGAGAAACTATCTTCATCAAAAAAAAAAAAAACTACTATTTTGGAATCAATAATATGTAGAAATTTAATGTATTTTTATTAGTTGATATTTCTTTTTAAATAACGAGTAGATAGCTCCTAAAAACTGCTCGAAAAAAGGGCTAGCGCGGCGTTTTGCTCGGGGTAGTGCCTTAACACTTTTTAGTTAACATATCATTCGAAATAAGGTACAATTAAACATATAAGTGTTATATATTTTTGAATACTCCTCATAAAACACTTTATTTTGATACCCCACAACATGGGATCGGAAGAACAAAAAAAAATCGATTGACTTACGAATCATCAAAATCGACCAACGCGTTTGGTCTCTGAAACACCACATAGGAACAAACATACATACATAGACTGATAATTTACACATTACCCTCCTTCGGCAGTCGGGTAAAAACAAATGTGATGTGGCTCTGCAAAAACCCCAAAATACTTTGAATAAAAATATGTTCTCTATCTAAAACCCGGCTGTCCCTATCTGTACGACCCGAACAGATGGGGGCTTTCGCAGCTGGAACTACGGGTCCGGCTGTTTGGATCAGGGTACGCGGGGTCAGGTAGGCCCTCCACCATTGCAAGCGCAAAGGTGGTACCTGACATTGAGGTTGGACTCGCGGTGGTCTATGTGGTGGTTGCAGAGGAGTGGCATGTTGTCTGCTCGGCTATGTGTGGGCCGAGCGTCATTCCTCGCGCGCAACAAGTGTCTGAAGTTACCGGCCCAAGGCAAAGGGCCACCTGGTGGTCAGACGCGGGGTTCGTGAGTAACCCTCAAGCAAGTGAGCTCCTGTGAGCGAGCTGCATCTCCGGCACTTTCCTGGATAGAAAGAAGAGGACTACCCGTTGGATTAGTTTTCCGGCAACCCAGCTGTAGGCATTGGGTAGATGCGATGATTTGTATTCGAGAGGTGAGCGTGCTTACAGCTCCGGGACCATTCTGGAGAAATGGGAGCCAGCTTCTCTGGCGTCCTTAACGGGGATTGAATCCGCTAGCACCAACTGCGCTGGTGCTGGTGCTTGCACTAGTGCTGGCGTGCTGGGGTGCGTGTGGTGAGCGGCTTTATTGCTCCGGTACCATTCTGGACAAATGGTAGTGAGTAATCACGGTGCAACTCACATTTTCTCTTGAGTACCAGGGGCGAGTGCTCTCGGAGGCGTGACCTACCGAAGATGGTCCCAGACACCTCGTAAGGGGTTGCCTGGTATAGTGTGCCGCTTTCCATAACGTAAGGTTGGTGAAGGAGGCCACTATAGGAAAACTCAGTAGACAAATAGGGTACGTGTACCTATATATTGTTGGACTCGCGGTGGTCTATGTGGTGGTTGCAGAGGAGTGGCATGTTGTCTGCTCGGCTACATGTGGGTCGAGCGTCATTCCTCGCGCGCAACAAGTGTCTGAAGTTACCGGCCCAAGGCAAAGGGCCACCTGGTGGTCAGACGCGGGGTTCGTGAGTAACCCTCAAGCAAGTGAGCTCCTGTGAGCGAGCTGCATCTCCGGCACTTTCCTGGATAGAAAGTAGAGGACTACCCGTTGGATTAGTTTTCCGGCAACCCAGCTGTAGGCATTGGGTAGATGCGATGATTTGTATTCGAGAGGTGAGCGTGCTTACAGCTCCGGGACCATTCTGGAGAAATGGGAGCCAGCTTCTCTGGCGTCCTTAACGGGGATTGAATCCGCTAGCACCAACTGCGCTGGTGCCGGTGCTTGCACTAGTGCTGGCGTGCTGGGGTGCGTGTGGTGAGCGGCTTTATTGCTCCGGTACCATTCTGGACAAATGGTAGTGAGTAATCACGATGCGACTCACATTTTCTCTTGAGTACCAGGGGCGAGTGCTCTCGGAGGCGTGACCTACCGAAGATGGTCCCAGACACCTCGTAAGGGGTTGCCTGGTATAGTGTACCGCCTTATATAACGTAATGTTGGTGAAGGTGGCCACTATAGAAAATCTCAGTAGACTAATAGGGGTATGTACCTATATATAATACCAAGTCGGGTTTTTACTTATTATGAAAATACTACTACCGACTCGACTGCTAGAAATATTCAAGTACCTACTTACCTACTTTCTAAATACGTACATTACATGTAAGTTCTATCATCGGACTACTAGACGTACGGCGACGCGTCAAGTCGTCAACGGTACATGTTGGACATCCCACCCATACGCACCAAACGTTTTGGGAATACTTTTATTATGCGTACAGCAAAAGGGTAGAATTCCCTGCCGGTGTCTGTACTTCCTGATAGGTACAACCTGGGAGTCTTATATAAGTCAATAGTGAATAGGTTTCTTCTAGGCAAGTGTGTTTCATCGTCGACCAAAACATCGCTGTGTACGTTACCCCAACAGGAAAGTGGCTTTTAGAGTGATATGAGTGGAACAAATTATTGGTGCGTAATCTGCTGTGAATGTGCGCCACATAAAAAAAATAAGACGTGTAGTCGTTTTTGAAAAAAAAACGGAGTAAACGATTCCTGCTGGAGTAGCGCTGTTCCAGTTGTAGGAACCCGCTGTAGCAGGAAAATTCTAAACTAATGATCGGAGTGAGAAATATTGGGCATGGATAGAGAGCCTATAGTTGAGCAAGAATGTGCGCCGAAAATATAATTGGTGCGACATCAGGTTTTTGAGATATTGCATTTCCTGCTGGAGTAACGTTTTGCAGAATCGTGTAACTCTAAAACTATTGTATGTGTGCCTGTAAAATAAACTTGCGCCCAAAATCCGCCAATTTTTTATTTTCTAATTTTAATGTAGCCAGTGACACTCGCAGCGTTAAAACGAATCGATTGACATAAGAATCATCAAAATCGGCCAACGCGTTTGGTCTCTAGAACGCCACATAGGAACAAACATTAGGTACATACCTACATTACCCTCCTTCGGCAGTCGGATAAAAAGAAAAAAAGCCGGTTCGTTTTTTTTTTTTGGTAAAAAGTTTGTTTTTTGCAGCTAATTATATCTAACAATAGCATGCAAGCTACTTGCATACATTTCTGCAAGTATGTGTATAATTTTCGCCCTTTAGCATTTGGCACAAGTAACTACAGGTCTAGCGCCTAACTGTGTCAGTTCCTGAGGTATGGGAGCGGTACGGGAGGGGTGTGTTTACGAAACGTCAAACCATGGTATAATAATATACTTCGCCTGGTAGTCTCTTCCCGTGACAGCTGGGTCACGTGATTGGCCTAAGACTACGTCATCAATTGCGTTGCGGTTCTCAAACTTTTTTTGTGGGGAAAAAGAAAAAATAATACAATAGGTACTAAATTGTTATCATTTTTAATAAATCGACATATTTGATACTTTTTTATTTTTTTACTTTGCTTCTTTTTTCATTGATTGCTTGGTTTTATTTATTAGAGGCAGTTTAAAAGTGGCGCTAGTGACAGAAAAGTTGAAAGGAAACCGTTTGTCCTGGTATGGTCATGTGATGAGGAGGGATTAAACGCATGTTACTAAAAGAGTTATGAATATTAATGTGGATGGATGGAGAGGGAGGGGACGCCTAAAGAAAAGATGAATGGACTGTGTGAGGAGTGATATGAAAGAAAAGGGAATCAGTGATGGCGTGACGGAGGACAGGACGGTATGGAAGAAGAAAATATGTTGCACCGACCCCAAGTGACATGGGGCATGGGCAGGAAGATGATGATGTCTCGTAGATAGGTTCTTGTTTGAACTAAACAGAGTAATACCTCATAATGAATTACAAGTCCATGAACAATCCGAGTCAAATTGAAAATGAATTTTTCATTGTGCAATGTTTAACCGTGGTATTGATTAAATTATTTCTCCATTATATCAGCAACCCTGATCAATTCTTTGCAAGGGTAAATCAGTATTCCCCTCGACACAAAAAAAAAACAATCACAGGCATCGCTACTAATTTTATTTTTTTTAGCCTGGGGTTATGCTCATGCATGCTATGTAGATAGCGCAGTTATGTGGGACTCCAACCCACTAAAACTCCACGGTGTCCTCCTGTGCCGCTTATGGCGAGAACACAGGCTCGCGTTAGAACTCACCGCGAACCCGCCGCGGCCATCCGTCACCGGACCCTCCATTGGGGTGTACCACCCATCACCAGCGCACCAGAACACATTGCACGCCGTGACCACCCCAGGGACCAAACCAGCACATGGGCGCCAGACGGCCCAGTGTATGGCACCCTTAGCCCTCCTTTGACGGGACAGGTCAGTGGCCCCACCACCTATCACTTTTCGGCCGTAGGCGATAGGAACCTCCTCTGCGGCCCCACCTCACCCCGTCCAGGCCACGGAAGGTAGGTAGAGCGGCACTTCGCAATACCGGCACTCCTCTCCCACCGCGGTCTACTCTCCAACCCACAGCTGCGATATTGTATGGGACGTGCTCCTTAAGATATCGAGCGAGGCTCAGATGCGATGTCGCCTGTTGCCAAGCGGAACCGCAACCTACATGTTGGCCGCTACGTCGTCGGCCTAATCAGAAAAAGCCCTGACGAGCGGCCCCTCCTCGGGTTCCTCTTCGCTTCGACCAAGCCACGGCTACTGAGACACGGAACGAAACTACGCCTTAGCTTGTCTGTCGAGTTTTTTTATTTGATCTGAGAGCTCCACTGACAAACTAAGGCTTAGTTTCACTGTACGTGTAATTGAGTATGTATACGGCAAGGTGTAGTTTTAACCGGCGTCACCTTGTTGTTTGCAACGTTCCATCTTGACTTTTTATTTGATCTGAGATCTAGTTAAACAATGTCTCTGACAATACAAATGTTGTAAAAGTCACACGCTGCGCCTGTCTGTCTGTATGTACGTGATAAAATGGACCAACTTAATTTAGTTCGGGACGAAAACCCACAAAACTTGACTTGACTAAAATAAATCAAAACTAATTAGGTTAGGTTAGGTTCGGGCGTACAGCCGTATTGACACAGCTATGCCTTAATTTATGGAATTTACAACGCGTAGATAAATGAAATAATATCTAGAAAGGCACATACCAGTTCTTTTAGCTGAAGTTAATTACAATATTGAAGTCACGCATATGGTAGCGTCTCTTCGTTGGGAAAAGAAAAAAACCTAATTACACCGCCTTTTATACTTCTGTTTTTACAGTTTAGTACGGAACAATTAACAATTTTTCTAGTGTATCTTTCACAGTTCAGGGGTGCACCACAAATGTTTGGGAGCCACAGTATTTTGCTTACCGAGCGAAACAACGCTATAGGTGTGAGCGACACAACAATAGCGATGAAATAGCGAGCTGTCAGTATGACACTTGTCAATTCGATATGTTGCCGTGTGTTGACTGTGTGTGATTGAATTACCCGAGCAAAATGCATTTTTCAACTTAATAAAGCAAATATGAACTAATAATTCAATATATAAATTAATTTAACACTAAATAGATGAAACACATGAGTTACTAAATAGTTAGGCTAGTTAGTAATTTATTTTATTTTCGTTAACTACATGAGAAAGTACCTAAATTTTCTGAAAAGGACAATCAATGGTAACACTTATCGTGACGTAGGCTTAGGCCATCCCGTAAAGAGAATACCATGTCTTATTATACCATGCGTCAAACGACGCGTAACTTCAGTTGGGCGCAGTGCTGCCAACTTAGCGCTTTCAGCGCCAGATCTAGCGCTTTTTTTGTTCAATAGCGCGTTCTAGCGCCTAGCGCTAAATCTAGCACTTTTTGAAACTTTGGACTTTCTTTTAATATTAAGTAATTTCGCAAACTATCAACATCTAGATGACGTGTTGAGGCAAATTTCATCCACAGATAAATATAAATTGTAGTCCAAAACTGATCAAGACCAACCTGACCAACCATATAATTCGGCGGCAGAAGCAATTGTGGTAGAATCAGACGATGGTGAATTAATTTATTTCCTTTATATTATGAAATAATTATATTAACACGTTATTATTTTATTTTTTTATCACTAAACTAGTACTATAATGTATTAACTCTTATATATGACATATTTTGATTAATAAAAAAATACGTTTATACGTCCCTGTCTCAAGTTATTGGGGGTTTTGCTTTTATTTGGCACCGAATAAATAGTTGTTTTTTTACAGCGACCATTTAGCGCTTTCTAGCGCGTTTTTAAAGAGCTAACAGCGCGTTTTTGCTTAGACGAGTTGGCAGCACTGGTTGGGCGTCAGGTTTGCTGTCGTCAACACGTGTTAATTGGACAGGTCACTTTAAGTAAAAGGCACACGGTATTCGCAACCAAAGATGAGTCCTCCAATAAGGTCTCAAACTAAACAAGTTGTTTATAAAGTGTACGAATATTTTAAAACAAAAAAAATAGATCCCAATTCTGCTGAGTTTAAAGATGACATTAACATACATAAAACAGTTGCCAAGGCTACAGGATTTCCGGAAAGAAGCGTAATACGGATTGTCCATGAGGGAAAAAGTATTGAAATTGTCGATTTCGGTAAAAGTGTTATTTGAAGAAAGATTACAGAATTCTACTCAGTAAGAAAAGAAATTCCCACGATCAATAAATTAAGAAAAGTTTTAGCGAAGGCGGTGATATGGATTCAGATTAATCTAATTTTGAATTTCTGTTGAAAATAATAATATTTAAAAAAAATATTGTTATATAGCCACACGTTATTTATTTATTTACTATTCATTTTTTTAGTACTTATCAATAAGCTTGGAGAAAACTGCGAGACTCGATTCCAGAACTACCTAATTTATAATATTTACCTACAAATTTGTAGGCGAGTCCGACTCGCACTTGTCCGGTTTTTTTGTTTTTATTTTCACACGCCGAAATATTAATCAATTTGACTTAGGTACACGCTCGTAAATATCATAAGCATATCGTAAGAAAATAAAAAAATAGACGTGTGGCACTCGGGGACTGCCGCGGTAAAGCTATTGCATAGCATTTATTCTAGATCCAGTCCTGGAAAATGCGACAAAAAAATTAAAAACGTTAAAAACTCGAAAACGTAGCGAGCCAAACCCGTATTTATTTACGATTAATAATACTCTAAAAAACAAAACAAAAATACCCTTATTCACATTGAAATAAGGTCGCTTTTCTTTGACAAGCAAAAGTGACCCTTATTCTCATTAGCATAAGGTCCACATTGATCACCATTGTCACAGAAACAGCTCAGAGAGACCGATAAAAGGCAAAAAAATTACGACCAACAAAAATTTCAAAACCCTCATATCTCAGAAACGGTTGGAGTTAGCGCATTTCTGACAAAAATTTGCCCCCCTGCCTCCCGCTACTTCATCCAGGAGAACAAGATAGGATTTACCCCCCCCCCCCCCTTAACCGTTTACCTACACCCGCAAAAAAATTTTTCATTCTAAAAATACCAACACGGAAATCGAAAACACGTGCAACAAACCTCACTTTTCCCCAGAATTCCTGAAGGTTTCACCACGTAAACAAAAAAAATACCTATTATGTACTATATAATTTTATATATACTATATTAGGGTTACGTATTATAGACTTATAGTATACATAAAAACAGCCACTAGGGCACAAAAACAAGTGATAAGCAGAAAAGTTCTGAAGTATTTATTGTTGGACCTGCTGAAGACTGTATGAATATATTTGTGTTGTATAAACTCAATTTATTTTTGTATTATATAACTGCACAGCACATATGTGAGTACTATGTACCAACTGTAAATCTACCATTTACTGTACCTATGTGTCGTTCGTTGACTTCAGTGTGCCCTGGCAGTGGAGTGTGTCATGCTCTCTCTAATGTCCCTCTGATGGTGGCAAATGTGTTGGATCATTCGGTTCCCTTCATGATGGTTGAGCTGAGTGGTGCCGATCCATGTGTCATGTTCGTGAACGGGCGCCATCAGTTGGGATTGGTCGTTAGTGACGTTCGTGAACTTAGCTGCCTCCGCCAGTTTTTAATTACCTATTTATTGTATTTTTAATTGTTTGTTTTACTGTAGACGCTTTTATTTCATCTTTCTCACTTAAATGTATTTTTCCTACAAGATTATTGTAACCAAATACTTGTAAAACACATTTCTTTTTAAAAGAGTAAGTGTGGAGTTTCTTGTCCGTTCTTCTCCATAACAAGCTACATTGCCGAATGGACGATAGAATCAATTATATTACATTTTTTTTTTACTTTCGAATGTGCCGCTTAATGGCCTAATTGAATAAAGAAATTTTGATTTAGATTTTTTGATTTTGAGACTCCTGTACTCCAGACTCAGAGCTGCTACTAAGAAGTTCCAGATGGAAAAACCTAAAAAAATCCCGACCCGGGTATCAAATCAAAAATCTTCTGCGCAGCTCAGCAGTAGTGGTTGTGACAATTATACCAACGAGGCAGTTACGTATTACAGCGTGCCATAATATCAAATCTAGGTATCTAGTTGAATTATTTACGATTGGCTCTTGCATAACTTACCTAAGTTTATACCTAGCCATAGATAATATAATACTAGCATACAGATACCTCATCCCATACAAAGAAACCGTGCCGACGTAACTAGCGTTTTCCATCTGATTTTAACAATTATTTTTTGTAAATCGATCGCGTTCGGTTCCGTTCCACGGCGATAAATAGATCACCATCTATCGATAGATAAATCAAATAATCAGTATAATCAGTACAGTACGTCGGGACAGTTTCTTTGTATGGGATTTGACCCCACGACCTAGCTAAAGTATTGCCTAAAAAGTAACCAAAACCATGCAAGTATCACAGTAGTGCATAGTTCTTGAAATGCATAATGTATAATGCAAGCGCACGCACACATGGCGCCGCGCGCACAGATACCACAAACGAACTGAATTATATGAACTACTAGCTTTTGCCCGCGACTTCGTTCGCGTGGAATAGTGACTTCTGATGCCGACTCTTGACCAATAGATGGCGCTGTATGTCCGGAATACATTTTATTTTATATTTTATTTTTTGTAATAAAAACTATCCTATGTCCATTCTCAAGTTCCAAACTATGTCTGTACCAAATTTCACACAAATCGGTTCAGTAGTTTAGGCGTGAAGCAAAGACAGACAGACAGACAGACAGACAGACAGACAGACAGACAGACAGAAAGACAGACAGACAGACAGATAGAGTTACTTTCGCATTTATAATATTAGTTTGGATTTATACCACAAATTACCTCCGAAATTACCTCCAAATGCGGAGGTTATCTGTGATATATACCTACCTATGATATAGAATATAGATAATCGCCTTTAGATATTATTGAATGCCTCATGCCACGGTAATTAGTGGTTAAACAAACTTACCTGATGTGAAATATGACCGCAATTGCACTTCGTCGCTGCATCCTCGAGATTTAGATGATTCACTAGGTAGTACACTCAATGTACTAGGCATCGCATTTTTAGATAAAACATCTGGCCATCTACGTTCGTTCGCTTGTCGTTCATTTAAGAGTGCTATTTATCTTAAAACACACGTTGTGCAGTCGACAACGCGAGCAGAGTTACCAGTTTTTTGTTAATTTATTTAAACACAAGTTTTCATTAGGAAAATAATTGAATAAAAGATCTAAAACTACATTAGGGTCCCAAGTAGACTGATATCGAGGGAAAATTGGTTTCAGTCTAAAAACACCTTTCATAATTCTGCTGACGATATCATTTGTATCTACTTAAGAGCCCCTACAAGTTTCACGAGCCAAAAAATAATGACAATAATAAAAACGACACAGGTCCGTCGTCTACAAGTCCTTGAGCGAGACTAAAGATTACTATGAGCGAGACTGAATTCCTCGCGCGAGCGCAACGGTTTATAAGGCATTATTTAGATAATTTATTACAATAAAATAAGTACTCAAAAATTTTATATAAAAATTGGATTCGATTGATAAACACCTCAAATTTCAAATTATTTAACAGTTATTTTTATATTTAACATATTCTTATGCGTAGAGGACGCTTTCCCACATGATAAAATTGCCTTTTTTCCGCGTGGACAACATTTTTTTAAAAGTACAAATACAATAAACTTTTAAAATAAAATTGGTGGCTTACTAGTCTTATTAGATGCCCAGTCCATACCATTTTTTTGTTTTTGTAGATTATTATTCGCCACCAGTAAGCTGAAAAAGCAATTGAAAAGTCTGGTGTTTCGTGATTACGTAACAACGTGTGTTAGGAATTTATGTTTTCTAATTTAATTTGGGCAGTGCAGCTTCTCGTTGCTGCTCGGGAGCGTCTCAAGGATCTCTCCGCGCACGTTGCGATTTTGTTATTGCGCATGTGTTTTACCTTACCCAAGATAACGTATCTCTTACGGACCGCCCCTACCTGGCTGTGTCCAGAGGAGGTATGTTCTTTTGATTGTGCTTTGAAAACAACGGTTGAGTCGATCCTGAATGTCTCCTTTAATGATGTGCAGTGCAGGCAGGCGACTCTTCCTGTCCGGTACGGGGGTCTTGGGATGCGGTGCGTAAAGGATGCAGATCTACCGGCTTTCTTGGCGTCGACACATGTGGTGTCTGACCTCGTCTCTATAATTTCGGATTCCAATGATGGCAGGGCAATCATACCGTTTATGTTTGGATGCCGGGTCCGCTTGGTCTGTCCTCAGCAGGGGGGCAGCGGGTCCTGACGCAACGCATGTTCAGCGAGCATGGGACGACGTCACGTCTAGGCTGATCCAGGAACGGATGTTGATGGGTTCCTCGGGGGCTGATTTAGCCAGACTCAGGGCTGTGTCGCAGCCGGAATCGGGGGCATGGTTGCACGCGCCTCCTTCGCCTCACCTGGGCACGTTGCTTGATGATGACTCTTTGCGGGTGGCGGGGGCCCTTCGCCTGGGCTGCAAGGTATGTGAACCCCACAGATACACCTGCGGTTCCTTGGTGGAGGCCGATGGCCATCATGCTTTGAGTTGTCGTCTTTGTTCGGCGTCATCATGCGCTCAATGATATTGTGCGGAGGGCATTGGTGTCGGCAGATATCCCCTGCGTGCTGGAGCCTCCGGGTCTGTGTAGGACTGACGGCAAGAGGCCGGATGGACTGACCTTGGTGCCTTGGAAAAACGGCAAGTGCTTAATATGGGACGCACTGTTGCCGCCAGCCACCTTGGTCGCACTGTCCTCTCGCCGTCAGCAGCGGCGGAAGACGCCGCTGAGAGGAGGAGGGTGAAGTACGCACCGTTGGAGGGCCGTTACCATTTTGTGCCCATTGCCGTTGAGACCATGGGCGGTTGGGGCACTGAGGCCAAGAAGCTCATTAGTGAGATAGGGCATAGGGTAAGTGACAAAACGCAGCTCGTTCTTGGTGCAAAGTAGAGATGAAACGGATATCCAGTAACTATCCGGTATCTGGCCTATCCGGCCTTGTTTTCACTATCCGGCCCGATACCGGATAGTAATACATTATCCGGCCGGATACCGGATAGTAAATTTTTCAAAAATCTCATTGTTTTACACAAGGCAAATCATACTCAAAATCAAAATCAATTTTTTTTATTTCACATAGGCCTACATGGGCACTTATAAAACGTCGACAAAAGGTGCACGGTTCGGGTTGGTCGTTTCCTATGGAGAAGAACCGGCAAGAAACTCCATGGTTACTCTTTTAAAAATGGTTTGGTTTTACAATATTTCCATGTTACAGCAATAGTAATTAGATATGGGGGACAACGCAGGCCCGACTTATGACAATAAGTCGTAAGAAACTAAAAAAAATAAAATAAAAAGATTATATATTAAATAAAAAAGTTAACAAATGTTAACTAGCATCAAGAAGGCCTACAATGTTCACACATTCACAAAACAATCGGTAAAAGAATCTATACAAAGGTAAAAAAAAAAAATAAGTATAACAAGACTAAATTTAACGTGTGGCACAAATGTTTTTATCAGTGCTGTAACTATTCTTAGCAAAGGGCTATAAAGATGATTGAAAACCATTGTAAAAAGTCTAATTAAAAGAAGGAAAGAAAAAATGAGTTTGAGAATAGTTAGAGACATCCACTTATTTGTGCCGTTTCAAGTTACCAGGGAAGCTGCATGCGCAGAAGGAGCTAAGGCCAAATGTTTTTATCTTCAACGTAGTCCTTGATTTTATAATATGCTTTGTTAATAAGGATACGTTTGATGTATTTTTTGAACCTTCCATCGGTCAGTTCTATAACTGACTTTGGCAACTTGTTATAAAAGCGTATACTGTTTACAAGAAAAGACTTGCTAGTTTTCGTTAATCTGAATTTGGGTATTACAATTTCGTGCTTACTGCGTGTATTTAAATTATGGAAGTCGCTTCTAGTTTTGAAAAGCCCCCGATTTTTACGGACATACAGAATACATTCCAAAATATAAAGTGAAGGTAGAGTCAGTATATCGATCTCTTTAAATTTTTCTCTGAGGGACTCGCGAGGACCCATTTTATAGATTGCGCGGATTGCCCTCTT
Source organism: Orthosia cruda (assembly GCA_964057195.1). Classification (NCBI taxonomy): domain Eukaryota; kingdom Metazoa; phylum Arthropoda; class Insecta; order Lepidoptera; family Noctuidae; genus Orthosia; species Orthosia cruda. The sequence goes on along the minus strand of OZ059852.1, from coordinate 6,422,470 downwards.
TTGTAGGATGAAAATTGAGTCAACGTCTGCTGCTGATCCCCACAGCAGAATGCCATAAGACATAATACTGTGGAAATAAGCATAGTATACTAACCTAGCTGTAGCTACATCGGTTAGCTGCCTTATTTTCCTTACTGCATATGCAGCCGAACTTAACCTACCCGAAAGAGTTCTAATGTGCGCGCCCCACTGCAATTTTGAATCGATAGTAATCCCTAAGAATACAGTTTCCGTTATAACTTCAAGATTTTTGCCGTCAAGATTTAGGTTTAGGTCATGTTGTGGTACATTTGGTAAAGAGAACTTTAGACATTTTGTTTTTTTCGCATTCAGTAAAAGATTGTTAGCTGCGAACCATTTTGAGAGAACAATCAGACTTTCGTTGACATTTAAGACATCCGTATCTTGCCTATCTATTTTAAAAAATAGCGAAGTATCATCAGCAAATAGAATTATATCCGATAATTTGGCCATCATAAAAGGGAGATCATTAATGTAAACAAGAAAAAGGAAAGGGCCGAGAATTGAACCTTGGGGCACGCCCATCTTGATTAGAGACCCGGAGGACGTTGCCCCATTAACATTTACTTTTTGCTGTCTGTTTGATAAATAGGAAAGCACGAGATCAGCAGATTTTCCACGAATTCCGTAGTGGTGTAATTTACAGATCAGTGTGTTGTGGTCGACGCAGTCGAAAGCTTTTGAGAGATCACAGAAAATGCCAATGGCATCCTGGGACCTCTCCCAAGCCTCCAAGATGTGGCTGATGAGTTTTACTCCCGCGTCCGTTGTCGACCTACCTTTCGTGAAACCAAACTGTTGACTATGCAGGATCCCATTTGAATTGAAGTGAGACAACATCTGTTCCAGCATGATTTTTTCATAGATTTTACTCAATGCTGGAAGCACGGATATAGGTCTATAATTAGAAGGATCACTCTTACAGCCTGATTTGAAAATTGGTACTACTTTACTGTGTTTCATTAAGTCAGGAAATGTGCCGCTGTCCAAACATTGATTGAATATGCCTGTTAGGACAGGAGCAATTGAGTCAATAATATCTCCAAGAACCCTAACGGATATCCCCCACAAGTCTTCAGTATTCTTTATATTGAGACTTTTGAACGCGTTTTTAATTGTATCAATACATATTGGTTTAAATTTAAAGATTGGTATGTCTTTAGTAAAGTTTTCTTTAAGAAGAGCTTCAGCTAATTTAGATGAGGAAGGAAGAGACTTCGTAACCTCTAACGGAATGTTGGTAAATAAATTTTCTAATGTCTCAGCGACTTCTTGCCTATCAGAAATGGTTTGATTAGTTATTTTCAAAGACAACTCATTCTGATCGCGTTGTTGTATCTTTCCAGTTTCTCTATTAATTAATTGCCACACAGTTTTTATTTTATTATTAGAAGCACCAATTTTGTTAATTATTATTAGAGATTTTGCTTGAGCGCAGACTCTTTTGAATAGTTTGGAATAGTTTCTAACATAAGTGTGAAAAACTTCATCGGAAGTCAAAGATTTTTCGTAATATAAATTATATTATAATATCTATTAATTTATAATTATATTTTCGTAATATACTACAATAGGTTATGGACACTGTTTGTTAACCGCACATCAAAAATGTTTGTTTTATTAATTATTAGTTTAATACTCAAAATTAACAAGTGGCAAATTGTGCCTACTAAGTTTGTTTATTAACAAAATCAGTTTAAAAATATAAGAATATTCATATTTTTTCGTTTTCATATCTTTTCGTTCAATTGAAGCAAAAACATAACCTCTAAAACTTACGTAACTGCCTTTTTTCCTTCACCACCTCGAGAAATTTTAGCCTGACACAATAAACATACCGCGTACTTGTTATCGTCACTGTTTAAATTAAAATATTGCCATATTAGCGATCATCACATTCATTCATTTATCAAAAACACGATGATGACATTTCTTGTTAATCTATCAGAATTCAAACATAAAATCACGACGACAAGTGATAAACACTGAAATAAACAACAAACGAACTGAGAAACAAACACAAACTGACACGCGCGATAACACTCGAACGCCCCCGAGTACCCGATCTCCGCTTACGTATGACCCGAATGCGCCTGAATATTTCCGATCTCGTTCACCGCGCCAATATTCAAATCAAACTGATCGCATCAACGCAATAAAGGGCCGAATATCCGGCGCTCCGGCCTAGTAGCTTGCCGAATATCCGGTATCCGGTATCCGGCAAAACTACTATCCGTTTCATCTCTAGTGCAAAGGTTAGCCATTGACATCCAACGTGGCAATGCAGCAAGCGTTATGGGCACCTTTGCGCCGGGAACAGTTAGGGGCGGGTTATTTGACTAGTTATAAGACAACGCTTTTTGGCGTGTCGTTGTGACTTTGACATCTAATTTTTTAATGTATGTATTCTAATAAATTAAAAATATTTTACTTTAGGATTTTAAAATAAACCAGGCAATAAATACCAAAAAAAAATTGGGCACTAGATAACTATGTGACGCAAAATGTGTATCATTGTGCGCAAAATATGTATCTTGTAGTTATTAAGAAATTTGCGCCGAAAAAGTACCTATTTTCTGTTTTTAGCTCGCGTAACTTGTAGGGGCTCTTAATTGTCTACCTATAACTAAGCCGAGTTCCAAACGATAAGTGTTCAATATAGTATACCTGCCTCCTGTTTCAAATTCTCTAGACAAAAATTGCAGTAGCGATTGTATAGATGCGGTGTAGCAGTCTATATATCTTATGGGTTTGAGAAAACTGACAGCACTCTTGCCTGGACCAAACTACTGCAGGAAGTCAGTCGCAAACTGTTTGCTTCTGCAGGCTCCCTGAGACGTCTACGTAATTTTCTTCCCATCGCCACTAAAATTGCGATAGCACAATCTCTTCTTCTGCCTATCCTGGACTATGCTGATGCCAGCTATCTCGATCTAACCCAAGACCAATTGGACAAGCTTGAGCGACTTCAAAATCTCTGTATCAGATTCATATTTGGCTTGCGCAAGTATGATCACGTTTCTGAATTTCGTACTAAGCTCAAATGGCTTCCTAGTCGCCTTCGCCGGAATGCCCACATACTTTCTTTGCTTTATAACGTGCTATTTAATCCTTTTAATCCTTTTTATCTCAAAGAACGCTTTCAGTTCCTCTGTGACACCCATTCTAGGTCCTTGAGGTCATCGGAGAATCTTAAATTAAAAATTCGTATGCATTCCACTTCCTTTTTTGACAAATCTTTCACCATTCAAGCGGCTCGGTTGTGGAATGTATTACCAATTGAAATAAGACGTGCTCAAACACTGCCAACGTTTAAGAAAATGGTAAAAGAGCATTATCTGTCACTATAATTTTTATTCTTCTCCTTTCTCTGTTAGATATTTGATATGTATTAATATATTATATAATATTTGTATGTATGTATTGTATGTTATTATGTCTAAGTTATATTATTTAAGTATTTAATTTTTGTACACTGACAGCCCTAAATTCTTCTCCTATCGTAAAGTCCATCCAAAGGTTGTCTGTAAGAGATTGCCCTGTGCGATAAGACCGCCCATTGTACACTTGTTTTTGTGAATGTTTTCCTGTGCATATTTTGTGGTGTACAATAAAGTATATAATAAATAAATAAATAAAACTGCCACCATTTTCTGTAAGCGACATTATATTGTTTTAATGTATTATTTGATAAATAAGCAGTGATAATTTTTATAATTTCTGGAGTCAATGACTTATAGAAAATGCTTCCCTGATAACAGGCATGATACTGACACTGATACTACACTGATCGAAAGTTCGGATGAGTTCCATCTGATTGGTAACGTTCAGAGGATTCGTAGCCGGAAAGCAAGGAGATAGGCCTCATCATCTGAAACGATATTTCGATCTACTAAAGCATTGGACTTACTAAAATTTGGCTTCAGACAATGACAACAAAAGGATTTGATCGCATCAAACCACTTGAATATAAATAGTCTCCTACTACAGACGGTCGTAATTGCGTCACGACACTTAGCTATAGTTATTTTAACTTGACCGGGACCTCATCACGGTACTTGCAGAAAATGCATAAGTACATATTTACAAACATATTCCATAAAGGGGAAAAAATAAACTGGAACGACTGCAATATTGTCGCAATACACATCGTCCAACGAGTTTAAGTAATTGATTGTAAAAACAAAGTAGCCACGATGCAGAAGAATTACTTTTATAATGTAAAACATTATAATGGAACAACAATACAAAGTCGTGAGTCATGTCGCACGTGTACAAACAACATAACATTTGAAGAGATGTAAAAAATAAATCATAAATATTAAACTCGGTGACTGATAAAGAACGGGGGGGTGACCATAAGCTCTTAGAGTAAGGTTATTTTGAGTGTGTGTAAGGGACAGATGTATATGACTTGTATGGTCACCCCCCAGGTTCGAAAGGATTAGAAATAACACCGTTAGTATTACGATAAATTCTACTAACCTTCACCACTGTTATCACGATTTGTGTTCACGTTATCTTTCTTTGTAAACGCTTTTCCAGTCGCCTTATGTTTCATCTGGCTAAGCTGGGCAGACCTCCACCGTGTGTTCTACCGTGTCCTCTGGGCGATCCTCACAATGGTGACACCCGGGCGTTTCCTCCCGCCTTATCTTGAACAGGAACCTCCCGAAACAGCCGTGTCCGGTGAGGACCTGCGTCAGGCGGAAGGTGAGGGCGCCGTGACGCCTCTCAAGCCACTCCTCAAAGAGGGGCCTTACCACCACAATTGTGGCGTGCCCAGCGCTGGGTTGCGACAATCGCCCACTCCATGTCGCCATGAGATCCTGCCGGAGCTCTGTTCGCCGAGCCGCGATTTGTCGCGGCAACGGGATTTCGCCCCGGCATTTCGCCTCCTCGCGCCACTCCCATATTTGCGCGAGCACTTTTGCCTCCAGATCCCATGGCGGCAATCCGGCAGTCTGATGACCCCTGGATCTTCATGAGGCTTTCTTTGTCCCATGGTCACAAAAACACGCGAATTGGATAACATATTTTTCATCCCCCCATCTCGGAGAGAGTATTTTTGCTCTTCGATATCTGAGTGCAAAAGACGTTTTTATCCGCTAGAGGATATAGTAAATTGAATTAAGAACATCACGTGCACTAAGTTTGTGAATTCAAAATATCATTAAACCTGTTTACTTCTACCTCCATGGTGCCGAATTTATCATACAACCTTTTTTAATTTGTTAAAAGCTCAGACTAGGAACCTTCTTGATGTATTTACTTCTTTGCGCGCGCCATTTTCTTTTCACGTCATATTGATATTGTTAAAACCTTAGTATAAAAACAAGAAACTTGAAAACTAGTGAAAAACCTAAAGTGAGTGATACTAGCGACGAGGAAGTTTATTTGATGCCAACAGAATTGACTGAAACTGGTAATAATGCGCAAATGAGCTTTCTCCTCAACAATCACGCTAGAAGTATTTGAAACAGTACGATATGTTTAACACGTGGCGTATTCATTCATATTCATATTTTATTAAATTATCCGAGACCAAGAAATCAAGAACTCTATGGAGTACCTACGTATTCAATGCTAAAAGCAACAAAAAAGATGAAAAAGATATAACCTAACCTATCCTAAATTATTGGCATTTTTAAAAGAGCCTCATCTGTTCATCAATAAAAAAAAACTAAGGTTTTCACAGCATTTAAAATTGAAAAGTTGTCAAAAGTAAGTCAGTTGAATATTGCAGTATCCACTTATAGTACTACTGTACATTATGGTACAAGTGTGTAATGTTGGTGATTACCGCTGAGGTGCCATTGAGACCCGAGGAGAGCCGAGGACGGTAATCATCAATACACTCGTGTATCATACGACGTTTTTCAATAAACTTGTGAAGAAAATAATACAAAAAAATCATTTTCAACAGTGAAAACGAGATGTGAAATATTTTTCGCAATGGTGGGAAAAATTAACCAGTTCAGTTTTCCTATGCGCGGGCATCTAACACATCTAATGGCGATCGGCCATAGACTAAAATAATGACATTTTTTTTTTTGGCTTTTCGCGCATAGCTTTTTTGCCACGTACAAAATAGGGAATTTCAAGTTTTGTTTATTACAGAGAAAAACAAAAGTTATATTTGAGTGAAACATTTATTTATTAAACACATATTATTATATTATTTTCGTATTTAAATAAATACGAAGTTGCATGAAATGAGCAAGCAATAGGTTTACAATAGGTACATTAATTTATTTGTACTATTGAGCACGATCTTTTTTGTATCGAAACTTTTTTAAGAACAAAGAAACCCAATCAATAAATAAAACAATAAAAAAACTATAACTTACTTGTGAATAATAGTAATGAAACAGTCACAAATTGATTACAGGTGTCATTATGTGCCTAATTACGGTGAAAATAGAGCCACTTTATGAGCAAGTGTGTTGAAAAGTATATTAATCAACTACTTAATATAATCTAATACGTTCTTAGTAGATGTTGATAGGCATGATTAAGCATGCATACCAATTTTATTAATTTATCTACTGCAATACTCTTTACGTTACAATTTTTCTTAATTATAACTAACTAAGTACTACTTGTTATAATTTATAGATTATTCTGTAATAATTACCTACCATAATGTAGTAGTTAATACCTAAACTGAAATAAAAGTATCTTCTGATTGTAAATGTTTTTTTTTTGCACTTATGTAGTCATTTCCTCGCTGAGGTGGGATGAAATGTTACGTGTTGCACTCGAGTGCAAAGATTTTTCACCTCGTGCTCTTTTGATTCCCTCGCTGACGCTCAGGATTCTAATTTTTGAATCACTCGTTACGCTTGTGATTAAATTTTTGAATCCTTCGCTTGCTCGGTCATCAAAATTGAGCACGTGGTTGAAACGCAACTTTACACTCTTGTATAACAAATAACTATTTAACACTAACGATATTAATGCTGCGATGCCAGCACAAAAGAAGCGAATGACAAGCGAACGAACGTAGATAGCCGGGTGCGGTGGCGCACGCCCCACCATCAGTGTAAGTACTGCGGTAGTCGTTTACTGTCTAATTTTATTAATTACTAGATGTACCCGCGGCTTCGCTCCCATCAGCTGTCTACCCTAGCGTACTTACCGCCCTAGCCTACTTACCTACCTGCACAGAATATTATTTACTCTAGGGAGAAGAATATCGACTTCATACAAAAAAAAAACAAAAACACTTATCCATAGCTAGGACTCGATACCGGAACCTTGGGCGTAGAAGGCCACCGCGTTTATCATTAGGCTATCCAGACGAGCAGTAGCGACGGCAAATTTACGAACTTGGGTAACACACGTCAACGTCATCATTGACATTAGTAGTAGGTATGATATTACGTTATCTAAAACCTCATAAAACGTATTTTTTTGTCTAGTGCATTAGTTCCCGAATTGTGGAGCAGTGGTGGCCCAGTGGTAACGGCCACGACTTAAAAGTTGTAGGTCTTCTGTTTGAATCCAGGCAGGCGCTTTACTTTGCGTAAATTATTTCATCACCACTGCTCTCCAAACGGTGAAGGAAAACATCGTGAGGAAACCGGCATGTCCTAGAACCAAAAATTCGAAGACATGTAACAGCTCGTGGCTAAATAATAACAGCCGCACGGGTCGATCTTCAAGGATAAGCAACGCTTGCCGAGGTCGGTCCGTGGATGGGTGACCATCTTTACATAGCGAATTTCTTCAGTGCCTTGGAAAGCACGTTAAACCGTTGGTCCCGGCTGTCATTTGATGATCTTTGACAGTAGTTAGTCAGAAGCCTGAGTTCTGACACCAGTCTAGCCAAGAGGTATTGTGTAACTCAGTTACTGGGTTGTGGAGGTCAGATAGGCAGTCGCTTCATGTAAAACACTGGTACTCAGCTAAATGGACTGTAAGCCGACCCCAATATAGTTGAGAAAAAGCTAGGCCGATAATGATGCATTAGGTCCCGAATAATTATTTTTACAAATGCACAATGTCATCTATCGAATATGCAGTTCAACTGTCCATATCTGAATTGCATGTTTTATGATATTTTACTTCTTGAACACTTTAAATTCATATAACTTTTGATAGTGATCCGATTGCGATGAAACAAAAACTAAGTACCTAATGCTTCAAGTTACGCACAATTTATGTATAAAAGTTATCTGCATTGGTTTTGTAAATTTTACGTGATGCGTTCACAAATAAACAGACAAAAACTCCATAAATGCTGGTAATGGGTTCTGTTGGTTATCCTTTAACACCCTGGCTTTTTTTTGGAAATATTTGCGATGTACAAAAATGACTTTTCTACAATGCGATGTACAAAAAAAGTTAGAAAACAGTTCACAATTTAGATTATTAATGACTTGAAACTACGTGCGTTTACAAAAATTTACTTAGGGATCATCTGCAGCCGTACTAGATGAGAGCCTGTATTTCCGCATGCAGCTCCACCCATAGGAACATTGACGCAATAAACTTAGTAGGTACTAATTAAAAGAAATAAAAAAAGGAGACGAACAAAAAAATTGTCTTAAAATTTGAATAAAAATCGAAATCACAATAATACCTACATTAAAATACAATAAATTAGATGATGATTGATTATTTTTAGTTTTTAACAAAAAATTGTGCGATGCCTAGTACATTGAGGAGTGTACTATCTAGTGAATCATGTGTCACGCGTCTCGAGTTCAGCCAACACTCGATACACTAGTACAGTCGCAAACAGTCACGACACGAACGGTGTGATGGTTTTGTAAGCAGTTGCGATTTGTGAATATTTGATTGAAATAAGTACAAGTTGATACTTACTTAATATGGCAGAGAGCAATTATAGACTATATTGTGCTGTTTTTGGTTGCTTGAATTCTTTTATAACGCACCCAGAGATAATATTTTAAATTACTTGGCACCTCCGAAAGACAAGACTATAAAAAATAATATAGGTATACCTAACCTACTAGTGCGTAATTTGTTTCTTTTTTTAATAGGTAGGTATTTCGCTTTTTCCACCGAGTAAAATACCTGGATTAATAAATAAATAAGTGGATAGGGTGATAAAGTGACACACGAGTGACCTACCTACGCTCGCGTTAAAAAGAACTAGTAGGTAGTTTCCTAGGCTAGGCTATCTACTTACATACCTATATATATTATTGAATTAGACGAAATATCATTGTGAAATAATTACCTATGGGAGTAATAAATGGTAGGTACCTACCTAGTAAGATTTAAAAGAAGTATAATAAAATATAATATTTACCTCAAATTAGAGAAAATAATTATTTACAATCACAAAACTAGAATAAACTCAAGTAGGTAGAGGCGGGCAGCCCTAACGCGTGTTTACGTGACGCGCGCTTGTAGGCACTTATTTCAAGGACAGGGCCGAGTCACAATACTGTTAGATATCATAACCGAGCTCATGCTTAGCCATAGGTACCTGGCGCTTGCGGTCCCATGTAATAAGAGACGAGCCTTTCCATCGAGCGGCCACAAGTCCAGACTCCGGACTGCTCCTGAGAAATTCCAGATGCAAAAAACAACAGACAAAAACAGACATACAGACAGACAGATGAAAAATAACTTTCTTTTCCGAAGTCGGTTTTTGTACCCATTTTTTTCCGTTTTTCTACACCGACTTCGGCAAAGAAAGTAATTTTTCGCTTTGTTGTGTATTTTTTTGGGAAGTCGGTTTGACATTTTGATAAAAAGTGTTTTGTTTTTCTCTTTTTAGTTTTGGTAGGTACCTCCAAGGCTCCAATTAACATAAAAATCATTTATAACCAAAATACACCCCATGACGATTCCAATAAGCCCAAACACGACTAAGATACTTTGTTTTGTTTCGGAGTTCCAGTGCCTTCTTTCCGGCTTCATCATCAGATAAATTCGATGGTACCATTTTCATCAATATCATTTATTTATAAGTATTTGCTTCATTATAGTCAGTTAACTATTCGAAGAATACCCGTGACTTACTTAGCATTAACGAGTTCCAGTGGCCATCTGTGTCTTCTTCATCAGTTCCACTTCACCAAGACGTGAAACTTTCTGGGTGCATTGTTGATGAAAACATCAAAATCGCTTAATGTATGCCAATAATATTACTAATTTGGAAGTAAACCCTTTAAAAAAAAAGAAGAATTTTCCGAATCGGTCCAGGCGACTTTGAGTAATGTTCTCACATACTTAAAAAAAATCCGGCCAAGTGCGAGTCGGCCTCGCGCACGAAGGGTTCCGTACCATTATCGCAAAAAACGGCAAAAAAACACGTTTTTGTATGGGAGCCCCACTTAAATATTTATTTTATTCTGTTTTTAGTATTTGTTGTTATAGCGGCAACAGAAATACATTATCTGTAAAAATCTGTCTAGCTATCACAAGTTGTGTACGGAACCCTAAAAAGGGTTCCGTACCCAAAGTGTAAAAACGGGACCCTATTACTGAGACTCCGCGGTCCGTCTGTCTGTCTGTCTGTCTGTCTGTAACCAGGCTGTATCTCGTGATTACTCGTGAACCGTGATAGCTAGACCTTGAATGACTGCGGTATTTTATTGTACATTTTAGGCGCCATACAAAAGACACTCTTTGACATCTGTTTTTGATGTGTGCAAGCAAAGTTGGCTATTGTCACATCTATTACGGAGGAGGGTGTTAGCTAGTCGTGGGAATAGTTCCGGATTTAGTTTTACAAATGTTACTAATTCGAGAATGTAAAGTGAAGGTAGGGTTAATAATTTGTGTTTTATAAAATATGGCTTACAGGGGGGTGACCATAAGCTCTTAGAGTAAGGTTAATTAGAGTGTGTATAAGGGACAGATGTATATGACGTGTATACATCTGTCACTTACTCTATCTCAAAATAACCTTCACCCCAGCTGTCTGTGGTACTCAATTTGAACATTGCTCGATTACTTACATCTTTTTTGAGCCTTAAACGCTTTTTCTATGTCAGTCTAGTTTCCCCAAAATATGATAGCAAAGTGTAGCAATGATGCAACTAGCCCATGATATGCAGTTACCAATGATACTGTGTTAAGTTCTGGGGCAAGTTTATATAAGGCATACGCAGAGGAGCTACTAAAGACCTAAATAAATCAACCTGTCTAACCGTATTCAGTTGAGTACCAGTATTTTAGATGAATTAATACCAGTATTTAAGTGACTGCCTATCTGACCTCCAAAACCCAGTAACTGGGTAACACTAAACTTGTTGGTAACACTGTTGTCAGATTTCAGACTTCTGACTTACCTGTAACGACTGTCAAATGATCTTCAAATGACAGCCGGGACCAACGGCTTATCCCGGACTTTCCGAGGCACGGAGGAATCTCGTTATGTAAAGATGGTCACCCATCCACGAAACAACCTCGCCTAGCGTTGCTTAATCTGGAATATCGACCCGTGCGGCTTTGATATTTAGCCACGAGCCCTCATAAAATAAATAAATAAAATAAAATACCAAGAATAAAAACTTTTTAACAAAAAAAATAAACCGACTTCCAAAGCAAAACAAAAGCAAAAAAACTTCTTTTCCGAAATCGGTGTCTTTGTTACATATTGTTTTTCATTTTTCGACACCGACTTCGGAAAAGAAGATTTTTTTATCGCTTTGTACTGTTTTGCTTTGTACGCCAGTTTTTATTTTTTTGTTAAGAAGTTTTTATTTTTCTCTTTTTAGATTTGCTAGGTAGTTACCTCAAATTACCATAAAAATCATTTATTGACAAAGTTCATCGCACGACGATTCCAATAAGCCCAAACACGATTAGGATACATTGTTTTATTTCGTAGTTCCAGTGCCTAACTTCCGGCTTCATGATCAGATCAGTTCAATGGTACCATTTTCATAAGTACCAATTATTTATAAGTATTTGCTTCATCATACCTAGTCGGTTAACTATTCGAGATAGTATACCCGTGAAATACTTATCGGTAAGGAGTTCCAGTGAGCCTCTGTGGTCTTCTATCAGTTCCACTTCAACAAATTATTCTTTCTGAGTACAAATGCTTGCATTGTTGATGAAAATACCAAAATCGCTATACTTATGCCTATAATATTTGAGGAGTTCCCTCGATTTCTCCAGGATCCACTTGGGAAGTATACCCTTTCAAACAAAAGAAGAAATTTCCAAATCGGGCCTGGAATATAAAAAAAAAAGTTTCCGAAGAATTTAGAAAAGAAATTGAGAACCTCCTACATTTTCTGAAGTCGGTTAAAAAGTTGACATAATCTTCCTGTGTTGTCTTCTAAAGCAATTTCTCACGGGCCCGCAGCTCGTACGATCGCTATAACTCGTTCTCAAACATGTTTCATTATACCAGAGAGCGACACATAAGGAAGTTCATGTTTAGAATAGAACCACTTTATAGCTTAGACTAGCTGCCACCAGCGACTCCGCCTGCGTGGAGTTAGTAGGTACTTCCCCCGAACCATAACTTACTTGAGAAAATATTGATTCACCATACAAACTGCCAGCCCGCTTTCCACCCCGTTAAAGGATGATTTCCAGGATAAAAACTATCTTAAGTCCTTCCTAGGATCTTAAACTATCTCTGTACCAAATTGCCTCTAAATCGGTTGAGCGGTTTAAGAGTGAAAAGATAACATACAGACAGAGTGACTTTCGTGTTTATAATATACAGGATGAAAAACAGAGAAGAAACAGAAAAGTATTAAGAGTACTTTCCCTTCAGGTGGCATTACAAAATTCCATTCTGTATATTAAAAACACGAAAGTCACTCAAGAAAGAAAACTGCAAACAAAGATTTTCGAAAATTCGCTTGTTACAACCGGGATTCGAACCGACTAAAATCTTTAAAAATTACAGCCTGTACTTTTATTGCATCGATCGTTAGGGTCAATTATAAGGATGAAATCTCTCTAACAAACTTGATAAATTAAATGAAAGGAAACCTATGAAATCTGGACTTATAAATTCAATGCACTTTTACTCAAAGATCCATATGTGAGTAATTAATAATTATCATTGTAATCATTTATCCATTAAAATGACGAATTACTATTTAGATAAGACGATTGCAATTTGCCTGTGTTTGTAATGCAGGCACTTTTGTATCTGTAGTGATCACTATCACAACACTTTCTAGCTATTTATGTATACGTATAACACTGGCTCACCGCTACAGCCAGCTCCGAGCGCAGGCGCACGTCCAACCTGTCCCGCGTCTAATGCCAGTTGCACAGACTACTTAGAGATACTACGTATGCCAGTTGACAGTTTGACAGCTACCCCGCTCTACTGGTGTACATGAGACAATGTATCATATCTATTGCATAGATACAAACACTACAGTATCCAAGAAAATGGAGCCCATTTCGAGCAACGAATTAGTTAGTTTACCATTTTTTGTAAATAATTAAAATAATTTAAGATTTCATGGTTTTCCTTTCATTTAATTTAGCAAGTTTGTTAGAGAGATTTCATCCTTATAATTGACCCTAACGATTGATGCAATAAAAATACAGTGTGTAATTTTTTAAGATTTTAGTCGGTTCGATTCCCGGGCAGTTTTCTTTCTTTTCAAAAATAAAGGAATGTTTTCTTTGAGTAACATTTTCTATCTACAGTATTAAGAGTACTTTCCCTTCAGGTGGCATTATAAAATTCCAGCCTGTATACCTACATAAGTATATGTATGTAAGTATGGAGCTTAGACGATAAACAAAAGTACATATTATTTTCTAAATAAAAATTATGCTATGCAGTCGTAGGACACAATATTGGCGAGCCAGCTGACCAAAACCTTATGTACCTACCTATCGTCCGTCTGCATAGCATGCTTCTCAGGCAGTCGGGGTTTTGATTTTTCGAATTTCCTTTTTTTATTTAGCACGTGTAGGGTACAACTTTAAAATTATATTTTTTTTCGAACTACATTTGAATAATAAAGGTCTATCCACACATATCAGGGCCGTGCCCGGGACGTGACAGGGCCGGGCCCAATTTTGATACCTCTCTCGATGGGTTTGAAAGAAAAAACTGGGACTCCCACAATATGGGGCCCTAGCATCGCCGTTTGTTATTATCCGTCACTTATCTAACGTCAAGACGTATCTGATAATGTCTTAATTACCTATATATCCGTCTAGTGGTTTGAAAGATATGAGGTAATTAGCGAGAATGATTGTTAACCAGCTTTAAATTGTTATAACTATATATAACAATTTAAAGCTAGGACCTAAACCGTTATTTAAAATGAAAAATTGTGACAGGAACCTAAAGATGCATTTTTTTTTTGTTTTGACTATATGGCGTCTGGTGGTCGCTGTGGTGAACTTTGATTACTGTCATGTCTTTAGTGACGCTCGCAAGGTTAACACGAATCGATTGATGAGAGACCAAACGCACCACATAGTAACAAACATACATACATACTATAAACTGATAAACACATTACACTTCTTCGGCAGTCGGGCATAAAGGAGAGCATTCAATTTGTGATTTGTTTTGTTTTTGCGGCGCATGCGATTTCAATCTTTTGTTTTAGCGATAAGAACGCATAAACATGTATACTATGATTTTTAATTTCGTAGACTAAACTGACATTTGAGGGGTTGTCACTTTATCGTTACGTAAAAATAGTGTCGTATCCTGACTATCCTGTTTGATCGAAATCATGTCGTTTACAAAAAAACTCAACAAAGTAAAACTAAGAATATTCATTTAATTTCATGAACTCACTCCAAAGACAATATCCATTAGGAGAGATCTCGCAACCTTTTAATTCTAACAAAACTTTTTGAGGAGGCTGTAAAAGGGACAACCTTTCGCCATTTCTCAACTGTTCAGTAGAAGGATAAACATATTCCACTTTCAAATACTGTTCAGTAACGTCGCTCCACTTTTGAAATATAATCTTCCCGCCAATTGGGAACGGCTCGAATTGATTCGGCAAAACAAACGGTTTGAAATCTAATGCCCTAATCACAGGGTTCAAATTCGAATCATGTCCCATTAGTAAAGTGAATTTTGGTTTGCCATGTTTGAAAATATCGAACATGTATTTCAAGAGGGGTCCAGCTACGTCTTTTGATCCTGTTGTCAAATTGAATCTGACGTTTTGGTTTTCTTTAATGATTTTTGTTAGGAGTTCCCATTGCTGGTCAGTCTCGATTTGTCCCCAAGCGATTTCGGATGTTGGCATTCCTTCGTAGTAACTCATCAAGAATGAGTCAACGATAGAGTTCGCTATCGACAACGGTCCGTTGATGTCTGGTTCCTCGCCATCTTCCAGAACGATCACGTTTTGCCGTAAACGTAAATCACACAAATACATTTTCTTACAAATATCCGAAGTTCTTAAATTTAATATTTTATTCAGTTCTAAGTACGAATCTGTGAGATATATTTCCTTTAATTTATTGTCCATTTCGTCTCTAACAAGACTTTTGAATGCTTCAGTAGTGTTATGAAGTATGGGTAAGAATAGAGGATCAAAAATCTGTAAATTTTCATAATGCTGTACTGTGACGTTGCAGAATTTGAACGCAGATTCCGCGAATGCCTTTGCCGTGGCTATTGTTCGCGGTTTAGTGTTTGCATAAATAAGCACCTCGCCTTCATTGGGACATCCCTCTATGAAATCTTCGCTGTCTAGCCATTCGGCGATGTATTGGCCCATATAGCCTTCAAGCCTGGCTCCTTTTTCCGTTAAATATCCCGCGGAAGCATTCCATTTCGGCCACTCTTTTGAGGCGAACGATTCTAGCTTTTCTGTTAACGGTGTCCGAACATTGTGACGGCTAAGTATTACAACCTGTTCTAGCTTTAGGCTGTCAACATCGACGCCTTTGCTTAGTGTAACAAGGCACAATAGAAGAAACACTTTTCCCGCCATTTCTTTTTTTTAAACGCGCACTGCTTTGGCACTGTCCACTAACAATTCTTCTTTATTGTTTTTAATTTAATCCACAGATTGTTTTTTAAACAATTCTAAGCATGATTGGAGTATACTTTCCGCGTCTGTAAGCGCGCCGAGACTGGCTCGATTCGCTTAAGCGCTTCGATAAGCAGTGTTTCATCATGCGACGACAATGATAAAACAACATAGGGTTTTATGACACCGAAGTGTAATCCTTAAGTACATAAAATATTTATCATCTGTAGTTATTTATAGATTGTTATGATTCCGATATCAAAGTACTTAGTTTGTAAAAATAACAAAGTAGGTACCTAAGTAGGTACTAGATACTACGATTGTTTTACTACGAGTTTTTAATTTCAGACTGATAATGTTAAGTATACGCTTAAGAAAGGTGAAAAAGACGTCTGATTTTTGACTGCCCATTGCATGTCCATAGACTTTCAATGTTTTCGAAATCAGAAAAAAAACGTGACAGAATCAGGTGAGAAATTATTGGAATGTTTAATTCATGTTAAATTTAAACGAAAATCTGAAAAATAATTATGTACTTATTATGTGCCTTTAGACCAGTTGTTTCTTTACGTTTGTGGCGAAGGATCTTACTGAAAAACAATAGTTCTTTCCATCTGCTCAAATATGGATGAATATGATAATTTCTATTGTACATTTAGATTTTCAAGTCTACGTTTGCTTTGGACTGGAAAAACCACTTAATAAGCAAACACATAAGCCGATAGCATGTGCCAAAGACCTTGAACGACACAGCATTTAGTCGTTTTTAGTTTCGTTCGCGAGTCCGACTCGCACTTGGCTGGGTTTTATTACTTTTCAATACAGTTGTTAAACATGGCGTACTTTCAGAGGCTATAATTATGATTCGAAAATTAAATCTTTTGCACAGGCATCTTTCTGTTACGCGGTCGTGACTTTTGTTTACGAGTTCGATCATTAGTTTTGCAGTTGAGTTTTAAATTTATAAGTCAATTTAAAAAAGTTTAGTAGCAAGGAGTTTTCATACATAGAATAAAATTGGATAGATTTAATACGAGGAATAATGAATTATTCCGTACGTTTTAGCATTGAATTCTCAAAAGTCTTTTAAATGGTTATTTAATATATTTAATTACCAGTTTTAATTTAATTATTTTCACATCAACATTTGTCAAAAATCGAATAGGCTGTTTTCTTTGTAAAAAAAATATGTCCAGTTGCAATAAACGCGCCATTTTGTTTTTTTGTGAGTAACCAAATCTAATTCTTTGATTTGTTTTTACTATTTCCCACAACTGTATTGAAAAACGTCGTGTGATACACGGGTGTGTAGGTTATTGCAAACCCGTGTCATTAAAAACCCCCGCCTTCGGCTCGGGCTTGTTAATGGCAGCTCGTTTGCAATACCCTACTTTCCACCCTTGTATCACAATGTACCTACTATTCCTTATTAATCTTTGACAAAAAAAACGCGTTTGATTTTTTTACAAATTAATCCTATTTTTCCTGGAAAAAGGCGTGAGTTTATGTATGTAAGTAATCCTACTACTGTTATAAATGTAAAAGTTTGTGAGGATGGATGGATTGATGTTTGTTACACTTTTACGCAAAAACTACTGAACGGATTTTGATGAAACTCTACAGAAATTATGTAGCTTAATCATAATTATAACACATGGCTATAATTTATAAAGATATTGGGAGAAATACCTACTAATACCACGCCGGCGGCAGCTATATACACTATAAAAAAATATATTCATTACATATTAAAACTGAGTCACCCGCCGCGTCAGTCTGTCTATTCGCGATCAACTCAAAAACTACTGAACGGACTTTCATGCGGTTTTCACCAATAGGTAAATAGTACATTATGGTACAAGTGTGTAATGTTGGTGATTACCGCTGAGGCGCCATTGAGACCCGAGCCGTTAGGTGAGGGTCTTAAGAGGGCCGAGGACGGTAATCATCAATACACACATGTATCATACGACGTTTTTCAACACACTTGTGAAGAAAATAATACAATTAATCATTTTCAACAGTGAAAACTAGTTGTGATTTTTTTTCGCAAAAGCGGGAATTATAATCAGTTTTCCTATGCGCGCGCATCTAACAATGTCGATCGGCCATAGACTAAACGAATCAGGTTTATTTATTTTTTTGGCTTTTCGCGGATAGCGTTTTAGCCACGTACAAAATGGAGAATTCCATGTTTTCTTTATTACAGAGAAAAACAAAAGTTATATTTGAGTGAAAGTTTTATTTATTAAGTGTAACTACAAGTTGAAATTATCTATTTAAATACGAAGTTGCATAAAATGAGCAAGCAAGTATATTAATATATTTGTACTATCACAGATAATATAGAGCACGATCTTTTTTGTATCGAAACTTTTATAAGAACAAAGCAACTCAACTCAACCAATAAATAAAAAAAAAACTCTATAACTCACTTGCAGCGTCGGACTGGGACTCAAAAAACTACCGGGACTTTTTTTTAAACTGCGGCTCACGCTAGGCAAAAGCAAAAAATAGGGGTGAATGTAATAATTATCGAAAACTATGTTTGAGTTATATTGAATTATTATTTATATATGAGTAGGTACACACTTTACTGACATGAAATCAATCAATCTACCTAGCCTTGTTCCCAACTAATGTTGGGCTCTTCTTTCACTTCTTCCAGTCTAACTAGAGACAGCTGTATACCAGTATTTTACGTGAAAGGACTGCCTATCTGACATCCAAAACCTAGTAACTGGGTAATACGATACACCTATATCAAGACTGGTGTCAGATTATCTGGAATCTGACCACCGATCTGATCTGTCCTCTGAATGCGAGACGCATGGTACCGGTCAATGTGGTGACGCAGTGGATGTCTTGCGGCTGAAATGATGATGATGACGATGACTATCTTGCTTACGATGTGATCCTGAGTGTTGACCTACCCGTCGGCGTTAATATCTTTATTTACGCAGACGACACCCTGGTGTTAACCGGCGGGGTCATATTCGACGAGACTATCCAGCTTGCCGAACTCGGTATGGCAAGAGTCGTGGCACCAATCTGCGAGCTGGGTTTGGAGATAGCGCCTCATAAAACTGATGTTTTGGTTCCATAAACTCCAGAGGGGCAGGTAGACACCCAGCTCGTCAGTGACTGTTGGAGATGCGCAAGCCCAGGTGGTTCGATAGATTAACTGTCTTGGGTTAACCCTGGATTGACGGTGGGGCTTCGAAGAGCATTTCGAGCGCCTGCAAGTCCCTTGCGTTGAACGCGGTGTCGTGCGATCGATGGTCCTTTATGGGACGCCTGTTTGGTCAAGCAGACTCTAAGGTGTCGTATAGCATGCGGTTACGGAACGGTGTCCTTCGAGGCGGCAACACTCCTGGCACGCTTTCCTCTGCTAGATATTCTGGCGGATATGGAAGCGAGGGTTTACAACAGAAATCGCGCTATCCGCCAGAATGGTGATATCGTGCCAGAAATCGCTGTACTCAGGAAGAGGCGGCAGGAACGGCGACACGCGCTCGAGCGGTGGCGCGAGAGGCTAAGCAGCTGCAATTTTCACACATGCGCGTTGTCGAAGCCGTCCTGCCGCACATCGAAGCATGGCTGAAAAGAGAGGAGCGCATCTCCTACAGGCTCAGGCTCTCTCCAACCGTGCCCAGTGCCAGCACACTATCGAGGTGTGCCCAGTGTGGGCCTCTGAGCGGCAGTTCTTAGTCGCCAGGATCGGACGAGACCTGTCTTTTCCAGCAGTTGTGAGGGCCATGCTGACAGAAGGAGGCCGCCGAGCGGGCTCGTGAGAGGGCCGATCCCAATCAGAAAAGAAGGCGTCGGGGAGCCAATCGCCCCGATGCCTAAAACGTCGAAACCCTCCCTGCATTATGATGCTTATAAGCAGGCGAGACACCGTAGTCGCGGGTGCTGAGACTGGGGACTCTGTCCACCCACCAAGTGAATCCATGAAAGACGGTGGCACAGTGATCACGTGCTGCCGTGCACAGCGAGGCTCGGGGGAGACACGCTTTCTGTTTTCCCTGGCTTGGCCGGGGTCGTTTTAGTGAGGTAAAAAACCCACACTCCCTAGTCTTTTCCTCAAAAGTCCAGGCGCCTTTTGAAGGTTAACAAAAATAGAAGGGGCAGAGGAGGTCCACAGATATCCACCATCGCGATTGGTCTTGAGCTTCACACTTCTTAATTATTCTTAATTCTTTATTGTACACCAAAAATCAACATTATATACATGTGATAATAAAGTACATGTACAAAGGCCACCCCACCGCGCTTCACCTCGCTCTACGTCATTCCGATGCTCGTCGCTTCTGCCAACACGCACCGTTGATGCCAGGTTTGACGGGGACGGCCATGCTTTCTTTTTCCTTGATGATTTCAGTCCAAAGTTTGTTTGGGTATGTGATCGAGACCCCTTTGGAGCTTGTGGCCAATCTATCTCCACTTGCGACGCTTGATCTAGCGGCCGATTGGGCTCTCGTGGCATTTCTCCAAAAGCTCTACGTTGAAGATAGTCGCGGGCCAATAAATTTCGAGAATGCAACCATGCGACGAAGACAGTGGTTGACGAAAACTTGGAATTGGCGTTAGATTTTTTGTTTTGTATCCTTTGTGACATTCCACGGTTCGCATCCATAGAGCAGCATTCAATCGGTTGCGCACTCAGCTAGACCCAAAATATTTAAAGATGTAAAAATTAAGCTGGAGTCCGTCTCCGGGGTGTTCCGCGGCCAGTCATGCATTGGCTCGGGCCAGTCCGGTCCACCAGCCGGACCGGCCCAGGCCATAGCCTGACCGCATACATTTTGTAGGTAACTACAGTTTAAAAAACAGGCGAGGCAAATACCGCCAGAGCGGTTGTTAGTATTGATAAAGGGAAAATGAAGCATAAAAAACAGTCGCGGAAAAATACCGCCAGAGCGGACGCTTGTATTGATGACCGCGAGCGGGTAACCGCAGTGCGGCCTAGCGCTGTCTCACTAATCACGGCTTGGCTCTATATAAAAATGAGGGGAAAATGGAGCTGGGTCGCTCCGCGGGCCGGTCAGGCTGTGGCCCGGGCCGGTCTGGCTGGCGAACCGAACCGGCCCAAGGAGGGACCGGCCCACCGGGAAAAGTCCCGGTACTCCCGTATGGCCAGTCCGACCCTGCTCACTTGTGAATAATATTAATGAAAAAGTCACAGTTTGATTACAGGTGTCATTATGTGCCTAATTGCGGTGAAATTAGAGCCACTTTATGAGCAAGTATGTTGAAAAGTGATTTATGAGGCAGGTTTAGGTGTATATGAATGGTGGTGGTGGTGGTGGTGGTGGTGTGTGTGAATTATCATATTCAGAAAATGTTCTAGTATAACATTTTTAACAAAAAATTACGAACAGCCGTTCAAACGTCATGTTTATTTTAAAAAATGGCTGTCTAAAATTATGTCAATAAAGCTTATTTTTGTACCTAAGTCAAAAAAAAAAGTTAAGTTCTGCAAGCAATTCGTAATTTAAAGTCAGAAAAACCCGACTGCTTAAGTATCAAACTAAAAAGACGTAAACAAGAAGGAAACCATGCAGTGCAGTCGGAGGATACATATTCGCGGGCTGGCTGACCAGATCCAGATGTATCCTCCGACCGCACAGCATGATTTTCTTCTTCTTTACGTCTTTTTAGTTCGATTCTTAAGCAATCGGGTTCTTATTTTTTTTATAATTATCTTTTTTTATTTAGTAATAACTTTTTAGTATTCTTTTTTAAATTGCCCGCCTTTAAACATATAGGGATTTTTATATTTTTGAAATCACCTCTTAAAACACTTTATTTTAGGATACCCCACACGAAAGGCGTGAAAGAAAAAAAAAAAAAAGGGCCCAACAATATGGCGCCCAAAATCCGCCGTTTTACTATTTTCCAATTTAAATGTAGCCAATGTTAAGACGAATCAATTGACGTAAGGATAATCAAACTCGGCCAACGCGTTTGGTTTCTGGAACGCCATATAGACATACATACATAGACTGATAACGCATTACCCTCCTTCGGCAGTCGGATAAAAACAGTTTAATGTTATTATTTTTACATTCGTCATCTCGTACATTGTGTTTGAGAGAGTCCCATTAGGTCGTTAAACGCGATAACGCGGCGAGGTCAGAAACATTAGTCCACTGCACACTGTAATCGGAATTTTATTATTGGCCTTTTAAACGCCCAAACATTTGGCAAACTATCTTCTCTTGTTTCGGCATCACCTAATTCGACTCGTATTTTTACTAAGGAAAGTAACATATCATCAAGCCTGTCGTCCCGGAAGGATGCCCCAGACGTACATCTACAATACTTACACCTATTTTACGCCAGTTATAATTAAGTACCATATAATAAAGGACAAGCTCAAGCAAGCATGAAGGAGCTCGTGGCTAAATAATAACAGCCGCACGGGTCGATCTTCAAGGTTAAGCAACGCTTGACGAGGTCGGTCCGTGGATGGGTGACCATTTCAACATACCGAGTTTTCTCCGTGCCTTGGAAAGCACGTTAAGCCGTTGGTCCCGGCTGTCATTTAATGATCTTTGACAGTCGTTAAGAGTAGTCAGAAGCTTATGATCTGACACCAGTCTAGCCAAGACTTCTGTAGGAGTGACATAGGCTATTTAATTTTTGAATCCGCCCTCAAAAAAAGGGATGATACAATTTTTCTTTTCGTTTTCATAACAATATGGGTATCAAATGAAAGCTACTAAATAGTCCATTCCAAAATATATATATCGCAACACTATTACGTTACTATTTTGGCCTCATAATATTTAATGTATATTAGTAGTACCTCTACCTAGTACCTACTGGTTTTTCTCTTTTCCGTTAGGTACCTAATTATTTTTTAGCAATCGGGTTTTTTGTTTTTTTTGACAGAGTATTAATAGTTATTTATTTATTATATACTTTATTGTACACCACAAAAAAACATACAGGACAAACGTTCAAATATACAAGTGTACAATGGGCGGTCTTATCGCACTAGGCAATCTCTTACAGACAACCTTTGGATGGATTGAATGAATGATAGGAGAAGAATTTAGGGTTGTCAGTGTACAAAATATCAAAAATAATATTACTTAGACTTAATAACATACAATACATACATACAATATTACTTAATATACTAATACATACCAAAAATATAACAGAGAAAGGAGAAGAATAAAAATTATAGTGAAAGGTAATGCTCCTTCACCATTTTCTTGAACGTTGGCAGTGTTTGAGCACGTCTCACATCAATAGGTAATACATTCCACAACCGAGCTGCTTGAATCGTGAAAGATTTGTCAAAGAAGGAAGTGGAATGCATGCGAATACTTAATTTTAGATTTTCCGATGATCTCGAGGACCTAGAATGGGTGTCACAGAGGAACTGAAAGCGTTCTTTGAGATAAAAATGAGTAAAAGGATTAAATAGCACATTATAAAGCAAAGAAAGTATGTGGGCATTCCGGCGAAGGCGAATAGGAAGCCATTTGAGCTTAGTACGAAATTCGGAAACGTGATACTTGCGCAAGCCAAATATGAGCCTGATACAGAGATTTTGAAGTCGCTCAAGCTTGTCCAATTGGGCTTGGGTGAGATCAAGATAGCTGGCGTCAGCATAGTCTAGAATAGGTAAAAGAAGAGATTATGCTATCGCAATTTTGGTGGTGATGGGAAGAAAATTACGAAGACGTCTCAGGGAATCCGCAGACGAAAATAGTTTTCGACTGACTTCCTGCAGTTGTTTGGTCCAGGAAAGGGTGCTGTCGATATAAATCCCCAAATTCTTCACAATATGATTTATAGGAATAATAGTATTATTGAAAGAAACCTGGGGAAGTATCGACCAATCGATCCTAGAGACAGTCCGGGAACTACCAACAACTGTTACCTGAGTCATAGTTATGCTTTTTCCTCGAATTCAGTTCCAAGTTCCAAGCAAATGTTACGCTATAACAGCAAGGTGTAAATGAGGCCACTCTCGGCAATTGCATCACTTAGCGGATAGACAGTGTTATTGGTCAATAGTGTTTGTATTAAACTGTAAACCTATTTTAGAGAGGTATTGCAGCTTGCTGGTGAACAGCTGATTTTCAACCCACACCTTTTACTCAATAACATAATATCATGCTGGTATTCTCCGAACAGTTGGGTAGAGATGCACCTTTGTACCTACACCCACATTTCACTACGTTATGTTTTTAACAGACTTTAAAAAAAGTGGAAAATACGAAAAACTTTTTACTAAAAATACAACCGACTTCCAAATAAAAACACTACAAAGTGAAAAATAACTTCAATTTCGGCAGTCGGTGTTCTTGTTTTCGTTTTTCGTTTTTTGGCATAGGCTTCCGAAATTGAAGTTATTTTTCACTTTGTAGTGTTTTTATTTGGAAGTCGGTTGTATTTTTTGTAAAAAGTTTTTTTTTATTTTTCACTTTTTAGTTGTGGTACATAATGGACCAGTTAAATAGGCTAGGTAAAAATAATGCCCAAAGTGAAGCCAGAATAGATTAACCAATAACATGAAATTTAAACAAAACCGGTGGAATAAGAGTATACACAGGTGATCTGTTGACACCTGCTTACCCCTTTAGAGCGTACTAGTGTGATGTTATGTTATGAAATGGTGTAAATAATAAACAGAAATGCGATTGCAGCTATCCTGAGTGATTTGCCGTCATTTATTGGGTCTGAGTTCTGATGTATATCTCCGAAGTTCTTCATCAGAACTTGATGAAAATTAAATGGGACCACATGACACCAGCCTTCAAATAAAAATAGTATCATCAAAACTCGGTTCACCCAGTAACAAATTCTGAAGTAACACATAAAAAAAATACAGGCGAATTGATAACCTCTTTTTTTTTGGGATGTCTGTTAAAAAGGTTTTTAATACGTTGGTTATTTTTTTTGTTACCCGATTACTCAAAGACGCCTGGACTTTGGAAAATTCTTCTTTTGTTTGAAAGGGTATACTTTCCTGGTGGTCCAGTGGTCATCAGGTTAGGATCTGATGATGGGATCCTGGAGAAATCGAGGGAACTCCTCAAATATTATAGAAATACCGACTTTGGTATTTTCATCAACAAATATATACTTTATAAAATACTATAACTGCATACAAATACACTTAAATCAAAAACTACTAACTAACTAAGCCTAAAATAATCTAAATTATGTCGTCAAAAATCTCCTACCCATCGTTGTCCACTGGTTATCAGCAATGCAATAATTTTCACTCAGAAAGTATCATTCGGTGAAGTGGAACTGATGAAGAAGGCCACAGATTGCCACTAGAACTCCTTAATGCTAAGTATGTCACGGGTATAAGATATTTCGAATAGTTCTATCTATGATGAAGCAACTTATAAAAAAGTGGTCCTGATGAAAATCGAACTGATCTGATGATGAAATCGGAAATTTGCCACTGGAACTCCGAAATAAAACAAGGTATCCTAGTCGTGTTTGGGCTTATTGGAATCGTCATGAGATGTAGGTACTTTGGCTACAAAATCTACAATCTAAATCTTTGGCTACTACTTATTTTGTAGCCAAAGTAAGTAGTAGCCAGGTCATCGAGCATTGTGCTGAGGTCCTCCATGGTCTCAGCCATGCCCACTATGTCATCGGGAAACCGAAGGTGAGTGATGTACTCGCCATTGACGTTCATGCCTAGCTCTCTCTAGACCAGAACCTTGAAGACATCCTCCAGTGCAGCGGTGAATAGTTTCGGAGATATGATGTCTCCCTGTCTCACACCTCGCTGCAGAAGGATAGGTGCCGAGGTCTGATCCGGAAGTCGAACTAACCTGGTGGCGTTTCTGTACAAACATTTCAACAATTTAAGTATCCACTGCTTCAAGTATTGGTTTTCCACCCGCCTTCAGGAGTTTGACCGTATTTCCATCTGCACCCGGTGCCTTGTTCTTCTTATGCTGTTTATGAGCCATCCCAATCTCCTACAGACTGACGGCCGGAATGTCTTCGGTACAGTGTTGGGTCAATCAAGCTGTAGGGTCATTTGCTAGATTCGCGACAGGTTTACTGGTTGATGTACACAACTGCCCACAGAATCTCTCGATCACCCTCAGAAGTGCCGGTTTGGCGGATATCCTGCCATCATCAGTCTTTAGTTTCGTGATCTGGCTCTGCCCAATAGTCAGATCTCTTGCAAAGACCCCAATGGAGCCCTTATTCCGCTCAATCGCGTCTTAAATACTTTCAGTATTAGAATTAAGTATTTATTTTCAAGGACTTTGAGATCCGTCTATTTAGCTGCCGGTATTTTAACGCATCGTCTAAAGACGCACGCCTCTCCTTCATAAGCTTGAGAGTAGGATCAAAGAGCTTTTTGTTTCTATCTGTACGGCGGGTCTTTATAAACCTAGACCCGACCGTGTGGACAGCTTTCACGAACCCATCGCATTAGTCGTCCACGGAGCTCCCTAGACACTCGAAACGATTCTGGACTTCGACCTGAAAGCTCTCGGGGTTTTGGATCTGGATCTGTGCTGGACGGAGCGTAGACTTCATCAGTCGGGACCTTTACAGCTTGATATTAATGATCACTGTGCCTCTTACCATGCGGTGATCGTTCCTGATTTTCACCGAATTGATCACAGAGACATCATTGAACATTTGCTTCTTGGTTGACATGATGAATTCGATCTCGTTTTTTGCTTTTACATCGGGCTCTTCTAGGTTTTTATCCTCCTTGTTTTTCGAATAAAAGGGGCTGCGCGAAACTACGGCATACTTGATGCGATGCGATGACACGAAGATGCGGCAACTTGAAATATAGTAGAAACTTTAGAGGTGGAATTAACCTGTCGGGGACCCAGGGTGGCAAAATCAGCTAGACCCCTAGACCTGTATGCAGAAAAGCAAAAGAATGTCAAATGAATGGGTGATCTTAGTAAGCTAAAAAATTTAAGCACCCGTCTGACACTTTTTCTCTTGAACAGTAAATTTTTAGTTTCGAGTCAGGGGACTGGCTTGGTTGGGGTAGACTGCCCCATCCTGGTTACGGCCATGCATGCGCGTAATAACAACGTTGAAAAGCTATATTTATGGACCTTACTCGCCAGTGGCGCCAACTTGGGCCCAAAAACGGTAGCCCTCATTGCTATCGCGTTAATCGAATAGGTATCACTTGTCTAGAGCCTCTGTACTGCAAGACATAACCCATTACCAACAAACATTTTCACCTGTTTAAAATATTAGTTAAGGCATACATACTTAAACAGCTATGATAATATTCTAGCACTCTAACCAAAAAAAAGTTCTTGAAGTATTAACCCTGAACGCAGCAAGCTAAGTAATCGCTCAGCCATCGTGGCATTGAGACACAGTTTAAAGATTGAGGCATCTTTTATTTACTAAACAAATACACAATAACTTTTATTGTATCTGTCATTGACCAAGTGACCGGGCATTATGAATCTAGTCAAGTCAAATCGGGCAATGTAATGAACTCATTTAAACTTCTATATTTATCACAGAATTTTGCTACGTAACGGTTGGGCAATTCGATAATTATGGTCAATGAATTAGTCCAAGAGCGACACGGATAGGTTAGCGTCGAAGAGGATGACGGGAGCTAAAGCGAGCGAACTCAGCTCCCGTCATCACCTTCATGTTAGGTTACTTCGACCCTGCAGACAGAAATAGGAGCCCCGCGCAGCGTAGCTCCGTCGACTTTTTTGCTTAAATAGTAATCGTACTTATACAGGGTGTTTGGAAGGGAGCTGTACATACGCCTAGGGTAGAAACTAGGGATAGTCTGCTACCTACCCCCGCCCATTATATTGACCTTGGCCTCAAGGTTTTTTTTTTAATTTATTATTATTTTTTATTTGACTTTTTTATGATTTTTTGACTAAAACTACCTGTAGCTCAAAATCTATCCATGGGACCGGTCGGCTAATGGTCTTGTTTTAATCGTTGGAGTCTTAGGGTCCTGCAAAAAATTATTTTACACCAGAAAATTGTGGAGAAGAAAAGTTATGGGGCCTGAAGTACCGTAGTAAGGTAAAGAAATAATTTTAAGGGCAACTTTCTATCGGGTTTAAAAAAAAACTAACAGGGTTGGAGTTCTTCTGATTTTTTTAAAACATCCTCAGTCCATGCCCTTTCTAACGATATGCTAAAAGTGTAATTATCACTTTTAGTTTTAAAGTTATTAATTAATTTCCGCAACTAGGGCACTTCAAGCAAAAATTTCAACTAATGAAAATTAAATGTGTTCGATCGTAAAAGGATGGCAAATGAAACAAAAAATTTGGTAATGACTAATGTCATTAAATTACAAATTTTAATTAATTACTAATTTTAATTAATTACAAATTTTGTTCAAATTGATGACCATTGACCTGTAAACATGCTCGGCACCTCTTCCTCATCTCCACGGTCACCGTTCTAAGCAGCAGTTCCTCGCGCATTGTATCGAATGCGGCGTGGATCCTGTTAATTAGAACCTCCCTTGTTGGTACTTCTTCTGCGTACACCAACTCTTTCGCCCTTCCCCAGACGTAGAAGTCGAGTGGGGTAAGGTCAGGCGACCTTGGGGGCCAGGGAATTGGCCCACCCCGACCAATCCAAGAATTAGGAAAGCAGTTGTCCAGAAGCTCCCTCACTGCTAGGCTCCAATGAGCAGGACAGCCGTCGTGCTGGAAGACTATGGGCCGATCTTCGTCAAACACTTCTTCCGCTAAATCAGGCAAATCGTTTTCGAGGAAATCTAAGTAGTTTTGCCCGTTTAGGTTGTCTGGCAAAAAGTGCGGCCCTATCAACCGATTACCGATGACGCCTGCCCATACGTTCACGGAGAACCTTCGTTGAAAACCTCTGTGCCTCTTGACTCTCGGGTTTTGATCTCTGGGTGCCCAGTGATGGAGATTGTGGTAATTTACAATTCCTTCCTTGTCAAACTTGGACTCGTCAGTCCAGAGAATACTCCGTAAAAAATTAATATCTTCCACGTCCGTATGGAGCAAGTGGCGGCAAAACTCCACCCTTCTTGCATAGTCGTTATCCTCTAAGCCTAAAACAATAAAAATATCAACGTTAGCGGTTTCCTTATGAATTAGTAGCTATGTAACATTGATTGCTATCTCTGTCTTTCCATTTCTCTCTCTCTCACACACATGCTCATGTTAATTTAAAAATTGCCTATGAAATTCACATGCTAGTTCATTACATAAGAGCTAAAAACAAAAACTTTATGTAAAAAATTACCTTGAACAGGGGTGTAGTGGAAAGGATGACGTCCATTTTCGCGAAGAACCGACCAGACTTTGCCAAAACAAGCCAAACTGGTTTAAATTCTGGAAATTACATTTGTCTTACAAATGTCGACTCGTGGTGGTAAAAGTGCCCTAGTTGCGGAAATTAATTAATAACTTTAAAACTAAAAGTGATAATTACACTTTTAGCATATCGTTAGAAAGGGCATGGACTGAGGATGTTTTAAAAAAATCAGAAGAACTCCAACCCTGTTAGTTTTTTTTTAAACCCCATAGAAAGTTGCCCTTAAAATTATTTCTTTACCTTACTACGGTACTTCAGGCCCCATAACTTTTCTTCTCCACTATTTTCTGGTGTAAAATAATTTTTTGCAGGACCCTAAGACTCTAACGATTAAAACAAGACCATTAGCCGACCGGTCCCATGGATAGATTTTGAGCTACAGGTAGTTTTAGTCAAAAAATCATAAAAAAAGTCAAATAAAAAATAATAATAAATTAAAAAAAAACCTTGAGGCCAAGGTCAATATAATGGGCGGGGGTAGGTAGCAGACTATCCCTAGTTTCTACCCTAGGCGTATGTACAGCTCCCTTCCAAACACCCTGTATATTAAAATCAAAGTCAACATTAAAATAATTAAAAAAAAAACACATCTTTTCGCTCGCATCGCACGCTCTTATATCCTTCTCCTTAAATTCTCAAGCTTTTGTGCTTGCGGGGGTGCTGAGGATGCACCCCCGTGTAGAAAACCTGTCGGTACCCATGTGAAGATGAGAAGTACAGCAGGAGGCAGATGACAGAATTGTGGCAACTTGGGGGAGAGACCCAGTCCAGCAGTGGACAACGATAATATTGACTTGTGGAAAGGTAATAACAGATGAGTGCCCAACTTGAGTGAACCGCGTCTGTAGTTGTTTTGTTTTAACTTTGCAATAGAGGTTATTGATTTAGGTATGTACCTACTTGTAATGCTCACTATAGCAGACCAAAGTTTACGTTAGTATAATAGTAATCTGTGACAGTCTTCAACCTACTGGGCGAGCATGGTCTCTGTGATAGGCTTGAGATGCATTTCATCACGGTTTTTGCTCCCAAACTGTGACAAAAATGTGTGAGTCAAGCTTGTCACAGTTGGCCGTGCTCGCACGCCTGTTACGACCTAGAGAACAGGGACGTGACGAGACATACACGATACAGCTGGTCTATCAGTTAGGTCACACAGCGGGCTATGGAAAGGAGTATGCTTGGAGTCTCACTAAGAGATGAAGGAGGTGGTCCGGCAAAGAACCAAAGTTATCGACATTGCTCACAGAATAAGCAAGCTGAAGTGGCAATTGGACCGGCCATATTAGCTCTAGAACCGATGACCGTTGGGATAGACGGGTTAGGGCGGGGAAGTTTAGGGTAGGACGCCCTCAGCCTATGTGGAGCGACGATCTTCACAGGGTGGCTGGTACCAGTTAGATAAAAGTTGCCAAAAATCGAAGCAAATGGCGTACAATTGGAGAGGCCTAAATCCAGCAGTGGACTGCTAATAAGCTGATGATGATGTTATATAAAAATGTGCAAATGAGCTATTTTTAACCGACTTTAAAAAGGAGGAGGTTCTATGTTCGACATTATGTTTGTTTTTTTTTTATGTATGTTCGTGCCGATATCTCCGTCAATTATAGACCGATTTTGAAAATTATTTTTTGTTTGAAGAGTATGTTCAGATATTGGTCCCATTTTAATTCAGTGAAGATCTCATGAAGAGCTTTGGATATATACAACAGAACTCCTCAATAACTAACGGCAAATCTCTCGGGATTGCTGCAATCGCATGTCTGTTTATACCATTTCATAACATAACATATAACGCCAGTACCCACGCTCTTAAGGGGTACGCAGATGTGTAGAATTCACCTTGGTACACTCTCATTTAGTTAACATTGCATTATAGGCACATTATAGGTATCTTACTAAACTACTTGCCTATTAGGTAGATACAGGTACAACTAAAAAGAGAAAAATAAAAATACATTTTTACAAAAAAAATACTAGCTACGGACTTCCAAATAACAAAACTACAAAGTGAAAAATAACTTTATTTTTGGAAATCGGTGTCCTTAACGCAAAAAATGGTATCTACCAAAGACACCGACTTCTAAAAATAAAGTAATTTTTCACTGTGTAGTTTTCTTATTTGGAAGTCGGTAGTATTTTTTTGTGCAAAAGTTTTTTTATGGAGATATTCTTGCCGGTGTGGGACAAGCTTTGTTTGTGTGCTGGTCTTGTGAACCTTCTGCATATTTTTGCATTGGTATATAGAAATAATTGATAACTCAACGATAATAAATTGTAATTGTTGATAATAACAAACAGTAACTTCCCAGAGATACTGGTCATTGTTATAATAACATTAGGTATCGTTATAATTTTGTTAAGGCGTCAACTTATGCACCTACTATATTTTTTACATAGCAGAAATTACGAATTTATTCAAAGGGCCGCGTACACCATATTCCCGCAAGAGGCAAGCCTGCCTTTGCATCTTCGCCACTAGAATAGCACATAGGCACGGGGATGTTTCCGAGTAAAGCTAGTTCCTACTATTGGGCTGGTTTTAGAGTAACGCTGCCCGTCGGCGCTGACTGTCGCCGCGAGCTCGTCGGTCGAGTCGAGTCTGACGGCCGTCAGCGCTGAGCCGAGGGACTAGACCAGGGGCCTTCAGGGCCGAAGGTCAGCGTGACTCTAAAATCAGCCTTATAAACTCGAAATTCTGAGGATGGATGTTTGTAACTACTCTTTCACGCAAAAACTATACCTAACCACAACAGATTTTGAGTACCTAATGTAACTTGAACATCAAATTAACACACAAGCTATAAATGACCTAACCAAGAATCAAACATAGGCTCTTTAATCCCAGCAGTATCGCCTGCGACCAACAATGCATTATTTCAAAGCAAAACAAACCCTGGAATCGGTAGGAAAACGGAAAAACAGACAGAAATGTTTGTTAATATAACCGTTTGTTATCATTTCGTCACCCATTCTTTAAAAGCTTGTCAATGAATTCACATCCACTTGAAAAGACAACAAAATTGTTATACTGGCGACATGGTTCCCACTAAGTAAAAAGAAATAGCCCGAAGAAATGCAAAACAGAAGTGGCAGTGGGCAGGGCACATCCTCGCAGAACAAATGGTCGATGGACCGAAAAGTTCTGGATTGACGACTGGGAACAAAAAGACGCTGCGTTGGAAGGCATCCCAAGGGTACCGATGATTTGTAAGGTTGCCGGCATCCGCTGGGTGCGAGGCGCACAGGGTGTGGCGGACTCTGGCTTGGCCACCATCAGGGATTTTAATTTTGATAACACAAATATTTAGTCGCCAAATATCAGATTTAGTCGGTCACTGGTTCAAAAGTTAGAAGGGTTTATAGGTGGCCGATCTGGAGAGACTCTCCCCAGCTTGGACAAATTTATATCTCAAAAACTAGGGCACCTAGCGAAGATCTGTTTACTCCCAGATTTAGTCGCTAATTAGTCGCCAAATATCAGAATTAGTCGATCACTGGTTCAAAAGTTAGAGGGGTTTATAGGTGGCCGATCTGAAGAGACTACCCCCGGCTTGGCCACATTTATATCTCAAAAACTAGGGCACCTAGCGAAGATCTGTTTTCTCCCAGATTTAGTCGCTAATTAGTCGCCAAATCAAAGATTTATTCGGGTCTTAGTTTAGAAGATAAAATGAGTTCAACTTTTAAGGTATAGTCCAAGAGCTAAGTTTACGAAAAATAGCCTGGAAAAAAAAAATTCTATTAATATGTGTATTATACTTCTAGTTTTATCGGTCTAACGTCCTTAGAAATGTCAGAGAGATATAAATTCTCAATTATATATATACCTATTTTTATGTTTTATACTACTAGGTTAGAGTTGCTTAATTTTCTATGAAAATATTAAACCTTGATAGGTCTATTTGGTGTCAAGATGTACAGTCGCATACAACTGTTTTAGCAAATTATAATGTTAGGGTCTTTTTTTGGGACAATCCCACCGCACTATTTCGAAACCACTGCAACTCCTGAAAGCCAGAATTAACAGTGGCGACCACCACAAAAGCGCCGTGGCAATGAAGCTCGACATAGTTCCGGCGAATGAATTTAACTGTCTTGGATCCCGCAACGAAATTAATTAAAAAAGAATAAAGTAGGAGTAAAGAAAAAAAATGTTAGGGTCTAAATTACGTTAGAATAATACAACTTCTGTTACCAAATATGAATATATATATATGATGTATCTACCTAATACTATACTAGCACGGGGACCCAGCACTAAGAAACAAAATTTGGTTCAAATAAATATTACTAGATGGCGAAATATGCACCGATTTGTTATTGAATTGTGTGTAAAATTAACATTTTCTGGAATTGAACTTAAAAATTGTATGTTCTTGTTTAACCAACCCTCCTCAGTACAAAATTATGGATATTATTTTGCTCTTAATTCACATTTCAAAGATTATTTGAACGGATAATTTAAAATTGATGCTCATAGATGGCGCGGTTTTAAATTTCTGAGGAATTCATCTCGATTGTTTAAATTTGTGTTTAACCACGTTTAACACATTTTGGTGCAATGAAACAGTAAGAACGTGCAAAACAATTACTGCAAAACAAATCGTCACTATATATTTAAAGAAAAAAATTCACGAACCGAGTAAACCTTTTTACCTGCAATTCTCTGCTAACTGTCGCCGTGGAACGGAAACGCGCGCGATCGATGTACAAAAATAATCAGTTTATTTATATTATTTATATACACTTTATTGTACACCATAAAAACAAGAAAAAAGAAACTTAATACTAAAAAAAAATACAATGGGCGGCCTTATCGCTTTCCGCGATCTCTTCCAGGCAACCTGGAATGGACAGAGATTACCTGGACATGACATGGGGTTGTCAGTGGTGCGACAATACCAAACAATGAACATAATAAACATACAACAATACTCACTAGTAACAAAAATACATACCTACATATGCTAAATAATATATAAGCATAAATAAATATATACACAATATATAAGCAATGAAAAAAAAAAACACTAGGTGTCTGCACGGTTTTCTGTGTTATCTATGCTAATACGTTAAAAGTATCGTACCTTTATTCAATTTAAAAAAATATACTTATACGTTGAAAAGTATTTTAAGTACCTACCTATGTAAGTATCGACCTATTGCATAAAATATAAGGTGCGTCCAAACATTGAGCGGCAAGAGTGCGCGGCTGCCGCGCGCGGCGTGATGCACTGTGTTTGGACAACAGCCGCGCGCGAACGTTGCGATCTAGCTGCCGCGCGCAATCATAGCTCAGTATCGTTCGTCATCGTGTCGGACATATAATAGTAATCTTTGGTGTCGGACGTGTTTGCGCTTCTCAAAAATGGACAATGAAACATCAATTAGACTGATTGAAATATATGGCTCATTTAACGAGTTGTGGAATCCTCGACATTAAGAATATTTTAATAAAAATGC
Source organism: Orthosia cruda (assembly GCA_964057195.1). Lineage (NCBI taxonomy): Eukaryota > Metazoa > Arthropoda > Insecta > Lepidoptera > Noctuidae > Orthosia > Orthosia cruda. The sequence continues at coordinate 6,387,734 of OZ059852.1, read as the reverse complement.
GTATGCGCCAATGAGTATCCTTTTTCTTGATAAACGGCCCTACCAAGCTATGTAAATTTTCAAATTCTTCCAAGGACACTCTTAAAAACGGTGGTGTTTTATAATGAATTTCGTAATTAATTCCGATTTCTGAGTCTCCGCTGGTAATGTGCTTTCATCCAGCATATTCTTGTTTTGATATGTTTTTTTTTATTTCTTCTTCGCATATTTCGAATAATAAGCAGAGCTAAAACACACTGATAACCGCCTTCATTGTAGTTTAGGTTCAGACTGAATTCAAATGCGCGGCGTGTCTCGCATATTGCCGCGCAAACATTCGTCAGATTGTCCTAACTAGAGCGCGGCAGAATTGTTTCCTTGACATGCCGCGTGTTGCTGCCGCGCACTTGCCACTCAATATTTGGACCCGCCTTTAGAATTAATGTTTGTTTCGGGATATTTACCATGTATATTTTGTTTTTGGTTGAGAGCTCGATATTTCGGCACCGTTACAAGCGCCATGATCACGAGAAGTGAGCGCCGATAGTGATTATGATTTATTTATTTATTTAACTTACACACACTATCTTACAGGTTGAACCCAATACAATAGGGTGGTTAAAAACTTAATCTAAAACAAGTTTTTACATAAATGTATACACCTAAACTTCTAACACTATTAAAATATCCAAACTAATATAAAAAAAAACTTTACACATCTATATTTTAATTATAACTAGCAAAATTCAACAAATTTCTTGCGAATTCACTCAAATTGCACGAAAATATGTCTTGCCTCTCATGCAATTCGTTGAGCACACAGATTGTGCCGGTGAGAGGTGTTTTTGCCAATAAATTGGTTTTAGCAGCAGGCACGGCCAGCAGTGGCGGCCGCCGCCGCCTCCACACGTACCGATCTGGCACGCACAGCTTCAGGTGACGCAGCACACCCGGGTTATGTGCTACTCCACGCAGGAGCTTCAGTGCATACGCCGCGAGTGTAATTTCCCGGCGCACTCTGAGTTCGTTGTATCCCACCATTCCCAGTACAAATAGTGTGGGATACATGAGCGGGTAAAATGGGTAAACTCCATGATATGACCATTGACTAACAGCGTGATGATGCGATAGGCTACCAAGCATGAAAGAGGCATATACCATTTGTAATTACGTTTGTTCTTTCAAATCCAGTATCATCAGCCGCCTTTGAAATGTCGCTCCGCTATTCACTGCTAGATGGCGTTAAATAATAAAACATCAATAGTCCCAGCCTCCTTTGTAAAGTCGTTTAGCTATTCACCACTAGATGGCGTTAAATAAAACAACAAAACCAATAAGAATTATTTTAATAATAATTTATCACTAATTAAATATAACGTGTAAACATTAAACATCCTAAACATAGTAATAAATAGTCGTTTAAATACATAAAATGCAACCACATACATTGCTACTTACATGAATATTCAAATTTACAACCGAACACTGTCTAGTATATTTTAGTGTTTAGTATTATTTAGTGTGGCCACAAACTGGGCCAAAAATATATAAAGAATTTTCCATCGACTCGAGAAGAAGAAGAACATTATTGGAGCACTCAACTTCTTCTAGTTTCGCATCCATATTGCTGACCTTTGGCTTATGGTATTCTCCTTACTAGAAAAGGGCATTTTCACAAAAATGTAGACGTCCCTCGAAATCAATTATTATTATTTACGAAATGATGACAAATCATTATTTTTTTTATTAAAGAGTTAATAAACATATATACGTTATATTTGTTGTTTCACAAATTTTAAGAAAAACTAAAATTTTGAACGTAAAATCGTAAAAAACTATTTAGAGACGGCTAATTTTTTGCCTGCCTGAGCGAAACGAATTTTTTCATTCAGATTATGTGAGTCTTGTTTCCAATTATTTTATCTCGTTTTTTTTTTGTAGTTTACTTTGATTAAGTTATTGTATCTAAGTTAATCAAGTTTTTATGTATTGAAGTTATTTTTTAAACGATTTTGATATGTCAGAGGACATGCAAATGTGACTTCAGTTGTGTGACTATTTGAGCAGGCACATATAAGCGGAACAGAATATCACAACATGTTCGAACACATAAAGCACAGTTTAGGACACAGCAACTTCTTAAACATTTTGTGGGGTGGATCCGCCGTTTTCATTTATTATCTGTTTTGTATTTTTTTTAAGTGGTCGGAAATGCGCACCAAACGTCTAAATTGAAAGAGCCCGAAGGCCGAAACTGATTGTTTTTAATATAATTAATATTATACGAAAAAAATTTGCTCATTAGTCATCTTAGGTACCTACTTAGGTCATCTACATCAGAACAAAAAAAAACCGTCCAAGTGCGAGTCGGACTCGCCCACGAAGGGTTCCGTACGATTATCGCAAAAAATGGCAAAAAAATCACGTTTGTTGTACGGGAGTACGATTTTTAGTATTTGCTGTTATAGCGGCAACAGAAATACATCATCTGTGAAAATTTCAACTGTCTAACTATCACGGTTCATGAGATACAGCCTGGTGACAGACAAACAGACGGAAGTCTTAGTAATAGGGTCCCGTATTTACCCTTTTGGTACGGAACCCTAGAAGCTAGAGTATATAACTTAGCGTTGAATTAGTTCAGCTGTTTTTTTTGTTAAATCTATCATAAAAATAATTTTGTAGATATACGTCACGGTCAACATTACATTTTTTTAATTAGCAAATTTTTTTTTTTTGCGCCTTGGGTCCTGTTTACGCGCCATGTAAATATAGCGATTTTCCATCATAAAAGACCAGACAAAACCTAATTTATAAAATTATTTGCTTTGAAAAAATTATGTTATTTTTTGGAGGGGAAACATTTTTGTGAGAATGCCCAGAGTGGAACCGTATTTTGTAACGATTGCCTTGGGCGCCTAACTTCACACAAATGCAAAACTCATATTCTTTTGTGTATGAGAATGAACATTCTACGTTCACGACAGTTCAAACTTACACAGTAAATTAATGGGGCAGTAATATCTAAGTACAAAACGATTCCGGTGATACTAGCATACGATATAGGAAGACTGCTAAGCTCCTAAAATTACATTGCACTATCCCAAATTTACAAATACTGTCGAATCGCTTCACAATCACAACATTCAACAACAAAGCTTGTTACAAAGACGCCATCTTTACAAAAATCGGCGGCAATTTTGACATTGACAGCTGTCAAATGGATTTTTTCTAGCTTTTGGTCGTGGCTCTGTCAAGTTGTGCCAGTTGATGAGCGATTCTTTCTTCCCGGGCCCGCCTCGCCTGACCAATACCTCGTTTCTCGGCGAATTTCGCTATGAAGGTCTCTACTGGCATTTTACCTGAAAATTTAAAATAAATAGCTTAATTTTATTTACCTTATTACATAGGGACTGATAAGATTTGTTATATAAATTAGGGAGATGTTATTATTGACAAATACTATTTCAGCCCTAGGCTGTCCATTGTAGTGATTAACAAACTTAATTTTATTTTTTTAAACAAGTTTTTGTATTACAAATGTGGCTCAAATTTAACTGCCGAGCTTTGATTATATATGTTATGGACCAAGTGATTAATACGGCATTATTCATAATGCCCGGGCAAATTGAAAAATGCCCAATATGAGGAAGCAATATGATACAAACTATTAAGGTATACATATTAATCACTCCGACAAAGTGGTATGATAAAATAATAAAAAAGCATTTTTTAGGGTAACGTAAAGTGGCGCTGGTTTTTTTCCTCGTCTATCCCATGGTGTGGGGTATCGTTGGATAGATCATTCAAAAATATTACGGGTCTGTTAATACCAGTTTTCTATTCAGGGGTCCGTTTGCGTAAAGTTAAGCTTTAAATTGCTTATTATTGTTAGAGTCAAGTGAAAAAATCACGGGAGTAGTATATATGTCATGGACCAAGCGATTAATGCACATGCACTATGTATAATGCCCGAGCATTATGAATCTAATCAAGTCAAATCAGGCAATATAATGAATTCTGATTTAAACTTCTATATTTATCATATTATCTGGTCATTATGAGTATTGCTACGTAACGGTTGGGCAATTCGATAATTATGGTTAATGAATTAGTCCAAGAGTGAGCGAAGCGAGCTCGGGGGCTTAGGGCACTCCGACACGGATAGGTTAGGTTCGGAGATGATGGGAGCTTAAATGACCGAGCAAAGCGAGCGAACTCATCTCCTATTCTATATTATTCCTTCCTCCTATTCTATCCAAACTAATATTATAAATGCGAAAGTAACTCTGTCTGTCTGTCTTGCTGTCTGTCTGTCTGTCTGTCTGTCTGTCTTTGCTTCACGCCTAAACTACTGAACCGATTTGTGTGAAATTTGGTACAGACATAGTTTGGAACTTGAGAATGGACATAGGATAGTTTTTATTACAAAAAATAAAATATAAAATAAAATTTATTCCGGACATACAGCGCCATCTATTGGTCAAGAGTCGGCATCAATTCAGTACTGAAAATTCATCGGAAAAATGTAAATAAATAGTAAAAAGGTATGAAAAAATAATATCAATATAATAAAACTTTTAGTACAAAGAAAATGCCCGAACGGAGTATAGATAAATAATCCGAGTTGTCACTATGCTCGATAGATGGCGTTGGGATCGAAATAGATCGCGTTATGGTTTCGTTACACGCATTTGTTTGGGTATCGGCCGAGCGCTTCGGTACTGTCGTGGAATTGTGGATTGATCGTTTTTTTTTAAATAAGGGAAAAATAACATTTTCGCCTTTTTCGATCGGCAATAACGGCTTTAATGCCCTAAGTGAGTATACATATCTTCAATTCAAACGCAGAGCTCATTATGTTGATTTTTGAAGAGTTCCCTAGAATATCTTCCACATTTCATTTTTGAAGAGATCCCGCGAGATTGGGAACTATGTGGGTAAAACCAAAAATCTGCCGGAAGTCACTATTCCACGCGAACGAAGTCGCGGGCAAAAGCTAGTATTATTATATATTAATCTTACCTATTCTATATTAAAATCAATGTTAACATTAAAATAATTTAATAAAAACATATGTTTTTATTAAATATATTAAACGCCCGGTCGATTTCAATACTTTTTATTATATTGCCTACTCATATTAGCCATTTTTCAATTTGCCCGGGCATTATGAATAATGCCGTATTAATCACTTGGTCCATAACATACATAACGAAATTAATAGGAATACTATTACAGCTAAGTATATAGGCTTTACAAGTTTACGAGTAATAGTCGACCAATTCATAAAATTTAAAAATATTGTATAAATGCCATTGGAAAATTACTTATTTGACGTTGTTAAGATAGTAAATATAAGTTAATGAACCATGTAAAAATATACAAAATAAAATCATAACATCCTTAATTAAATGATAATAATGAATAAAATTAAACGTTTACGCTCGAATAACGTTTTGGAGTGGACGGAGTCGTTGGCAGTACCGGACCGTACGGCGCATGCGCGCGGTTGGAGTCTATTTTGTGTTAGTGCAGAAAATGTTTATGACGTTTTGTAATCTAAACCACCAACCAGCCAAGCAAATTCTGCTACCCAACCATAGATGGCGGTATTCTCAGTGGTAGCAATTATAAACTTAATTGCGTTTCCGAAAAAACAAGACTCGATATTTTATATCAAATCAATTTGCAATTAAGTACTAATTTAATTATACTCATTGAGGCGGCCCGGCCTCTCTTTATAATATTATCGTATATAAATATTAAATTACTTATTTTCTTTTGTCGATATTCATCTATAATGTCAATATCCGACCCGACTGCATCCCTAATTGAGTACCGAAGAACTTTCGAGAACGAAATAATGAATACATTAAAAAGAAATCAAATTGCAAAAGAGAAAGAAACAAGGACGGTGCGTGCGAGGGTCCAGGATCGGACATGAAGGGGATGACGGGAGCTCCTTCGAACCTAACCTATCCGTGTCGGGAAGCCCTAAGCTCCCAAGCTCGATTCGCTCGCTCTTGGAGTAATTCATTGACCATAATTATGGCATTGTCCAACCGTTACGAAGCAATATTCATAATGACCAGACAATGTGACAAATATAGTATACATTGCCCGATTTGACCAAACTAAATTCATAATGCCGTATTAATCACAATCCATTTGGTTTGGTCCATTTCACAATCATTGGACAGGTGATACTAAATATGTTACAGGTTGTAATACAACTTTACGAACAAAAAATGTATTTTCCTTCGTTATAGTATAACATAAATAGAGCAGTGGAGGCCCAGTGGTATCAGCCGCGACTAACAAGTTGTGGGTCGTGGTTTCGAACCCAGCCCAGGCAGGCGCTTTACTTTGTGTAAATTATTTCAACACCAATGCTCTCAAAACGGTGGAGGAAAACATCGTAAGGAAATCGGCATGTTTTAGAACCAAAAATTCGAAGACATGTAACATCCACCAACACGCAATGGGCCCGCGAGGTGGATCCCCAGCAGTGGGAACATTAATATGATTTAAGGTATGGAGGTTTATGGTGTGTGTTTTACTATGTTTTTTTATTTTTAAGTTATCATGACGAATAACTACCGGAGATTTATTGTGAAGGATGGCACATTATCTCTGGTTGTTCTCGGCTAGCTAACGAAGAGTACTTGCATAGGCACAAACACGTAGCCAGGATTATCCATCAGCAACTTGCTCTGAAATACACTCTTGTGGCATCGGAGGTGCCGTACTACAGGTATGTGCCCGACCAAGTTCTTGAAAATGGCAATATCACATTGTACTGGGATCGGTCCATCATCACTGACAGGACTATTGTAGCCAATAAGCCTGATATTGTGGTGGTGGACCGAATCGAGAGGCGTGCAATGATTGTTGACATAACCGTCCCGCATGACGAGAACCTCGTGAAAGCTGAGAAGGATAAGCAAATCAAGAATCTTGACTTGTCTCGCCAGGTTGTCGACATGTGGGATGTGGACACAGCGGTCATTGTACCGATAGCCGTGTCTACCAATGGCTTAATAGCCACGAGCCTCGACCAACACCTTAGGAGGCTCTCAGAAAGCAGGACTGCTGGACACGGCTCGTATTGTTAGGAGGTTCCTCTCTCTGGAGCCCTGACCGCGGCGTAGCTTGGACCCTGTTCCCGATGCCGGTGGGCCTCTATTTCTATATTTTTAAATGTTTTTTCTTTTTTAAATATTTATAAATGTAATAATAAGAATGAAGATAAAGAAAGGAAATTATAATATAACGTAACTTTAACGTAAACAACACAAACCTGTCAAGAACTGCTCCGCAATGACTTCAGACTCCTCATCCGCCTTCAACGCAGCCTCCTTCAGACAATCCCTGATCCGATGTGGATCGTACATCTCCGCCAACTTCATGTGCTTTCTAAATGACAAAGAAAAAATATTAATAGGGATAAATCTTGGGTAAAAAATAATCATTATATTTGCCCCGTCAAATTACTACAGCAACATTTTGCTACCTTAATGCAATTTTCATAAGGATCTCAATTTTTTTTTTGAAAATATGTTATAGTCTATGACAATCAGGAATAATGTAGCTTTCTACTGGTGAAAGAATTTTTTAAATCGGTTCAGTAGATCCAGAGATTACCCCATACAACATCACAAACCCACAAACTTTAACTCTTTATAATATTAGTATAGATTAGGAGAAGGCTAATACCAAGCCGTAGACGGCTAATCCTGTGAGATTGTAAACTCTTTCATCTCAACAAAGCATAAATATATTCGAAACGATCGAATTTGGATGGTGTTTATTGTATGTATTTGAAGTTAAAAGATTAATTACAAACATATGCTGTTTGCAATAATTGGATAACATATAGGTACAAGGATTGTAGCAGGTTCTATGGTTTCTGCCTACTCTCATGGAAATAAGGGTGAGTTCACGAATATATGTAAGAGTAGCAGGATGATGCTGGTATCAAACTTACCTATTCAACTCTTCGAAGTTCATCTTCATTTGCACTATGGTAGATATACGGTCAATAACTTCGGTCTTCAGATCGTCCAATGCCTGCTGTTTCCCAATGTTCTCTTGTGCAATGTTCTCGATACTGCTCATCAACTCTTCCGTCTCCAGGTCCAATTCGACAAGCTGAGGGTTTACTTCTATTATTTTGTCCTGGAAATATTGAGATAGTAATAGTAGATTATTGTATCGAGCACAAAGTAATTTATTATTGCACCGAGTGCCTGATTTAGAGCCCGAGCGTTAGCGAGGGCTCTAATCTAACAGGCATGAGGGCAATATAAATTACTTAAGGCGAGGTGTATAATCTGCTTTTCTTTCAACTATTACCTATAGGAATAGTAGATAAAATAAACTCATATCAAACAGTTAAAATAGAAGTTTAATTATTGAAACTAAAAGATTTTCTATAACACTGTCGGCTTCATTTAGAATGTTTTCCGGAGTTAATGTGTCGCTAGATGATTCTATTTTAATTCGAACCCGAAGCACTCAAAATCAGATAGTATCACACTTTATCGTTTCCAAAAATATTGTCAAGCAAAATTAACAAAGTTGACGCCAAATCACTTTTTTAAATGTATTTCATTTTTAATCAGATTTAGCAGAAATATAATGCAATAATGAATAATGTGCAATAATGAAATTTCATACATTTTTATTGCTCTAGAGCATTAAACACTCGCTTTGTACTGAGTTTTTAGTGTGATTGTGATGAAATTAAAGCATAGTTGGAAGAAAAGATTTAAATGTATTTTGTTTTTATTTAAGCCACTTATCAGCAGCTAGGTAGGCCTAGGAAACCCCATGAGACGATATAGAGGGATTTACAATGGTTTGGTCCGTGAAGGCAACACACTAAGAAGAGTAGAAGACTAAGAGGCAGACCTCTGCCCAGCAGTGGGATAGTACAAAAAACAGCAGATAGCTTGATAGACTAATTAGATAATTGATCCAACGACAAATCTTTAAAAATAAACAAGAACTGTTATTCTGCCTGCCTTTTCATCATCTGAAAGTCAAAGTCAAAACTTTTTTTTTTTGTTTGCTATAAAGAAGCACTGTTGTATGTTAATAATTCAAATTAAGAAAATTAATGTCCATTCACAAATAAATATTGTTATGGAGAAGAAAGGACAAGAAACGCCACACACTCTTTAAAAAAAACAAGTGTTTTATATAATTGACAAACATTAAATCATAAACATAGGAAAGAAAGAAAGCAACAACTGCCTTTCTGAACTCAACATCCAGTATAATCCCCGGCACATAAGTTGGCAAGAGTTGTTAGGTACTTCTGCGCAGTTATTTTTTAGGTCTCTAAGGTAGTGAAGCTGGGCGGGGGGAATGTAAAGGACCACTCCGAGCGCACAATTGGTTGGTCAGTTGACACAAGGATCGACTGACCAATCGTGTTGTGTCCACGTTCCGATCGCTCTATGTGGTGGTTGGTCAGGTCGCGGCATATGCGCGAATTTACCCCCACTACGCCAAAACCTTGCCAACTTACGTGCCAGGCAGTATGACTGGGTAACACAACAATACACGTACATAGTTTCAGTATCTTACCTGTAAATCAGTATTCTGCAGTATCTCTTGCAACTCCTCAATACAGCAGTCGTTTAGTTCCGGAAACATTAGAGACTGTCCGCTATAGTTTGACTGAGGACTCGCATCATTGCTCTTTGACTCGTCAGAATTCGACAGTTTTGGCAACGACTTCTGGAACTCTCTTATAATAGCTTGGACAACACGGCCCAGGTCGGAATGTAAGGTGTAATTTAACAAGCCCGGAGCACCAATGACTTGGTTAGAATTTTCCCCGATCCATGGATGGGGTACAGGCGGATTTACGAATATAGAAGGCTTTTCATTGGGAAATTCAGGTCCCAGTAACACTGTTAAGCTCATATTTTTACCGTCAGCGACAAATTCGACTCTGTACTCTGCGTTGTCGTTTACTTCGACGACATGGTCATTGAAGATTTTTAATGTGTCAATTTGACGTTTTCTCAAGTCTTGTTCGCCGTAATATTGCCGTGGCAGCATCTTTGGTCAAAGTACTTACTGAAAAGGTAACACGACTTGAGCGAAAGTAAGTTAGAATCGATATTTTTTGCACAAAATCTTTTTGTTGACACTGTTGGTTCCTTTACTTTTTGTGTTCTATCTATGTAACTTTTTTTAAACAAATCGTGGAGTGAAATAGGGTTTTCATACCTGTTTTCTAAAGTTATAAAATGTTTGACAATGTTGAACAATTCAAAATAATTATTATTCAAACTCAAAGTAGTTAATTGATTTCCAAAATAATATTTCCTGCGATCAATACAGTACAAATTTGCAGTTCGTTTTCTTTTGTTTTATTTTGACAATACACTTTCAGTATTAGCGGTATAGGAATTTCATTGGCTATCGAAGTGGTTTATATGTTTTCCAACCAATCAAAAACGCATATTCGATAGAGGGGATACACACCCATAAATGGAAACAAAGAGACGTCGTACGGTATGTCAATGTCAAAGTCAAACAGATTTCGTTTAATAATCCAATCCTTATTTCTTAGACTGCCGCACACGTACGTATTCCGCATACGTTTTCCGAATACGGAATACAGACTCGGAATTCCATACCTAGCGCAGACGACGTTATGTTTTCCCCATTTAGAATGTTCACTGCCAATACTTTCAGTGATAGGTTTATGAACGCACGGCGATGGAGAACGATGATTTAATTATGATTGCATTTCTGTTATCATTAACATCTCGAAACGCCGTATTGGATGCATCCATTAAACCAGTGGTTCTCAAACTTTTTTGGTGACGGAACCCTTTTGGGAAGCAAAATGCTTGATGGAACCCTACAATAAAACAATAGTTTTAAAAAGTGTATTCTTTATTAATAATTATAATAAAAGTACAATGTAACAGTTACTAATTATTACTTACTTTACCACATAGCACGTACAATAATAGAAGATATTAAAAAAGAAAAATCTAACTAATGGGAGGTATGAAACTGTTTTTTATTTTTCATCAATTTTCATTTTCATCAATATCAGGTTTGATAGAAGACAGTTGAAGTCTCATATCAGGTTCGGCGTCCAGTCTATTGCGATATTTTGTTTTCGTCGCTGCATAGGTTGAGAATCCTGTTTCGCACAAATATGTTGTTGGGAACGGGAGAAGAATATTCAGACAACCTTCTTCCAGAACAGAATCCAATAGTCTCCAAAAGTCCAATGCCAAGCATTGGATATTCATCACGGATTCTGCACCAAAAATCGTGGAGAGGCGTCGTTTTAAACAGTGACTCCATACTTCTGTCTTATGACATTTCTAAAAGAGATTCATATATCTCGTTTGACATACTTTCGGGCTTTAGCAAGTTGGGTAAAAAAGGATTATGAATCCATGAATTCAGTTTCATTTTTGTATTCTGTTCTTCGGGAAAATACTTTTCAAAAGATGCGCGCATCGAACTGGGCTATTGGACCAAATCTTGAAACATTTCTGAGTCGTTATCGCTAACAAACTCACCGAGTGACGTAAAGGTTTCTATTTCTTTCTTACCAACGCAAATAATACAAAAATCAAATTTTCTTTTAAAGGCAGTTATTTTGTTATAGGAATAAAGGTTATAGGCCTGAAACACTGTTGTCTGTTTACCTTGCAATGATAAATTCAATTCGTTCAGTTTTTGAAAGATATCCGCCATAAAAGGCAATCGGAAGAACCAAGTTTTATCATACAAACGGTCCTTCAAATTAAAAGAAGTATCTGCTGAAAGAAATATTTGTAACTCGGCTCTAAGTTCAAATAGCTTTGTTAAAGTTTTACCCCGAGACAGCCATCGCATGATCGCACTTCTGTATGGAGCAGCAGTGTTTTATGTTTGATCCCATAATCTTCACACAATAATGAGAACAATCGGGATTGTAGTAGTCGTGATTTGATAAAATTATCAGCTTCATCCATAACTAATTTTAGATTTGACGGCATTTGCTTCATCGCAAGTGCTTGTCTATGCAGAATACAATGGCTGCTCGAACTACAACTAGGCGCTTTATCTTTTATTCGTGACACTGCTCCTGCTGTTTTACCTGTCATCGCCTTGGCCCCATCTGTACAAATGTCAATGCAATTGTTTCAAATGAGATTATTTTCTTCAAAAAATATATTTATTTTCTATACCAATATTATAAAGAGGAAAGATTTTTTTGTTTGTTTGTTTGTACCGAATAGGCTCCAAAACTACTGGACCGATTTCAAATATTCTTTCACCGTTGGGAAGCTACTCTATCCCCGGGTGACATAGGCTACTTTTTATCCCTGTATTCCCACGGGAACGGGCACTACGCGAGTGAAACCGCGAGGCGTCCTCTAGTATTAAATAAAAATCCCCGGTAGTGTTCGTGAGCAGCGGTGAACCTGAACACATAAGCATTTCTTCTTCAAAAGAACTTTCATATGGATATCTCACGATAACCAGCAAGATAGCCAAACCAGCGACATCAGTCGACTCGTCCATTTGCAAGGCGAACCGTGTTTTTTGTAGACGTGTAACTAGTTCTTGTTTGACGTAGTTAGCTTGCCAGATCATGGATTCGCCGTGAAACAGTATCGTTTGATAGCGGCACAGTAGAAAGATGCTTTGCAGATTTTTCATCGAGCACACATTTTGTTATGTCTAATACACATGGCTTTATTAAATTTTCAGCGATAGTGTGCGCTTCACCTGCTTGTGCGATAGCTAACTAACCCTCAGTTTCCCACCTTAAAATTATCGGAGAATTAATGTGACAAATTGTCAAACACGCGTTATCTTCTGTGATTGGCTGTTGAAAATTCATTCAACCAATCACAGCAATTTTAAGGTGGGAAACTGAGGGTAAATATGATGCCTCCGTGGCCTTTTCGTTGATAGTTTGTGTTACATGCATCATATTTTTTTGACTTTCCAATAACTGATCTTTTTTACGAACAAAAAATTCTTTATTCTTGTCTTTAAACTCGGGGTGTACAGTTTCTAAATGTCGGCGCAATTTCTAAATGTCGGCGCGGCAGGTGCCATGGAACTCCAATCCAAAGACTGACCTTGGTTAGTGTTGCTTACCCTGGCGGGGTCACCTACCCCTAAGCAAGCGTTCCAAAAAAAAATGGTCACCCATCCCAAGACTGACCTTGGTAAGTGTTGCTTACTCTGGCGGGGTCACCACCCCAGCCGCTTCAAGTTAAACACAAATCTATCCAGAAACTAACATCGGTAAGTACTAAGTACAGGGTACAGTCAACATAAATGCGCGTCAGGAAGGTTCGATTCCCAGGTCAGTAACAGTTTGCTTTTTTTTTTTACCTAAATTCAAAATAACTATTTTTGATAATTGTGTCAAGTTTTTATAATGTAATTAATTTAAAAAGTTTGTAACATCCTATTTTTTTTAAAATCTTGCTAATTAAATAATTGATCTAAATTAACATATTATTTATAACTCAACCCATACCATAGTTTTCGCCGACCCCTATTATCTTTTTATCGTAATATAAGCTTTTAAAATCATAATATTAATTTTAATCTGCGAATAATCAACCAATTTCCAACAATTATAAATTAGGCTCGTTGACGAGAGATTAACATTGAAAATGGTTCTCAGAAACCCAAAACTGCTGTAACATGTGGTTAATTCGAGATTTTTCTCAAATGTGACAAATTGTTAAACGCTTGTCACATTTGGGTGTTGAGAAACTGAAAGTAGAATTAACAGGCGATTAATCGTCGATTACGTTAACAGCCCGATAATTGAGACCTGGGAAACTGGCAGTAGTCCTAGACTTTTCGGTCGATGCCATTAGGTCCGCTGGCTTGCGACTTGAAAAACCAAAAGGCCGTAAGCCTCGTATTTTAGTTAAAGACGTCCCATCCTCAATGGAGGACAGTGCCTTTTTGCATGCTGTCGAGACGATGAGACGAGTTGTCATTAAAAGAAGACGAATTTATTAAATCAACAAAAATCATACGTAGGCGTTCGTTAGACAACGGTCGGAAATGGATAGGCATTGAACTCGAGTCCGCGGTCCGGAAATATTTAGTCTCGACCAAGGATAAATTGTTTATTGATTGGGCGACTTGCCGTTTCATTGATGATGTCGATGTAGTACGTTGTGCACATTGTCAACAGTTCGATCATGTTAAGAAACACTGCACTATTAAATCACCTACCTGCGCTAATTGCTCTGAGACACATGAAACCAAAGACTGTCCGCATAGACAATTTAAATTATATACCGTCTTGCGTGGCGTGTAAACCCTCTAAGAAACCGTCTGACCATCGATGTGGATCAGATGGATGTGCCACTTATAAACTTAAACTCGAACAACTTATCCTCAACACCAACTACTAAAATAATGGATTGATTAACCATAGGACAATTAAATCTCCACAACGATAGGGTAGCGACTTCTGAACTGGACAAACTAATTATCGATTATAACTTAGATATCGTGCTCGTTCAAGAATAATATCAAAACGCGCGTTTACGTCACAAAGTAGTACAGTTGGATGGCAAAGCACGAGCTGGAATTTACGTGGCGCATTCTTCTAACTTCACAGTAACGTCTTTGCGTAATCTAAAACCCCATTGTGCCGTTGCGGAGGTCACATCGTCTTCTTTTAAAGTTTACGTTGTGAGTTGCTACTTTCAATATTCAGACCCTGTTGCTCCTCATATACATAACCTCCGTCACGTCTTGCAGTCGCTCGCGGGCTGCAAAGTTATCGTTGGCGCTGATGTTAATGCGTCATCATCACTCTGACAGTTCGGTCTACGGATTATGAACGACGCTGCGCTGTTGAAGATTTCATTGCTGAAATGAATCTGACTATTCATAATACCCCTGACGCACCACCAACTTTTTGCAGCCAAATGGGCGAATCTTGTATTGACGTCACACTTTCTAGTGCAGACGTACGCTTGGATAGGTGGCGTGTCCTACCGGACGCGTCTTGTAGTGATCATCGCTTGATCGTGTACGAATTTGTTCCAGTTTTTACTCAGGGTACGTCACATGTCATTGGTAACTTTAGGTATAAATGTAAGGGTGAGAATTGGGAATTCTTTAGCTCGCTTGTTGCGTCTCACGCCAAAGACTTCACTCGTGATGGGCTTTCAGCTGAAGAAAGTGCTGAAATTATGTCAGACACCTTCACTTACTGTGCTGACATTGCCATTGGTCGTGGATCTTTGACCAATATACGTAGATGTGATTGGTGGTGTGACTAGCTAACTGAACAGCGTAAAAATTATCGCCGAGCGCGTAATCATCTTAACAAGCTTAAAAAACGTAAGGTTACCGGTGACCCTCTTTCCATTGCGTTAAATACGTTTAGAGTTGCCAGGTCCCGCTACAGAGCATCGGTGGAAAAATCAAAGGGTAATTTATTGCGTAAAGTAGTAGAAAAATTAGATAAAGAAGGTCCGTGGTCTCCTTTATATCATGAGTTTAAAGCCAATCGATCAGTCGACCTCGCGTTTGTTCAGAATATTAAAGTAAATAATAAACACACTACCGGTATTGAGGAAACAACTGAAGTTTTGCTGAATACTCTTATACCTGATGGCGTACTAGCTAATGACAACGAATACCATCAACAGATCAGAGCGTGGGCAGCTGTACCACCTGAATCACCAGCGTCAGACCTTCCACTGACGAATTTATTAACGTTGTTAAGAGGTTACCACTCAACAAGTCATCAGGTGAAGATAAAATATCTAATCGGATGATTATAGAAGCGTGTAAAACAGCCGGTGATGCGATTTTAACCGTTTACAACCACTGTATTGCGGAGTGCGTATTTCCTCGTATTTGGCGACGCGGATTTATTCGAATAATCCCGAAAAGTGGCGACAAACCCCCGGACGACCCGAAGTCGTACCGGCCCATAACATTACTTCCGTCTTTGGGAAAACTCCTGGAGCGCCTTATCGTTCCACGGTTGCTACCGGACGGACCAAAATTTCATAATAATCAATTCGGTTTCACTATTGGAAAATCTACCGTAGACGCGGCCCTTACTGTTAGGAAAATAGTTAATACATCTGAACATAAGTATGTAATTGGGATTTTTCTAGATATTTCTGGGGCTTTTGGTAACGCATGGTGGCCAATGCTATTACTTAAAATGAAAAATCGAGGCTGCTATAGAAATATATACAATTTAGTTTACTCTTACTTTTTAAATGGTTCCGCGAAACTCAAACTCGGCCATCATTCCATGTCGAAGTCTCTCACCATGGGATGTCCTCAGGGTTCGGTTATTGGTCCACCTTTATGGAATTTAGGCTTTGATGATTTCCTCGCGATTCGGCTTCCAAGCGGCTGTCCATTAACCGGTTACGCGGACGACGGTCTTCTGCTCATTCAATCAAGTACTCGAGCTGGACTCGAGAACTTGGCTGACACTTGCTTACGATTAATATCTCAGTGGGGCGATCGTAACCGCCTGACCTTTGCTCCGCATAAAACTTATCAGCTCATTTTGAAAGATAATCTTAAATCGTGTCCTACTATTAAATTTAATAACGTTCCGGTAAAAAGGAAGCAGTCCGTGTGCTATCTTGGTCTTGTGTTAGAAAGGAATTTTGCATTTATAGATCATATTAAAATCGTCGGTAAAAAAGCAAATAGAACTTCTATGCCTTAACGAGAATATCTAAATCTACGTGGGGTCTGTCTTTTTTGACTTTAAAGACTATATATGGGGCTACTTACTTGGGTTGTATCTGCTATGGGGCGCCTGTTTGGGCTGATAGGGCCACAATAGGGGCGGTACGACGTAAATTACTTCAGAGTCAGCGTTTGGCTTTGATATTCTTATGCAAAGCATACAGGACGGTTAGCACTGAGGCCTTACCGGTACTTGCTGACGTACTTCCGGTCGACCTTGAAGTGCAGCGACGTGCTGCAATGTACTATTCCGCAAAAGAGACCATGGACGCGGACTTTTTAACGCGGAGTGACCGTGCCAAAATCTCTAGATTATTTAAACCACATATTGACGTCTGGGAGGAACTTTTATCCGAATGGCAATGTAGGTGGGATAATTCCATCAAGGGCCGACACCTCCACCAATTCTTTCCAACCGTTCGCGTGCGGCTGGCCAGGACGTGGCTGGAGGTGGATCACTGTGTTGCCCAATTTCTCACAGGGCATGGTAACTTTAAAAGTAAATTATTTTCCTTCAAGCTTGTTGCCTCGCCATTATGTCAGTGTTCTACATTTGACTGTGAATATGTACAATCTGCACATCATATCTTATGGGAGTGTATTCTTTGGCAGAATGAACGCAATACTATGTTGAATAATGTACAGGCTGTATCAGGAGCTGTTTACTATACGGACCTTGTGGAAACTAGAACAAATTTTCGTGCTTTCAAGAGCTTTTGCCATACCTATTATTGGAATCAAATATAACAGCTCACAATGTTAGGACCCATTAATATTAATGCTAATTTTTATCCGTGGTGCTAGGCAACTGGGCTTATCCCAGTTGTAAACGACCCTTTGTGCCTATTGGTCTTGTTTGTTCTGTCTCCTGCTTGATATGGAGGGAAGTGGAAATTTGTATTTTTCTTACTCCTCCATTTTCTTTTCTGATTAATTTCGTTGCGGGATCCAAGACAGTTAAATTCGTTCTCCGGGACTTCGTCGAGCTTCATTGCCTCGGCGCTTTTCTGGTGGTCGCCACTGTTGATTCTGGCTTTCAGGAGTTGCAGTGGTTTGGGAATAGTGCGGTGGGATTGTCCCAATAAAAAAAAAAGTAGTCCTAGACTCGATCTTGAAAATACTCGAGTCGGCGCCTTTGATAAACAAAAAGCAAAAATAAAAAAGAGAAATATAAAAATTGCGTTGTAAACAATCTCGACTTTATACTTTGAAGTTAGAGTCGAAAGTTGCTTGTTGACAACTATAGCGTCTAATTCAGAGGCGGCTTTTATCAAAGGGATTGCGCGCTCACAAGTATACAAGTATACATGTTGATACCAAACTTATGAGATATTGTACCAGCTATTGTAACACATGTTTATACAAATACAAATAAATATGTAGGGAATACTGTGTAATTGTCAGGAAAAGCCATTATTTGCATGGGTTCTTTTCGGGCTAAAACGAGTTAGATAAACCAACTCCTTCGCTTATATGTAGGGTCTCATTATGTATTGGCGAATAACGTAGGTATATGACATTCCACTCAACACGTAGTTTTATATACACGAACACTCGGTCACTATTACTGTATTCAAGTCCAGTTTTTATCACAAATTTACAATTCAATCAAACCCGCCATATTCTTACTGTTCCATCCTTGACCTCTCTTCTTCGCGCCAAAAACTAGTCTTTAGTGTTACGTCAAGTTGACATCTGTCAAAGTGGTTCCAAACCATAGCTCTCGTCAGAACGAAATCGTTAGAAGTGCCTACACGGCCTCCTGACTATTGCGAGGCCGCGAGCATTTAACAATCCTTATATTGGCCAGTCATATCTCACACACCAAAGAAAGTAACATTCCATTTGGATACGCTGGTCCATTCCTGATATGCATACTCTGCGGTATCATACGGTGTAGACCAGGCGCACAAGATCCTTTAGATCAACCAACAACTCATCATATCATGTGAGTAGTCTCACTAGTAAATTGTAAAATGCACAGTCTAACCCTCAGTTTCCCACCTTAAAATTATCGGAGAATTAATGTGACAAATTGTCAAACACGCGTTATCTTCTGTGATTGGCTGTTGAAAATTCATTCAACCAATCACAGCAGATAACACGTGCTTGACAATTTGTCACATTAATTCTCCGATAATTTTAAGGTGGGAAACTGAGGGTATGATAAGATACATAGTCAAAGAGTAACAGCAAAGATAATCATACTATGTTTCATAAGACAAAAGTTGAGACTTTTGTGAAAGCCATAATTATCCACAATTTGAAACAACCTTGAATCTGTAATGTGCAATCAATTGCTTTTTTTTTTCTTCACTTAATTTCTATTAAAAGACAAAAACATTGTGTTTTGTAATGTAGTAAAAGTTCAACGGCTATGAATTGTATTTTTTGTTTAACTGACTGCAGTAGAACCACAAAAGGGTGGTAATGTTTTGTCCAATGAATTATAATAAGAATAAAGTGACCTTATCAGTTACTGTAGATACTTTCCGTAATCAGATGTTTGGTAAATCTGAACTTTCTCATGCGCATCACATTCTTTAACTAAGGCTTTATTATCATTACTTTTAACACACCATACTACCAGGCAGGTAGAGTTAAGAATCCCATCACTTGAGGTACTTTTCAAACTTGTTAACCATGTTTCCAAAATAGTCATGATTCTCTCCGGGCGATGATTTGCAAAATCAAGCATTGATTTTAGTTCCTGGTTTTTGTACCAACTTATTGGCATCCTTCCAGTATTCTTACAATTAAAATAAACAGCTGAACTCAAAAGCCTGAAGCATTGATTAAAAACAAAACATTTTCAGGCACTTTTCAACTAAACTAACATTTACTGGCTTTAGTGAACATGATAATTATGAGAATTTCGTTATCTTCATTCGTTTAAACTAGTTACAATTATTGTAAACTCTCCAAATTTAATTAAGGAAGAAGTAGACCTTTCAATAAGCTTTCAAACCATCATGACCAAACTTTATGGCAGAGGAATGTTTTCCAGGTACTCCTTGTGCTACAAATAACATTATGTTCTGACCGAATACGCGTCACACTAAATTTTCACTTAATTGAGGTTTCCCGCTACCAACTTTCTTTCAGTAGGTAACTTCACTGATCACAAGTTGTTCGATTGTTATTTCACTAGTCTCCTCAATAAAAAGCCCTTATATCCCACGATCTGATGTAGGGAATACTGTGTAATTGTCAGGAAAAGCCTTGGCGAATAACGTAGGTATATGACATTCCACTAAACACGTAGTTTTATATATACGAACACTCGGTCACTATCACTGTATTCAAGTCCAGTTTTTATCACAAATTTACAATTCAATCAAACCCGCCATATTCTTACTGTTCCATCCTTGACCTCTCTTCTTCGCGCCAAAAACTAGTCTTTAGTGTTACGTCAAGTTGACATCTGTCAAAGTCGTTCCAAACCATAGCTCTCGTCAGAACGAAATCGTTAGAAGTAATATACCTACGCGCGGCCGCGGAGCCAAAACGTTCGACCAGAGAGAGGTGTTTTGTTTTTTTTTCTAAATTCTTGTGGAACCCCTACAGAAGTATCGCGGAACCCTAGGGTTCCGCGGAACACACTTACGAGAGTCCATTTTATCTAAAAAGAGCAAAGTTGAACTTCATCTCTATTGTGGTAGTCCTTGTCATGAATATCACACAAGCTGGGGAGTTTTTCCGTAGTATCTCTAAGTAGTCTGTGATGCCAGTGCTGCGTTCCGCATGACGTCATTGCCGTCATTAGGTTTTATCTCACTCTCATTCGAAACGTACATACGGAATGAGTCCCGTTCGAAAAAAAATGTATTTTGCGGCAGTCAATATATTTTATTAGTGTTTGAACCAGTTTGAACGTTTGATGCATTCGGGTCTCAGAATATGGAAAACGAATTCGGCAATCAAACTCGCAAAACGTACGTATGCGGCTAGCACTATTTGACCTCAAAAGCTAGACAATAGGTAGGTAATAAAAAATTAAGTTAATTACATTTTCGAAAGAAGAGAATAAATTGATCCGAAGAGAAGCACAATTGTAAACTGCAGAATCTTAGAATGATGCAATAGTTCAACTTCCAGGAAAAGATGTTCACCAGCGTTCGGCGGCGGCGGCTGTCTGGACATGTGTTAACTATAGAAAAAGGAATATTGTTGTGGAGATGAATGACAATCTTCTTCGATAGCATTAAGGCGTGTGTTTTAGTAATTTTGGAGTTTGTGGAAGACAGTGTAAATTTTTTATTTTTTGTTTTATGGCAATTTGCCGAAGACAATTCCTGCCAATGTCGTGTAGTAAGACTCGTGGGTTTTATTTATAGAATTTGCATACCAATATTTAATAAATATCTAGAACTTTTTGTGGCGATCCTTTGGGGACTGAAAAAAACACAAATAGTTTGGCTAACCCTCAGTTTCCCACCTTAAAATTATCGGAGAATTAATGTGACAAATTGTCAAACACGCGTTATCTTCTGTGATTGGCTGTTGAAAATTCATTCAACCAATCACAGCAGATAACGCGTGCTTGACAATTTGTCACATTAATTCTCCGATAATTTTAAGGTGGGAAACTGAGGGTTAGTCATATATAGTTAGTATATAGATTAAATATATTTATACAATATACTATTACTTAAAATGTATGCTAGTGTTAGAGTTTAATATTGTTAGTAGAAATAAATTTAAGAAAAGCACGTATAATTAGGGGGTTAGGAAAAAATGAGAGGAGGTGACGAACATTTACAGGATTTTGTATTTTTAGATTAGAAATTACTCCATCAAAAGAAGAGGAATTATTCAGCCGGCATTTTAGGAAGATGTGGTCCAGCCAGCGACCACACAGCCCCTAGACGCCTCATAACAGGCGAGCGATGTCTGTCAACACATATGACTAAAAAGATCATATACAAGTAATACAGGTCGCCACTCGACAATTTCAAATTAGTAGCGACCACTTCTGTGAGCCGTAAACACTTCCGCGCCAGTCAATAAAAAAATTATGAAATAAATATTATAATGGCCTCTTGTACAATACGTTGGTATGGTAACAACAGCCAGACTTCGAGTTTCCGGAAAAATGGCATTACATTTCATTGATAAGTTAATAGTTACATATAAACATAATTCGATTTATTTTCTTATATTATTTATCGGAGTTCATATTATACTGGTCACTTTTGTAGGTGAAAACGCCCACCGCATGTGTGCGTCTCTTTCTTTTTAAAGTATTTTTTTCGCTATCTCTTCTCCTCTATAATTTCGTAAACACAACTAGTGATGCACCATATCCTATGACCAAATCTGTTATCGATAGAACTAGAAACCTTACAAATAAAGACATTAAATTGAATACTTTGTTAAGTGTGAAACGATTTTTTGATTAAGTTTTTTACTAATATTAAATATTACTATATTTAAGAACCAACAACCGAAAAAAGTATGTTGCCTTTAGAATTTTGATATTTTTTCTAGTTTTAACATTTTATTTTATTACTAAAATGGTAAAACGCCGTTTAATTAATAATTAAAAAGGTAAAATTAATAAAAAAAATAAGTACAAATATTATTTATCTAAAAATATCGATACCTGCCTGGTTTTATTTAAACCTGTCCCATCCTTAATGAGACATATGACCATGGTAAAGGACCAATCAGAGCGCAGTCGTCCCGTCCCTCATACCTCAGCTAGTTGACAGAATTGTTTTGATGTATTAGATCAAGCATTAGGCGTCTAGTGGCTATGTGGTCGATGGGTCCAGCGTACCATCATCCAGACCTCAACTCAACTGTCAATTTTACCGTACGGCATGACGAAAATACGCTTAAAACTTAATTTAATCGTCGCCAGTTATGTACAGCGTAATAATAGACAAGCGGTGGTTTGCTAACTGCTTTATTAGAAACATGACGGTATGCATAACAAAATATTTTCTTACAAATACCCAACAATTCACACAGTGAACTATCACGGATTCTAATTTTATGGAGGAAAACTGGAGTGCAACAGTGGCCAATTCGGATTCTGCAAATAACGGATGTGACGGTTGTAAAGGTTTCTTTAAATTTGTAAAACCACGGTTTGGGTGGGATGGTTGGTTGAATAGAAGCATACACACCACCCTGTAACTAACTTTAATATTTTTGAAACCTCAAAACCTATAAGCGCTATCGGTCTATTATGAGTGGGGGGATGGTCAATCAGAGCACAACCATTAGGGGAAGGAGGGAATGAGCAACTGTTAATAATGTCCTGGTGAGCCCTTTGGTCATAACCAGGATGACGCGTGGTATGTGATTTTGTGTGGGATGCAGTGGGTTTTCTACTGGCGGAGTAAGTGGAGGTTTGGGGATGGGAGGTATAATTAGGAGGAGGAAGACGTGGAGAACGTCGCTCAACAGTAAGAGTCTGGTGGATAGACTTTTTTTTTTTTATTTATTTTTTTTTTTTTTTTTAATTTAAATAAAACGTTGCCCCACACTAGGAATTTCTTCCTGTATCGTGGGTGCGTTTACAAACATAGAAACTCACATACACAAACACCCAGAGCCGGAACAACTATCTGTAGGTCATACAAATGTTTGTTCCGTACGGGAATCGAACCCGCGACACGCAGCGCAGCAGTCAATCGCTCAACCACTGCGCCAACCGTGCGCACAAACTATGCAAGACTGCGAAAGAAGAGGAGTTGATGCTGTAACATCCGCATAAGATCGGGAAGAGGGAGCATGATTTTTGGTTGCTTGGGAATAAGAAATATTATCTTTAGCCATGGGGGCCTTGATACTCCTCTGACGTAGGTATTCTGG
This sequence comes from Orthosia cruda, assembly GCA_964057195.1. NCBI lineage: Eukaryota > Metazoa > Arthropoda > Insecta > Lepidoptera > Noctuidae > Orthosia > Orthosia cruda. The sequence goes on along the minus strand of OZ059852.1, from coordinate 6,364,178 downwards.
GCATTGACGGCTTTTCGCGGGGTGTGCACCCGTACAATAAAAGCACTTGGGTTCCACAATAGAGCATCCATCGCCAAGGAGACCACCACCCACCACAGCGGTAGCAACGTGGCTTAGATCGGCATTGAGTCTTAGTATGTCCGTACCTGCAGCACCCAAAACACTGTACAGTGGGTATTTTTTTAAACTCGACCTGGTAGGCTCTGACCATCAAAAGTAAGCACCACACTTGAAGTAGGAACCCATTCAGCCTTTCCCTCATGGACAATCTTGCGGACTTGCGGTTCAATCTTCTTACCTTCAATACTTTACCACGTGGGGACTTTAGGTTGTCCATGACTTCGATATCAGACCATTCGCTAGGAACACCCTTCACAATACCCATCCTGGTGATATTGAAAGTAGGGATCATCATACTGTAGCCTTTCTGTTTCATGCATGAATTGTCAATAAAGGCATTAGCATCCTCTGGCCCCATAAATTCAACAGATACCTTGTTTCTGCCTATACGCTTTATAACTCCTTCTTGTTTAATGTTTTTAATTTCCAGTCTCTGTAACAATTGACTAAATCTAATAGGATGGACGGTAGTACCTGAATTTGGATCAGGTTCTACAAGTGATGTTTAGACCAAAAACGGTTCCTTATCTGAGTTTAAATATTTAGTTCTCGAAATCAATGATGGAGCAGTAACTCTGTCGCGTTTGGATAAAGAAGATCATCCGTACGTGCATAAGCGTCCAAGGAACCATTTGGTGATTGAATGTCACAATGTTTTCTTGTTTGGGAAGCAACTTGCAGTTCCATGGCTTCAAACTGTGACAGTAGGATGGCTGAAAAGATCCTGATATTGAAGTTGAATGGCATGAGGAGGGTCTGGCGGGCGACAAGGAGGCCGATCGTCACCCTCCATGGTCGCTCGGCATACGCCGCAAGAAAATTATTTATAACTAGCTGACCCTCGGGGCTTCGCTCCCGTCAACTGGCTACCTACCTACCCTGCCTACCCGGCTACCATGGCTACCCTGGCTACCCTGGCTACCCTGGCCACCCTGGCTACCCTGGCTTCCCTGGCTACTCTGCCTACCCTGGTTACTTTGCCCCTACTTTGGATACCATGGCTATCCTGGCTACCATGGCTACCCGGGCCACTCTGGCTACCCTGGCCACCCTGGCCACCCTGGCTTGCCTGGCCACTGTGGCTACTCTGGCTACCCTGGCTACCTTGCCCCTACCCTGCCTACCCTGGCTACCATGGCTATCCTAGCTACCATGGCTACCCTGCCCCTACCCTGCCTACCCTGGCTTCCATGGCTACCCTGGCTTCCATGGCTACCCTGGCTACACTGCCCCAAACCTGGCTACCCTGGCTACCATGGCTACCCTGGCTACTCTAGCTACCCTGGCTACCCTGGCCACCCTGGCTACCCTAGCTACTCTGGCTACCCTGGCTACCATGGCTACCTTGGCTACTCTGGCTACCCTGGCTACCCTGGCCACCCTGGCTACTCTGGCTACTCTGGCTTCCATGGCCACCCTGGCTACCCTGGCTACCATGGCTACCCTGGCTACTCTGGCTACCCTGGCTACTCTGCCCCTTGCCCCAACCCTGGCTACCGTGGCTACTCTGGCTACCCTGGCCACCCTGGCCACCCTGGCTACCCTGGCTACCCTGGCCCAAACCTGGCTACCATGGCTACCCTGGCTACCTTGCCCCAACCCTGGCTACCGCAGCTACTCTGGCTACCCTGGCCACCCTGGCCACCCTGGCTACCCTGGCTACCCTGGCTACCCTGCCCCAAACCTGGCTACCCTGGCTTCCCTGGCTACTCTGGCTTCCCTGGCTTTTCTGGCTTCTCTGGCTACCCTGGCTACCCTGCCCCAAACCTGGCTACCATGGCCACCCTGGCCACCCTGGCTGCCCTGGCTTCCCTGGCTACTCTGGTTACTCTGGCTGCCCTGGCTACCTTCCCCTACCCTGCCTACTCTGGCTATCCGGGATACCATGGCTACCCTGCCCCTACCCTGGCTACCATGGCTACCCTGGCTACCCTGCCCCAAACCTGGCTACCCTGGCTACCATGACTACCCTGCCCCAAACCTGGCTACCCTGGGTACTCTGGCTACCCTGGATACCTTGCCCCTACCCTGCCTACCCTTGCTACCATGGCTACCCAGGCTACCCTGGCCACCCTGGCTACCCTGGCTTCCCTGGCTACTCTGGCTGCCCTGGCTACCTTTCTTCTTTCCCCTACCCTGCCTACTCTGGCTATCCTGGCTACCATGGCTACCCTGCCCCTACCGTGGCTACCATGGCTACCCTGGCTACCCTGCCCAAACCTGGCTACCCTGGCTACCATGGCTACCCTGGCCACCTTGGCTACCCTGGCCACCCTGGCTACCCTGGTTTCCCTGGCTACTCTGGCTTCCCTGGTTTTTCTGGCTTCTCTGGCTACCCTGGCTACCCTGCCCCAAACCTGGCTACCATGGCTACCCGGGCCACTCTGGCTACCCTGGCCACCCTGGCCACCCTGGCTTCCCTGGCCACTGTGGCTACTCTGGCTACCCTGGCTACCTTGCCCCTACCCTGCCTACCCTGGCTACCATGGCTATCCTAGCTACCATGGCTACCCTGCCCCTACCCTGCCTACCCTGGCTTCCATGGCTACCCTGGCTTCCCTGGCTACTCTGGTTACTCTGGCTGCCCTGGCTACCTTCCCCTACCATGCCTACTCTGGCTACTCTGGCTACCATGGCTTCCCTGGCTACTCTGGCTACTCTGGCTACCTTTGCCCTACCCTGACTCTGGATATCCTGACTACCCTGGCTACCCTGGCTAACCTGGCTACCCTGGCTACCCTGGCTATCCTGGCCACCCTGGCTACCTTGGCTACCTTGCCCTTACCCCGGCTACCATGGCTACCCTGGCTACCCTAGCCACCCTGGCTTCCCTGGCTGCTCTGGCTACTCTGGCTACCCTGGCTACCATGCCCCTACCCTGTCTACCCTGGCTACCCTGGCTACCCTGGCTACTCTGGCTACCCTGGGTACCCTGGCCACCCTCGCTACCCTGGCTTCCCTGGCTACTCTGGCTACCCTGGCTACCTTGCCCTACCTTGCCTATCCTGGCTACAATGGCTACCCTGGCTACCTTGCCTACCCTCTACCCTGCCTACCCTGCCCAAAACCTGCCTACCCTGGCTACTATGGCTACCCTGCCCAAAACCTGCCTACCCTGGCTACCCTGCCCAAAACCTGGCTACCATGGCTACCCTGCCCACCCTGGCTACCATGGCTACCCTGGCTACCCTGGCCACCCTGATTACCCTGGCTACCCTACCTACCCTGCCTACCTACCTACAAATTTTTATCTATCATCAATAGTTTCTTCAGCGCACGCCAAATAATGTATTTTACAGGCAACATTTTGCTACCTTGGGTTACATTATTGCAATGTTCATAAGGATCTCTAATTTTTTTGGAATTATATTATAGCCTATGACACTCAGGAATAATGTAACTTTCTACTGGTGAAAGAATTTTTAAAATCGGTTCAGTAGATCCAGAGATTACCCCTTACAACGTCACAAACTCACAAACTCACAAACCCACAAACTTTACCTCTTTATAATATTAGTATAGATAACTTAGTTACCAAATGTAAGATTGGACACAAACACTAAAATAAATACAATACGATCACAAACGCTTACAAGGTACACAGAAACCACCAATAAAGCACATAAACATCCAAAACGCTGTGTTAGGAACGAAACCACATGTGTACGCTACCAACAAATTTTTGACAGTAATGGAAAATTGTTATTTCAAAGATTTTTTATAAATTTTTAACTTGGCGATAGCAACAAAACGAAAATCTTGACGTTTTTTTAATTACCTATATAACGGGAATAAAACACTAGGATTTTACACATTATCAACACAAATGAAGCACTGAATATAGAAAAAGGGTTAAGGATAAAGAACGATGACCTGACCGTTTTATGCTGGTAGGTACCGTGGATGTCTTCGCTGATGGCTTCGTGCGTCTGATTTATGCTGGTCGCAACGATTTCTTCTGCTGCATCTGGTTTTGAAGATTCAAAATATGTTGTGGAGATGAATGAAAATCTTCTTCGATAGCGATAAGGTGTATAATCAAAATTATGGGTTTTAACCACTGACCTCTATTATACATGTATGATAGAGGTCAGTGGTTTTAACAAAAATAAAGCGTTTGTCGTGTGCTTGCTTTTCGATCGATTTGTAGACTGTGCGACCGAGGCGCCGCGCGTGCCGGAATTAGGAACTGCACCCGTGACGACCAGTGTTAGTAGGCTCGTACTGATGATGATGCGTAGACAAATATAATTACGAAGATAAAGGACCATCCCGCCACCACCATCGCGTGATCATTCCTGATAAGTAGAAAGCTAGGAAGAGAGTAGAAGGAAGAGATAAGACAAGGATTTAACCATGATTCTGAAACAAGAATCGCATAGATATTTTTACAGTTAAAGCTTGCCAGCATATCGGGGAAGTGGGCCGGAATACTCTCAAAAATCAAAATCAATATTTTTTATTTCACATAGGCCTACATGGGCACTTATAAAACGTCGACAAAAGGTGCACGGTTCGGGTTGGTCGTTTCCTATGGAGAAGAACCGGCAAGAAACTCCATGGTTACTCTTTTAAAAATGGTTTGGTTTTACAATATTTCCATGTTACAGCATTAGTACTTAGACATGGGGGGACAACGTAGGCCCGACTTATGACAATAAGTCGTAAGAAACTAAAAAAATAAAATAAAAGGATTATATATTTTATAAAAAAGTTAACAAATGTTAACTAGCATCTAGAAGGCCTACAATGTTCACACATTCACAAAACAATCGGTAAAATAATCTATACAAAGGTAAATAAAAATTGTATTACATGACTAAATTTAACATGTGGCACAAATTTTGTTATCAGTGCTGTAACTATTCTTAGCAAAGGGCTATAAAGATGTTTAAACTCTGGGCAACTAAGTGGACTAAATTAAAGCCAATCGGAAAACAGTCAAAAAGGGTGTCATTAAAGAAGGAACACTGTCGATGCTTTTATTCAAAGAATGAAATGTATCAGTATCGCTACTACAGCAAGGGTTGAGCCTAAATGTAAAATACACTTCAAACAAAACAATAATAACTACGCATTTAACAACTTTTCGTCCACCTGCCAATTGTACTTTACAAGAGAGTAAAGGTTTGTAGATAATTTACACGACGGGATCGTGTAAATTATCTACAATATAATAGAATAGTAACTAATACTGCTTCCGCAAAACACCGCTTCAAACTGAGATGACTGCTTGCTGTCCACGCGCCGACAGCTAGCAGGCAACCAGCAGCCAATTATGCAGCCAATCGCCAGCCAGCCAGCTCGCATGTGATTGGTCGATTTGGTCGGTTGGATAGAGTTTAAACTCTTTGCGCACTTACGCAATACGGCTGCAGCTGTCCACGCGCTTAGCTAGCAGTCAACTGTCTGTCCACGCGCCGACCGCTTTCGACTTCCTTTTTTGAAAAGCTTGCAACGTGCTTCAAGCAAGCAGTCTGCGTGCGTACAACGCCAACGTGCGGGCCACCCGCTTGAAGCGCGTGGTAACTGTGGTAAGCGAGACGTCGAATATCGACTTGTACGATGGCTCAGTAGTAAGTACGATGGTAAGCTTGCTTACGAGCTGTCTGCTAATTTGTGTTGTCTTGTCAATGTAAGGTATGTCTACCACTGACATCTAATAAACAAGTACGCTGGACTAAATATAGTATATGAAATGACAGGTACTTGAGAACAGACTTAGTTCTCTTTACAATAAATATATAAATTTAAAATTACAAATTAAAGAACACATTTTGGCCGCAAATAAGTTAGTGAGGTGTCAGTGTAACTGCCAGACAGTCTCAAATCTAATTGCAGTCCAGCCTGATGCTACAGAGGACCCGGTCCAAGCTGAGAGGGTGTCTCAAGACAGTGTCTTCGTACAAGACATATCAAATGTAGCACAGGATTTGCCTCAGGTATACCGGCCTGAGAGTGCTGGCTTTTCATCTAGTCAGACGGTATTGGAAAAGGTTTAGGTAAATTGATAAATGGCAATCAGAGTCATTCCACTTTTAATTATTGCATGCCCGGGTCATCTTACAGGCAAATAATGGAATCTGTGACAAAGAATCTATATAAACTAGATACCAATTTAACTGTATTTGTAGGTAATAGTATAAAAGTAAAAAAAATATGACATCACTGAGTGTGTAAAAGAGATGTTGAAGTTAAATTGCAATAATAGTAGTTTATGAAACTGTTGCATAATGAGGGGTATTAAAACATGAGTGTGTGTTTAAAAACCGAGCCGTAGGCGAGGTTTTTAATAGCTTTCACACGAATGTTTTAATACCTAGTTATGTGCAGTTTCATACACTACTTTATCTACACTCATAAATTGGGATTGAACCTACAAAATACCTTCTTTTTGCATTTTCCATGCCATAAAATCTTGATAGCATTTGTCATATACTTTTCTCGACTTTGCTGGTAATAAATTAAGAGTAATTTCCTTCGCCGCATCTAAAATATCGGGTGGAGTCAAATTTTCTTCACATTCACTGATATCAGACATTTTTAAACAATAATTAAAATAACTCATGAAATTCAGTATAGCAAAACTTGCAAAACGTATGAATGGCGCCAAAACCCAGCACATCACCACATTAACCGCGCATGCGCTAAGGCTTGCACGCACGCACTGCGATCTTTATTCGCGCGATTTTTTCCGCCCATTCTGTGACCTATGGAATTGTATGAAGTTGTTCGCATTGCGGTAAAGAAATCGTGCGAAAATAATACCGCAAGAAATTCGTGTTTTGCCACAGAATCCACCGCACTACGGCGCGAATTTTATTCGCCCGAATATTTTGAGCTCTATGAACAATTAGAAGGAAACAAAATTCGCGCGAAGAAAAATCGCAGTGCGTGCTAAGTCTAAAGCGGGCATTGTCATAGACAATTTAAAATTGGAATCAAATCTTTTTATAATAGGTACTATAAAATGGCATTACAAAAAAAAATGATGGAAACTCCTTAGTGATTAACTTCTTGGATTTGTCCTGTATCGTAATAGAAAAAAAATTGTTTTATAGCATTATTTTGTTAGAGAAATAGTGTTATAATAAGATTCTATTTTTAAATTTCGGTATTGTGTTTATAAAGTATGCCAATATAAACTCGTTTTGAATTTTATAATTCGAATATTACGATATGAGAGTAGATAAAATTATTTTATCTTGAGCGGCTGGGTTGGTGTAGCCCGCAAGTTAAGCAAACCTTACCAGGGACGATTTTTGGATGGGTAACCACGTTTTTTTTTGGTTTGCTTTTTTTTGGATAGGTGACCCCACACAGGTTAAGCAACACTTACCAAGGTTTTTTTTGGATGGGTGACCGCTTTTTTTTGTTTCGTTTGTTTTGGATGGCTGACCCCGCCAGGGTAAGCAACACTTACCAAGGTCAGTGTCTGGATGGGTGACCACTTTTTTTGGGTTCGCTTGTTTTTGGATGGGTGACCATGCCAGGGTAAGCAACACTTACCAAGGTCAGTGTTTGGATGGGTGACCACTTTTTTTGGGTTCGCTTATTTTTGGTTGGGTGACCTTGGTAATGTTAATTAATATTTAAATTTTTGTGGTGATGGTCACCCATCCAAACACTGACCTTGGTTAGTGTTGCTTACCCTGGCGGAGTCACCTATCCATAAACAAGCGTTCCAAAAAAAATTGGTCACCCATCCCAAGACTGACCTTGGCAAGTGTTGCTTACCCTGGCGCGGTCACCACCCCAGCCGCTTCAAGCTAAACACAAATCTACCCAGAAACTGACCTCGATAAGTACTAAATACAGGGTACAGTTAAAATTAATGCGCGTGAGGAAGGTTCGATTCCCAGGTCAGTAATTTATTTTATTTTATTTTTATTTACCTAAATACAAAATAACTATTTTTGATAATTGTGTCAAGTTTTTATAATTTAATTAATTTAAAAAGTTTGTAACATCCTATTTTTTTTTAATCTTGCTAATTAATAATTGATCTAAATTAACATATTTTTTACAACTCAACCCATACCACAGTTTTCGACGACCCCTATTATCTTTTTTATCGTAATATAAGCCTTTAAAATCATAATATTAATTTTAATCTGCGAATAATCGACCAATTTCCAACAATTATAAATTAGGCTCGTTGACAAGAGATTAACATTGAAAATGGTTCTCAGAAACCCAAAACTGCTGTAACATGTGGTTAATTCGAGATTTTTCTCAAATGTGACAAATTGTTAAACGCTTGTCACAGTTGGGTGTTGAGAAACTGAAAGTAGAATTAACAGGCGATTAATCGTCGATTACGTTAACAGCCCGATAATTGAGACGTGGGAAACTGGCAGTTAGGGTAAGACATCAAATAGCTCGGCTATTATCTTATACAATAAACTCAGACATAAGTAGTATGTCGAAGTATCCAGTTATTATTGATATTAGTAGTAGTACTAATTTAAAGGTGGTCAATACCTTGAATAACGTTAGTAAAAATGCTATTAATTTTTATTCTATAAACTAGTTTATATGACAAGGGAGGGTACCAATAACGGAATAGTTACGAGTATATTCACCATCAAAAATGTACCTTCTTGCTCGCTAAAATTTAATTTCAAAAAAAGGTCTGAGCAGAATTCTCTGAAATTTTTCCCCTAGAATATTCAGGGTTTTTCTTCAAAGGAATTGGAAATCGAACTGTTTTTAGAAAAAACAATGTTTGAAATTGTTTGTTTCACTGAGCATTGACTGAAAGATTATGCAATGCTAATCAATTATGAAAATTATACTGTGGTTTTAACAGAAATTGAAATTGTTTGTTTGACTGAGCATTGACTGAAAGATTATGCAATGCTAATCAATTATGAAAATTATACTGTGGTTTTAACAGAAATTGAAATTGTTTGTTTCACTGAGCATTGACTGAAAGATTATGCAATGCTAATCAATTATGAAAATTATACTGGGTTTTAACAGAAATATTATGTTGCGTGGGGGTTCACTTATATTAATTTAAAATGGTATTAAATCAAAACCTCGTAAAGATATAGTAGACCTCTCAGTTGAACATAGTGTTGAATTGTCCAGTGTTGAGCTGGATAAGCATGTCATAGTGTACGTCTACAGACTCCCTAATTACAAGAAATACTCTATATTCGAGTCAGTGATGGAAGATGTTTTGGCGAAACTTGCAATGGGTAAACTAAACGATAATTGTCTGTGGTGACTTTAATATTAATAGCTGATTCAAGCGCCCCGCTCGAGCATCTCAGGAACTAAAATTGACACATTTAGAGATGGGTTAATACCGATATTTCTCAAGATTAGGTGATACTAATATATTCGCCTAGCAATATTATAATATTGTATCTAATATACCAGTATCAGTAATATTTTTAAATTTCACTAATATCAAAATAGTAGACTTGGCAAGGCGTACCTATCAATCATCTACTGTATTTACTTCTCGTAGTATGTTGCAAGTAAATATCTCAAATTGGTATTGGTGATGAATGTTATATGAATACCTAATAATCAGTAATGATCTGTTCAAAAGCTATGTGTAATAATATATTCTGGAATCATCATTATCATCCACAGCCTGACATCGCCCACTGATGAGCATAGGCCTCTCTCTTCTTAAATTTTAATTGACTTGTAGTTTGCATTTGACTCATAAGTATGGATAATTATGGATAATAGGGTATTTCAGTTGACATTTAATTTGTACCAATTCGGCATCTAATTCTCATTTGATTAAATTTAGGTTTTGTGCTTTTTATGGTTGGACATATGAACAGTAATTTAAATAAATTCTTAGTTGATTTATGTTAATTGGAATAGACATGGTTGTTTTGTGCTTTTTATGGTTTGACATGTAAACGGTTGTTGATTTATACATAGAATTTTTATTTTGTTTTTATTTGTTACTCTTTCTGATTGTTTTTTATTTGATTGTTGCTTCTGTTATGATTTGAAATGTAATTATTTTGTAGAATTCGAACACAATGTAAATTATTTGATGAATTTATTTAGACCAATCATCACGTTCATGTACCTGGAATTAATTCTGAAATAATATTATGATAATTATAATTTGATTAACAATGTTTTGAAGTCAAACAAATTATGTTTGTATCTGATAAAGAGTTAAAAACTGATATAACTCTTCACCTCGCTGGAATGCGATGTCACTCTTATTTAAACCTTAACACTACAGAGATAGGATCTCGGCGATGAGAGCGAGAAATACGTCCGTTGTAAATTATTATCCATCTCATTCGTACGCAAACATTTATATGAAAGATCTTCCCTTTACGAATCCGATGGGCGCCAACCGAGTGAATCCTAACTATTGTAAGTAACTAACTAGTGTACTTGACCGAGAAGATACTTACTCAAACATATTAGGTCCTTACCTATGAAATTGGCGTTTTGTCGTACTGGCCACTTTGATCTCAAATATAGGTCCTTACCTATGAAATTGGCGTTTTGTCGTACTGACCACTTTGATCTCAAATATCTCCCCTTTGGTTTGGAATTCTAATTTTAAATTTATACAGCTATTTACTCATGGTTTTGTGTTTGGAAAACCATAATTCATTTGTTTTTTCTTCTTTTGGTTTTTCTTTGCGCCAGTCAGTTTACAAGATGGAAAACTTGAAATATCGCGTTAATTACGAGTACGAGTTCCATTGTGGCACCAGTGCTGCAGAAATGGCTCGAAGGATTAATGATGTGTATGGCGACGGTGACGCAAAAGAAAACAAAGTGCGTTTTTGGTTCCAACGTTTTCGTTCTGGAAATTTCGACCTGCAGAACAAGCCCCGTGGACGGCCAGAGACCAAAGTTGATAATGAAGAATTGAAGGCTATTGTGGAAGCGGATCCATCGCAAACCACGTCCGAGTTGCAGGCTGCGGTGTTAGTGATAAAACTGTTTTAATCCACTTGAAGCAAATTGGGAAGGTGAAAAAGCTTGAAAGGTGGGTACCTCATGAATTGAGTGCAGCAAACCGACAAACATGCGTCGACTGCTGCGTTACATTACTCAACCGGCCCAATAATGAAGGGATTTTAAATCGGATCATTACCTGGGATAAAAAGTGGATCCTGTAAAATAATTGGAAACGCTCATCGCAATGGCTGAACCCTGCCAAACCAGCCAAATCCTGCCCCAAGCGAAAATTGACTCAAAAAAAATTACTTGTGAGCGTTTGGTGGACTAGTGCCGGTGTCGTTCACTACAGCATTCTTAAATCTGGCCAGGCGATTACGGCAGATGTCTATTGTCAGCATCTGCAAACCATGATGGAAAAGCTAGCTACTAAACAGCCGAGGCTGGTCAATCACTCTGGGCCACTGCTGCTTCAGAACAACGCTAGACCACACACTGCACAACAGACGGCTACCAAATTAGAAATGCTTCAATTGGAATGTCTAAGATATCCACCGTACTCCCCGGACCTTGCTCCAACAGATTACCATTTTTTTTTCAAAATTTGGATAACTTCTTGCAAGGGAAAAAATTCAACTCCGATGGGGCAGTCCAAAGCGCCTTCTAAGATTGTATTGAATCCCGTCCGAATGGTTTTTTTTAGTAAAGGGATCAATGAACTACCTATCATGTGCATAGATAGAGTCTGGCAAACGAAAGTAGAGCCTGAAAAAGCGCGGTGAATTTAAAAAATATCAGCATAGCAACCACAAAAACTAGTGTGACATACCTGGAATAACCTAATTTGATACTTTACGATTGTTGTCTGAATAAAAATACTATAGGTACTTTAAGTAGGTAATACTTTAGTTATTTTGTATCAAAGATAAATGGTGATAACGAATTAAAATAAATTATCAAATTATTAACGTCATACTAACCTACGAAATCTAACACCACACCTATGCAATCTTGTTATTGTTTGAATTCGACGTCTTTCTCCTGTTGTTTTTTTTTGATATTGAGACATCATGCGAAATGACACCTCCACTTTTAATTGTTTTATGCATTTTTCACTTAATAAATGCTAGTATCAAGACCACAACAAATCACCAAAAATTGATGTTGACATTAGTATAGCATTGCCATATAAAAAGTTTGCAAATAATTCGAGTGTCTACTTTCGTTTGCCAGGCTCTAGCAATGGTTCATACTTTGATTAAATAAATATATTGTATTTAAAAAAAAAACGACTATGTTCCTCCCTTACAAAACGCCAATTTCATATGTAGCCTATCCTCATATTTAAATATCACTGGTCTGACAGTCATGCGCTATAACTTTACTAGCACACTATCCACTAGTTTATATAGCTTGCAATCTGACTGAAAATATTTTCAGTTAACCTTACTGCAATTATTTTATTACTTACTGCTTAATAAATTAAGCATAATAAAAATACCTGGGCGGGTTTTTTCCTCTTACATATTAAATTACTCTCACGATCGATAAAGTCCATAAAAGTATTTTTTATCGAAGGCTGTGTCCCATCTCTAATATTTGTTCCATGGACGTTCACGTTGCTATCAGCGCCAAAATTGCGAAAGTCAAATGTCTTCATTTTTACATTGATAATAAGAAGTCCAGCGTATTTATTTATTTATTATATACTTTATTGTACACCACAAAAAAAAAACATACAGGACAAACATTCACAATAACAAGTGTACAATGGGCGGTCTTATCGCACTAGGCAATCTCTTACAGACAACCTTTGGATGGACTGAGCAATAGGAGAAGAATTTAGGGCTGTCAGTGTACAAATAAAATTAACATAAATAATACACTACTTAGACATAATAACATAAAATACAAAAATACAATATGCAAAATATACTAATATATATATCAAATATAACAGAGACAGGAGAAGAATAAAAATTATAGTGAAAGGTAATGCTCCTTCACCTTTTTCTTAAATATTGGCAGTGTTTGAGCACGTCTTATTTCAATAGGTAATGCATTCCACAACCGAGCTGCTTGAATCGTGAAAGATTTGTCAAAGAAGGAAGTGGAATGCATACGGATACTTAATTTTAGATTTTCCGATGATCTCAAGGACCTAGAATGGGTGTCACAGAGGAACTGAAAGCGTTCTTTGAGATAAAAAGGAGTAAAAGGATTAAATAGCACATTATAAAGTAAAGAAAGTATGTGGGCATTCCGGCGAAGGCGAATAGGAAGCCATTTGAGCTTAGTACGAAATTCAGAAACGTGATCATATTTACGCAAGCCAAATATGAACCTGATACAGAGATTTTGAAGTCGCTCAAGCTTATCCAATTGGTCTTGGGTGAGATCAAGATAGCTGGCATCAGCATAGTCTAAGATAGGGAGAAGAAGAGATTGTGCTATCGCAATTTTAGTGGTTATGGGAAGAAAATTACGAAGCCGTCTTAGGGAGCCCGCAGACGCAAACAGTTTTCGACTGACTTCCTGCAGTTGTTTGGTCCAGGATAGAGTGCTGTCGATATAAATCCCCAAGTTCTTTACAATGTGATTTAAAGGGATAATGGTATTATTTAAAGAAACCTGGGGAAGGGTCGACCAATCGATCCTAGAGACAGTCCGGGTACTACCAACAACCATCACTTGAGTCTTCGTTGGATTGATTTTCAGCCCGAACTCAGTGCTCCAGTCACCTATTCGAGCCAGGTCCATATTAATTGTCCCAATGGCATCAGATAACTCTCCGAGAGGGGCTTGGGTATAAATTTGAAGATCATCAGCGTACAGGTGGTAGAAAGAAGAAAGTCGTTGAGGGATAGCATTAATAAAGAGTGCGAAGAGAAGAGGAGATAAAACGCCACCCTGCGGCACACCGGCAGAGGTGTGACACCAAGAAGAGAAAATATCATCAGTGCAAATACGCTGCCGGCGGCCAAACAGGTAACTATGAAACCAGTCAACTACCGGAGGAGATATGTTAAAAGAGTTTAGGACGCCAAGCAAAATATCGAAGTCAACAGCATAGAAGGCATTGCTAAAGTCAAGCAGAGCAAGTACTGTTAACTTTCCCACCTCCATTCCTGACCTGATATCGTCCGTGATGTGCACAAGTGCTGAGGTAGTGCTGTGTCCACGCCGAAAACCAGATACTTGTATGTTAGAGGTCAGTGATGTCTACAGACCTACAGAGGACGCCCTGAAGGTCACATTTCAATGAACATTAATTTGCCGGGTGGGAGCGGTGTCGTATTCAGGTCTATCTACACATTTCAGGGCCGTGCCCGGGACGTGACAGGGCCGGGCCCAATCATTGAAGCTTCGTCACTGGAACGAGTTCATATAAAATGTACACAACGATATTTTTTGAGCCCCTTACGGGGCACGGGCCTGATATGTGTGGATAGATCTTAAGTCCGCTACGACCTTAAGCCAGCTACGTCCTTAACAATGACAAAGCACAAATAAATATGATATTTTAGTCTAGACAAATGAATCAATAAACCATAGGACCGTGTATCAGAAATACAAAAATAAATAAAAATATGACAGTGACAGAGAACTTACAAAAACATAAAAATATGGAAAGTCATGGTAGGTCACTGGTACAGACTGGTACACAAAAAAAACAAGTGATAAATGTTAATGATTTCTAATTCGATTGTATTCGATGAGAATTGGTATTGTTGATTTGTTTGTTTTATATAGGTATAAATCATATTTTTGTAGCTAATGCAATCATAGGTTTAAGATCTAAAGTTACGTCATTAGTAACTACACACACTGGCAAAATTAGCGGAACAAAATAAAAATTTAGTTTTTTAAAATACGATTTTAAATTAACTTGTTATACACTCGCGAGCAATGAAAAAGTTCCAGTGACATAGCACCAAATTACTCCTAAACGGGAAAGGCTAGCTTAATGACGCCGTCTGCAATATTGAAATACATTTAACAGCGCATCAGAATATTACCAACAAAAACGTAAATATTGTGTTCAAATTTTAAATTAAATATTTTAAATAATTGGGGCCATTTGGCAAATAAAACCAAATCTCTAAGTAGGGGTTTTATTAGGTGTAAACTAGGTTTTGATAACTCAGTACTTGGTGTTTACTCCATGTGCTCTCAATACAGCTTCTACGCGATTGACTGAATACCAGATTCCTCAGCATATGCAGCATATGCTGAGGAATGTTCTCCCATTCTTCGATGAGCGCGTAATTCAAGTCACGAAGAGTAATTGGAGGTGGAACTCGTTTTCTAACAAGTCTGTCAAGCTCGTCCCAAGCATGCTCAATAGGATTCAAATCGGGGCTCCTTGCTGGCCCCACCATTTTGTGGATTCCTACGTCCTAAAGATACTCATTTACAACTTGAGCAGTGTGGGCCCGTGCATTATCGTGCATGAACACTGCATTGTCACCCATATTGGACGCCAAAAACGGACCAGCATGTTCATTGAGAATCTTATTGATGTATTTCACAGCAGTTAGGTTCCCGTTCTCGATTGGAACTAACGCTGTTCGACCCTCTGCAGAGATACCAGCGCACACGTGAACGGTACCTCCACCGTGTGACACTTTTTCTTCAAAACATGCTTGTGCAAAACGTTCTCCTGGTCGTCGGTATACTCTTTTCCTCCTATCATGATGGTACAACATAAATCTTGACTCATCAGAGAACATCACTCTGCCCCATTCGTCCTCACCCCATTCTGTATGCTCGTGGGCGTATCGCAATCGGGCAACTTTATGATGCCGTTCCAGTTTTGGGCCATTTGCTGGCCTGTAAGGCTTCAATCTTCTTTCGGCAAGACGTCTCCTGACTGTCCACTCGCTTATCGGCTCCCTTCGTACTTGCAGAAGTTGTTGTTGAACCGCAACTCCCGTTTGATGTCGATTTCTTAACATGTCTGCCGCAATGAAACGATCTTCTCGGATTGTTGTGCACCTTGGCTTGCCATTACCTGGTCTTCTCAGGTTTAATCCAGTCTCCCTAAACCTTTGGATCACTCGTCGGACAGTAATATGTGTCACACCCATTATTCTGGCCGTATTTCTTTGGCTGGTCCCCAATTCCACCATAGTGATGATTCTCGAAAAATCTTCGGGTGATAGAGGCACGATTTATGGGTACGAGAGCCGTAAGACTACAATTTAAGAATTCTTTCATAACGACGAAAACAAGGATGAAATCAAAAGCAAAACAAAAACGAAACACATGTATTCCGACATTTTCAAACCCCAAAAAGTTTTTTTTTCTACTTTTTTTATCCATGGCTTCAAAAAGACCAGTATTTAAAAGAGTTTAAGTTTGCATAATAAAATAGATTTCATTATACTTTTTAATTTATGAAGCTAGGTTTTATGTCTTAGGAGATATTAAGGTGTTTGTCGGCATTTTGTGAGTGGCACTTTTTCATTGCTCGGCAGTTTATTATGACACTTTTCTTTACTTAAAAATACAGCTTTTAAAATAAATACGAGATTGCGTTTCATCATTCATCAACATCATTTCAGCCGAAAGACGTCCACTGCTGGACATAGGTCTCCCCCAGGCGTCGCCACATTGACCGATCCCGTGCGACTCGCATCCAGCGCCTTCCCGCAACCTTAACCAGGTCATCAGTCCACCTAGTGGGAGGCCTTCCAACTTATCGTCTTCCGGTTCGCGGTCGCCATTCCAGAACTTTTCGGCCCCATCGGCCATTCGTTCTGCGAGCAATGTGCCCTGCCCACTGCCACTTAATTTTGGCAATTCTTCGGGCTATGTCGGTAACTTTGGTTTTCCTGCGGATATCATCATTTCTGACGTGATCACGCAAGGAAATTCCGAGCATAGCCCTCTCCATTGCCCTTTGGGTGACTTTGAGCTTTCTGATAAGGCCCATTGTGAGCGACCACGTCTCGGTTCCATAGGTGATCACTGGCAACACACACTGGTCATAGACTTTTGTCTTGAGACACTGCGGTAAATTGGACGAGAAGATACCACGCAACTTCCCGAACGCCGCCCAGCCGAGTCGGATTCGACGGTTGATCTCTTTCTCGAAATTGGACCTACCCAACTGGACCGTTTGTCCCAGGTAGACATAATGGTCTACAACTTCGAGTGTAGAGTCTCCGACCTTGATAGGAGTGGGTGTTACATGGGCATTCAACATGACCTTGGTTTTGTTCATGTTCATTTTAAGACCCACTCTTTCGGAAGCTCTACTGAGGTCATCGAGCATTTTACTGAGGCTCTCAATGGTCTCAGCCATGACCACTATGTCGTCGGCAAACCGAAGGTGAGTAATGTACTCGCCATTAACGTTGATGCCCAGCCCCCTCCACTCCAGAACCTTGAAGACATCCTCCAGCGCAGCAGTGAACAGTTTCGGAGAAATGACGTCTCCCTGTCTCACGCCGCGCTGGAGAAGGATTGGTTTCGAGGTCTGATCCTGAAGACGGACTGACATGGTGGCGTTTTTGTACAAACACTTCAACACCTCAATGTACCGGTAGTCGATCTGGCACCGTTGGAGAGACTGCAGTACAGCCCAAGTCTCGATCGAATCGAAGGCTTTCTCGTAGTCCACAAACGCTAAACATAGAGGCAGGTTATACTCTTCGGTCTTCTGTATAACCTGCCGCAGCGTATGTATGTGGCCTACGGTGCTAAAGCCTTTTCGGAATCCGGCTTGTTCGGGGGGCTGGAAATCGTCAAACCTGCGCGCGAGACGATTCGTGATGACTCTTGAAAATAACTTGTAGACATGGCTAAGAAGTGAGATGGGCCTATAGTTCTTCAGCCGGGCATTGTCGCCCTTCTTGTAGAAGAGTACCATCACACCCCTGCACCATGCCTGTGGCGTTTTGCCCTCGAGTATGACGGAATCAAACAGCTTCTGAAGGGCCCTAAGGACCAGTTTGCCACCCGCCTTCAGGAGTTCGGCCGTAATTCCGTCATCACCCGGCGCCTTGTTGTTTTTGAGCTGTTTCAGAGCCATCCTAATCTCGTACAGGCTGACGTCCGGGATATCTTCGGTATAGTGCCGGGTCAATCTAGCTCTTGGGTCGTTTGCTAGACTCACAACGGGCTTGCTAATCGATGTGTACAACTGCCCATAGAATGTCTCGATTTCCCTGAGAAGCTCCGGTTTGGCGGATACGATCCTGCCATCGTCGGTCTTCAGTTTCGTGAGTTGGCTCTGCCCAATAGCCAGATCCCTTGCAAACACCTTGGAGCCTTTATTTCGCTCGATCGCGTCTTTAATACGCTCGGTATTGAATCGGCGGAGGTCTCTTTTCAAGGATTTAGAGATCTGTCTATTGAGCTGCCGGTATTTGCACGCCTCATCTGAAGACTGCAGGATCATCTCACGCCTCTCCTTCATAAGCTTGAGGGTATGATCAGAGAGCTTTTTGTTTCTATCTGTACGACGGGTCTTGTAAAACTTAGACCTGACCGTATGGACAGCTTCCACGAACCCGTTGCTGTATTCATCCACGGAGCTCCCTAGGCATTCGAAACGATTCTGGAGTTCGAGCTGAAAGCTCTCGGGGTTTTGGACCTGGATCTGCGCTGACCGGAGCGTGGACTTCATCAGTCGAGACCTTTCAAGCTTAATATTAATGTTCAATGTGCCTCTTACCATGCGGTGATCGCTCCCGGTTTTTACCGAATTGATCACAGAGACATCATTGAACATTTGCTTTTTGGTTGACATGATGAAGTCGATCTCATTTTTTGTTGCACCATCGGGGCTTTGCCAGGTCCACTTCCTGTGTTCACGCTTTTTGAAGAAGGAGTTCATCATATAGAGGCCCTCCTTCTCCATAAAACTGGCCAGTAGGTGACCCCGGTGGTTCCGTTGTCCAACTCCAAATTGCCCCACTTGCAGCTCATCCTCGTCTCGTTTGCCCAGTTTCGCGTTGAAGTCCCCCATGACAACGGTGAAGTGAGTTTTGAAACCATGCATGGCTCTGGAGATATCCTCATACATGGTCTCTACCTCATCGTCGGGGTGTGCCGAGGTTGGGGCGTAGACCTGTATGACCTTCAGCGAATATCTTGAGGATATTCTGAGTATAAGGTACGCCACCCTGGTCGACACACTCTCGATCTTCACCACGTTGTTCACAAGGGACTTGTGGACGATAAACCCGACACCACCCTGGGACTGCCGGTCACCCTCTCGGAAATATAGCAGGTTACCGGATTTGAGGATTATCGAGTCCTCCCCCTCTCTTCGGACCTCAGATAACCCTATAATACTCCATCGCAACCTGCTCAATTCTTCCTCGAGTTCGGAAATTGCGTTTAGTATTATATTTTTGGTTAAGTAGGCGTTTCGGCCGCGGAGTTTCGTCCGAACCGGTCGAATCAGGTATTTTATTATTATTTATCATTTGTGTATCAGACAAATTTTTTTTCAGGCAAATTTTGTACAGTCAGTATGGAATACCTTAGGTAGGGTTATATTATTTAAGTAAAATTCAGGCAATATTTGGCACCTACGGATCAGTAGGTATTAATGTTGGGACGTTTATTTTTTAAGGACGCCGAAATAAAAAAATCAATTAAAATCAGTTGAGAGTTTATTTATTTATTTATTTATGTACACAGAAAACACTTTACAGAGAAAATAAAGAATACAGATAGAAGAGCACAAACGTACTGCTTATTTCAATAGAAATTTCTTCCAGCAGACCTGCGACAGGATAATATTAATAACATGATAAAATATAAGTTCCTTTTTTGCTTTTTTAGTTATATGTTGAACATTTATACCCAAACTACCAGGAGGCTAGAATCATGAAGAAGTATTTGCGGGCCTAGAATTATAAGCGGTAGAGACTAACGGAGTACCAGGAGGTCAGAATCTAAAATCGTCCGGTACTCTTTTTACATCTCATGTTACCAGCCTCGGTAATACTTCCTCATGATTATTATCGCCCGGTACTACATTTAGTCTTTACCGGATTTTTTTTTGAAGTACCTAATATGATTTTATAGGAAAAGTGCACATTGTTGTTTTTTGAAGGTTATCAAGGAAAGTTAAAAAAAAATAATTAAATACCATTTTACAATAAAAATAATATCACCCGCCGTTTTCACCCACCTAGACAAGTTGAGAATAATTTTATTAATTGTTTCCTTTGGTAGTGTCTACCATTTCTACACAATGACGTTTCGCAGTTCACCCATATTGGCAGGTGTAGGGAAGATCAGCCTGGTCACAAGGCCGGCTCGTGCAATGCCACACCGCACTGCGTCGTATGTGCAGCAGCTGGCAAGCCGGCCGATCACCGTGCTCGGAGCAAGATCTGCGATCCACCTGCCAAGGCCAGGGAAAGGGGCAAGCCCTCCACCAACACCGTCACCGCCGCAGCCGCAGCCACTTCCGCCGCTGCTGCTGACCGTCGTCGTCGTCACCGCCGAAACCACCGCGGCAGGACCCTCACAGGGGGCTCGGGAGGGGGCTGAAATGGATTGCCAATAATGGTCCCATTAAGCCTCCTTCAGGCGAATATCAACCACTGTGCCGCTGCTCAGGATCGATTGCTCCAGAGCATGGCGCAGTGGTCGATTAACATCACCATGGTCGCTGAGCCGTACTTTGTCCCACCCAGAGATGACTGGGTGGAGGACCTGAGCGGCTCAGTGACCTTAATTTCATCGGCCGCCGCCGGTACCCCGTCCCTCGAGGATGTTAAGAGGGGACGGGGTTGCGAGGCAGCACGGTTCGGGGAGATTGCCGTGGTTGGGGTATACTTCTCCCCGAACCGAACTCTCGCCGAATTCCACAACTCCCTTGCGGAGTTGAAAATCGTCCTCGTCGGGTACCGCTCCCTCCCTGTGCTCGTCCTCGGGGACTTCAATGCCAAGAAAGTGGCTTGGGGTTCCCGGTATACGGACTCACGGGGCAGGATGGTGGAGGACTGGGCTCTGGAAACAGGCCTGGTCGTCCTAAACCGGGGTTCTGTCCCCACGTGTGTACGAATGCAGGGTGAATCGGTAGTTGACATTTCGTTCGCCAGCCCCGCTCTGTCACCACGTGTCGCCGACTGGTGCGTCATGGAGGAGGTGGAGTCCTATTCCGACCACCGGTATATCCGGTTCGACGTCTCCGCAAAGACCTCGAGCGCGCCCGTCCGACAGACCCCGAGTGGTCCGCGGTGGGCGCTGAAGCAGCTGGACCGGGAGCTCCTCCTGGAAGCCTCGGCCTGGGTGCCATCACCGTATAGGCCTGCTGACATTAACGACGAGGCGGAGTGGTTCCGGGAGGCCATGTCCGAGATATGTGACGTGGCAATGCCCCGGGTCCAGCCAGGACGCGCCCGGCGCCAGGTGTACTGGTGGTCGCCGGAGCTTACGGTTCTGCGCCAGGCGTGCGTTGCTGCGCGCCGCCGGTATGACAGGCACAGCAGGATCCGTAACCACCCTCCGGATACAGAAGCCATTGAGGCGCAGCTATACGAGAGGTACAGAGCGGCGAGAACCATCCTCCAGGTTCTGTAGCGCATGTTTGGAGAGGGGCCAGTACCCATTTCGTTGAAAGACGGGGAAACTGGTCCTCATTAAGAAGCCGGGGCGCCCTGCGGACTCTCCCTCCGCTTACCGGCCCATCGTGCTGCTCGATGAGGTGGGCAAGCTCTTTGAAAGAGTCTTTGCAGACCGCCTTGTCGGGCGGCTGGTGCGGGTGGGGCCGGATCTGGCAGAGAGCCAGTTTGGTTTCCGCAGGGGGCGCTCTACGGTGGATCCCCATCATGCGCGTGCGAGCCCTCACGATGGGCGACGCAGTAGCCCGGGGTGGGGTTGTCTTAGCGGTGTCTCTAGACATCGCCAATGCCTTCAACACCCTGCCATGGAACTGCATCAGGTAGGCACTCCGGTATCACCGGATGCCGCCCTACCTCTGTCGCGTAGTCGAGGCCTATATGACGGACAGGGCCGTCATCTACCGCGGTCACCAGGTAGAGTGGAACTGGCGAGAGATGTCGTGTGGTGTCCCACAAGGATCCCGCATCTGTGGGACATCGGGTTCGAATGGGTGCTGCGCGCCGATCTCCCTAGTGGTGTCGGCACGCGGGGTTGCGACAATCGTCGAGAGGATCCAGTAGTTGCCCTGCACAAGTCCGAGGCCATGTGTTTTCATGGTCCTCGGAACGCGCCACCGCCGGGTTCCCAAATAACGGTAGGAGGGGTTCACATCGGCGTCGGGTCGACGATGAAGTACCTGGGACTCGTCCTCGACAGCCAGTGGAATTTCGTGGAGCATTTCCGACGTTTGGCTCCCAGACTGGAGCGGGCCGGGGCTGCTTTCAAGCGGCTCCTGCCCAATCTAGGGGGTCCAAACGCCTCCTGCCGTAGGCTCTACGCGTAGGTCGTACGGTCCATGGCCTTTTACGGGGTACCAGTATGGGTGTGTTCCCTGAGGCGGCGACCAGCCCGCCGGTTGAACGCGTCCCAAAGGGTCATGGCCATTCGGCTGGTCCGGGGATACCGCACGGTCTCCGGTGAGGCGGCTATCCTCCTTGTTGGATTGCCGCCATGGGATCTGGAGGAAAAGTCCTCGCGCAAATATGGGAATGGCGCGAGGAGGCGAAATGCCGTGGCGAAACTCCGCTGCCGCGACAAATCATGGCTCGGCAGACAGAGCTCCGGCAGGATCTCATGGCGATATGGAGAGGGCGACCGTAGCAACCCAGCGCTGGGCACGCCACAATTGTGGCGATAAGGCCCCTCTTTGAGGAGAGGCTTCAGAGGCGTCACGGCGTCCTCACCTTCCGCCTGACGCAGGTCCTCACCGGACACGGCTGTTTCGGGAGGTTCCTGTTCAGGATAAGGCGGAGGACACGGTAGAACATACGGTGGAGGTTTGCCCCGCTTGGGCAGAGTAATGCCGTGTCCTCGCGGAGGTGATCGGTGGTGGCGAGCTCTCGCATCCGGCCCTGGTTTAGGCCATGGTACGGAGCGAGAGAGCATGGGCAAGCTGTCACCTCCTTCTGCGAAGCAGTAATGCTCGCGAAGGAGAAGGCAGAACGCGTGAGGGAGATGCAACGGAGACGCCCTCACGCCCCAAGCCACCGCAGGAGACGCCCTGGGAGTCGGGAGTCGCAAGCCGATTCCCGGCCGGCGGTAAGCGCGGGCTTGCGGACGGCGAGTAATGGGTAGCTCGCCGTCCGATAAGGACCAGGCCCGAGTAGACGGCGCGTAGTGTTCCACGCGCGCCTCAAAGAGATGTCAGCAATAACTGACGGGGTCCGCTAGGGCCGATGCCTGTCTGGGTCGCGGATAAATTTGAAAAAGAGTTACGTTAGAGTAAACACGGGTGTGTTTTAGTCAGTAAAAGTCTGACACACCCTCCCGCTTCACCCAGAGCGGGAGAAGTCATTGGATGATATCCCACCCAAAAAAAAAAGGTGCATCATCATTATCATTTTAGCCTAAAGACGTCCACTGCTGGACATAGGCCTCCCCCAAATTTCGCGACATTGACCGGTAGGTACGGAATGTTGGCTGAGAATTTTTTTTTTTACCTGTAGGTATTATGCAAATAAATGATTTGAATGATGGATTAAAAGCAATTATAAGGCTACCATCAAAAGTTTATCTAACAAAAAATAATTCAATAAAATACATACATACATCCATACATAAACTCACGCCTTTTTCCCATGGGGGTAGGCAGAAACTACACAACGCTACCTGCTACGATACTTACATACTTCTTTTGCTTCACTCACATTCATACATCCAGTCCCTAAAATGTATTAGAAAAAATAAGAATCCTCATCATCATCAAAATTGTAATGGTAGATAAAGAATAAAGAGGTGACGACATAATTTACACAAAGTGCCTGCCTGGGTTCGAACCCACGACCGTAAGTTGCTTTCATCAAATAAGACTAAACAGTGTAATTTAGTTACTAACATAATTTTAATTATACTTCGGTAAGAACAAAATAAAATGAAATAATCCTGCAGTGAAAACTGAGCTGACTTGAGCTGCCGGTAATCCCGCCGTACAAATAGAAACCAAAAGCTCTCTGATCCTTCTCTCAAAAGAGAGGCGGTCTCGGCAAAGCAAAAAATGCAAGTTTTTCTGCAAAAAAAGTACTAGAAATTACATCATAATTTCAAATGCGTAGGCTCGTACTTTTTTGATTCTAATAATGTGAATAAAAAAATGACATGTAATTAAATTGTTTTACGTCATTGTTCCGTGAGAGCCTAAAAGCGTGACTTTACCGAACATTTTGATTATTTTTTGAATCCGGTTCATCATCATTCTGTTTTTCAATTTGTTGCGGGTTTCATTCCCGCACGGAACAAATATTTTTGTGGCCTACAGATAGCCGTTCCAGAGGCTCTAGACAACTGACATTCTATCAACGAATGCGTCGCGATAGCGATTGAACAAACGTCAAAAATGTGTGGAATAAGGACTTCCGTTTTTGTGCTCACCAGTTGGTGCCACTAGCGAGTAAGGTCCCTAAGTAAGGTCCTATTAAGAGATATGTAAATAATGGGAATTACCGAACATTTTAAGAATTTTTTGTGAAAATAATACATATAAATAAAGACTGCACAGATTTCGGGTTGTATCATATTTAGTGGTATCTAATGAAGTTTTTTGATATCCAAAGTGGAAGTTTCGCGCCAATCGTCTTTGTTTTCTTTTTATTTTACACCAATATCACCTACCTTGAGATTTTTGCAACGACAATATAATTTATGATATGTAAACTTTCAAAATAAATTTTAAAAATAGTATTTTTTTTTTTATTCAACCACCCAATTGCAGGTCGAGCATGAGTTTGAAGGCCGAGCCGTAGGCGAGGATTTTCTAATACGAGACAGGCAATTTCCATTTCCGCCGAGGCTTATATGGTGCTTTTCTCAAAAGAATGCAGGGAAATAAAACATAATTTTTATATTTTATTTCCCTTTCATTTAATTTATTAAAAGTTACAATAACATTACTGGAGCGTTGTAATGTTTCAAATTCAAAAAACACTCCTGCAATAGATTTGATCAACATTGCTGGAGCGTTGTAATGTTCCAAATTCAAAAAACGCTCCTGCAATGGATATCATTTTCTTTGTCCGTAAATTCTTCTTCGCGTGTTCTTTTTTTCCAAAATAAAAGAGATTTTTCGGTGTCTTCCATCTGTGAAAATTTCAACTGCTTGCGGTTCGTGAGATACAGCCTGGTGACAGACGGACAGACAGACAGACAGACGGGGACCGCGAAGTCTTAGTAATAGGGTCCCGTTTTCACCCGTTGGGTACGGAACCCTAAAAAAGACATTCATACAGCCGAACATAGAACCTCCTCGTTTTTTAAAGTCGGTTAAAAACGGCTTTATGAAACAAACCTATCAAAAAGCACTTACCATTACGATGAAGTCAAGACAATAAAACAGGAAAAATAAAGGTAGTTAGGTAAATCGCCTGTTCATTCCAGTATTTAAGACATAAATAAGTGTAAAGCGCATAAAAAGACACATTAATCTGCGAATTTTCCTTCATTACGAAGTTCTGTTTTAAAATTATGGGTTTGTATTTGTATGCAGAAATCTGTCAAATAATAGAGACAGACGTATTGTTTTTTGTAAAATTATTTATAAGTGGCTTCTCAGAGGCATTGAGTTTTGCAAGAATCATTTTCTGTCACGTTGTCACAAAACGTGTCGTTTTAGTACCCGAGTATGCTAGTATTATATTATCTGTGCCAAGGGATACCGTGTTACCCAGTTACTGGGTTGTGGAGGTCAGATAGGCAGTCGCTCCATGTAAAACACCGGCACTCAGCTAAATCCGGTAAGACTGGAAGCCGACCCCAACATAGTTGGGAAAAGGCTAGGCAGATTAAATCTCAAAATTAGGTGAACAATAATCAATTACTATGAAGTGAATATGTTTTAAAAGGTATCAAGACAATTAAGGAATTTAATATCGCCTATATATTTTATATATTTTTGACAGAGAAAAATGTATTTGTTGATTAATTGATGTATTGAATGATAATTGTAATGATATTGATAATTATTAATTGATCTAATGTACGATAATTGTAATGATAATAATAATTTAATTGTGATCTATTGAGTGACTATTGTGATGATAATGATTATTTATTAATTGATATATTGAATTGTAATTGTGATGATAATAATAATTTATTAATTGATCTACTGAATGATAATTGTAATTGTATTTTATTAATTGATCTACTGAATGATAATTGTAATGATAATATATTAATTGATCCATTTAATGATAATTGTAATATTAATTTATCTGGTTTTAAAAAGTAAGTACATGTTGCATAAATAATGTAAATGTTTGCATGCCGAATGGTAAAATATGGCTGAGCTTTGATATTATAACAACTATTGTATGTTACCCATATTTGCAAAATAAAATTCTATTCTATTCTATTCTATATAGTAATTCTTAATCAATATTCCAAAGAATATTTATAGTAACAGACAGTAATGTACTAATTGTTTCAAAGGACTTTTAATACTAATATAGCAATATAAAATCCAGGATACATCACAATGATCATTACAAAATATGTAATCATTTATAGGAATATTATCAATGTGGCTTAAATATAAGTTTAGAGTTATTGCCTGTACACACAACAATATTAACAGCTTAGGTGGATACTCTTTTACATTTGAAGGTAGTTGACACCACAATAATAATTAAGGTAGGTACTTAGACATTTGTCGGTAGGTGCTTAATAAATATGACAGGTATGTATTATGTAGCAAACCATTTAAAAAGGAAAATTAACGATTAAATTAAGTCACACATACTTAAAATTCTAACACGTGCATGCTATAGTTAACTGTTAAGTTTTTGTTCGTTGTTCTGTCTATCCTGTTTGTTGGGCTTGGCGAACATTCGCTACCACGGACTCCACCGCACCAGTCGACACCTCTTCCTAAAATCTAAATGTTTGTCCGGGAGAGTTTACTGTCATTTGAATATCACGGCTTTAAAATCAACCGCCTTTTTATACAATCTACTCTTCATCCACGAGTTAACACTGTTCCTTTTGTTAACAGACTTCACAAAAAAGGAGGAGGTTCTCAATTCGACTGTATTCGTTTTTTTTTTTATGTTTATTACCTCAGAACTTGTTACTGGGTGAACCGATTTTGATGATTTTTTTTTTATTTGAAAGCTAGTGCTTGTCATGTGGTCCCATTTAAATTTGGTCAAGATCTGGTGAAGAAACTCGGAGATATACATCAGAACTCTTCAATAAATGACAGCAGATTACTCGGGATAGCTGCAATCGGATCTCTGTTTATTGTTTACATCATTTCATAACATAACATCACACTAGCACGCTTAAAAGGGGTACACAGGTGTGAACAGTTCACCCTTGTATACTCTAAATCCACCGTTTTTGTTTAAGTTTCATGTTTCTGGGTTAATCTATTCTGGCTTCACTTTGGAGAATTGTTCCGTTATGTACCCACAACTAAAAAGTGAAAAATAAAAAACTTTTAACAAAAAATACAAACGACTTCCAAAAACACTACAAAGTGAAAAATAACTTCAATTTCGGAAATCGGTGTCAAAAAACGAAGATCCCAAAACGGGAACACCGACTTCCGAAATTGAAGTTATTTTTCACTTTGTAGTGTTTTTATTTGGAAGTCGTTTGTATTTTTTGTTAAAAAGTTTTTTATTTTTTATATTATGCCCTGTATTTTGAGAAGCCTGGCTCTTGTGATACAGGACTAATAGTACAAGAGCCAGGGCTACACTTATATTCGTGACTATAATGTGTATAATTTTTTTTCTGATCTCCTACGAATCGCTGATAGAATGAGACTATGTCTTAAGCCACTGCTATATCTCAAATTGTCAAATCATTGCACTGCAATACATAATTATGATACCAAGAAAGATAATATACATCTTATGTTTTTCGCAGATGACTGTTTGTCAAACAATCAACATAAAATAAGAAGCACATTTCAGCGAAATATTATTTTAGCGTGATCTTGACCCGAATGTAGTTTTAAGAAAATACGTTTTGGGTTTTTTTTTATAGCTTTAGTCATCCGACGTTGATCTTGGTTTTATTACGAAGGTTAGTGATATCGGAAGCCGAACAATATTATAATATTAATCTAATATAACATTACGCCTGTGTTTTCGAGCGTATGTATGTATGTATGACATAGGCTATATATATTTTTAATACGGCGCCCCCCTCCCCCTCCTAAAAAAAGGGGTTGACATTTTTTTATTATCCTTATCATAACAATATGGGTATCAAATGAAAGCTACGAAATGGACCATTCCAAATATATATTTAACGTAACACTTTTATGTTACTATTTTGGCACAAATTCAAGATAAGCGTAACTTTGATAGCAAAATAATAGTACATTATGGTACAAGTGTGTAAAGTTGGTGAATACCGCTGAGGCGTCATTGAGATCTGAGCCGTTAGGTGAGGGTCTTAAGAGAGCCGAGGACGATAATCATCAATACACACGTGTATCATACGACGTTTTTCAACACATTTGTGAAGAAAATAATACTAAAAAATCATTTCCAACAGTGAAAACATGTTGTGAATTTCTTTTCGCAATGGCGGGCAAAATTAATCAGTTTTCCTATGCGCGCGCATCTAACAATGGCGATCGGCCATAGACTAAAAATAATAAGTTATCTTTTTTTTGGCTTTTCGCGGATAGCATTTTAGCCACGTACAAAATGGGGAATTTCAAGTTTTCTTTATTACAGACAAAAACAAAAGTTATATTTAAGTGAAAGTTTTATTTATTAAACACGTACAAGTTGAATTTATCTATAGTTACATGAAATGTGTTGAATTTGTACTATTGAGCACGATCTTTTTTGTATCGAAACTTTTTTAAGAACAAAGCAACTCAACCAATAAATTAAAAAAAAAACTCTTTATCTCACTTGTGAATAATAGTAATGAAAAAGTCACAGTTTGATGACAGGTGTCATTATGTGCCTAATTGCGGTGAAATTAGAGCCACTTTATGAGCAAGTGTGTTGAAATAGTACATTATGGTACAAGTGTGTAAAGTTGGTGATTACCGCTGAGGCGCCATTGAGACCCGAGCCGTTAGGTGAGGGTCTTAAGAGAGCCGAGGACGATAATCATCAATACACACGTGTATCATACGACGTTTTTCAACACACTTGTGAAGAAAATAATACTAAATAAAAAAACGTTTTTGCAAAAAAATACTACCGACTTCCAAATACAAAACTACAAAGTGAAAAATAACTTTATTTTTTGAAGTCGGTGTCTTTCGTAGGTACCAATTTTTTGCGTTATGGACACCGACTTCAAAAAATAAAGTTATTCTTCACTTTGTAGTTTTGTATTTGGAAGTCGGTAGTATTTTTTTGCATAAAAGTTTTTTTATTTTTCACTTTTTAGTTGTACCTACGTAATAGACAAATTAGCAAGGTAACTATAACGCCAGAGTAGATTTCATGAAACTTGAACATAAACGGTGAAATGAGAGATCTGCGTACCCCTTAAGAGCGTACTGGCGTGATGTTATGTTATGAAATGGTATAAACAATAAACAGACATGCGATTGCAGCAATCCCGAGAAATTTGCCGTTATTTATTGACGAGTTCTGTTGTATATCTCCGAAGTCCTTCATCAGATCTTCACCAAATTAAAATGAGCCCACTTTCGGAACATACTTTTTAAACAAAAAAAAGAATTTTTAAAATCGGTCCACAATTGACGGAGATATATCTTTTCGCTTATTTTGCATACTTCTCTAAAACAACTTTGATGTTTAAAATGTTTTTACACAGAAAAATTGTTCGTTACAATTTCGTCGTCAGCTACTTTGGATATGTATCTAAGTCAAAAAATATTTTGCAAACAAAACTGTCCAAAAGGAGGTCCAATATTGATATTCTGGCACCGATCGGGCGCACGGCCAGTACCGTGTTAATTAATGGGGAATAGATTATACGCAAATGTAATAGGGGCCGAACCTATTGCCATCGGCTAAGTAAAGAATAAATCCAGATTCCGGGTTGCTATTGAGGAATTACGTATGTTAGTTAGTTCGTGCCGACAACTTTAGCACTCTCCTGATCTCTATTTATCAACCCACTTCAAAAAGGAGGAGGTTCTCAATTCGTCTGTATGTTTGTTACGCTGTTACTCCGCCAATTATGGAACGATTTTAATGATTCTTTTTAATGTTCCGTACCCAAAGGGTAAAAACGGGACCCCATTACTAAGACTCCACGATCCGTCTGGCTCTCTGTCTGTCTGTCACCTTAGCTGATAGCTAGACAGTTGAAATTTTCACAGATGATGTATTTCTGTTGCCGCTATAACAACAAATCAACAATACTAAAAACAGATTATAATAAATATTTAAGTGGGGCTCCAATACAACAAACGTGATTTTTTTCTGTTTTTTGCGATAATGGTACGGAACCCTTCGTGCACGAGTCCGACTTGCACTTGGGCGGTTTTTTTGTATTATAAAAGATGGTGCTACTCATGTAGTCCCATTTAAATTTGATCAAGATCCAACGAGTAGTTTTTTTATCAATAATAGGCTTGCGCTTGACCACTATCTCACCTGAAGGTAGGCAATGATGTGGTCGACGATGAAGCGCGCTTGCCTAGAATAAACCTATTCACTCTTGACTTAAAGACTCCCAGGTTGTTGCTATCGGGAAATACAGACTCCGGCAGGGAATTCCACTCTTTTGCTGTGCGCATAATTAAAGTATTCCCAAAACGTTTGGTGCGTATGGGTGGGAAGTCCACCATGTATCTAAGACGCATCGCCGTACATCTCGTAGTCCGATGATGGAACGGGCTAGGAGGGATCAGTTTATGCAATTCCAACGCACACTCCCTGAAATGTAACCGATAAAAAACTTACAGGCTGGCAACTCGGCGCCGATGTTCAAGGCTCTGGAGCCTAGACTCAACCAGTGTCTCATTGCTGATGAGCCTCTTGGCCCGTATTTTGATCGACTCGAGTGTATCCAGCTGGTATTTGGCAGATCCGTCCCAGAGATGAGAGCAGTACTCCGTGCATGATCTAACTTGCGCTTGATACAAGTTGAGCAACTGCTCCGGGGTGAAGAACCGTCTCACATTCGCAAGGATCCCTAACTTTTTGCCAGCCAGCTGAGCTTTTGACCAAAATTGAGGGTCGATGTCAACGTAAAGCCAAGAAGCTCAAGTCAGTCCGTTATCGGCACGGTCATATCCGGGCAAGATGGAGCCGGGTGGAACTGGCTCCTTTTAGTGGAAAAAAGACACGCCTGCGTCTTAGCAGTATTGAACCTGACCAGACTGGCATCGCTCCATTCGGAGACTGCCTTTAAGGACAGATTCAAGCGCCTAACCAAAGGCCTCTCGGAGAGACCGGATCTGAGGCCCAGTAGCACGCGCGTCGGAGACGTATCTCCCAGCAACAGTGCTGTCGTCCGCATACCCAAAGGTGCCGGGTTTTAGCAGATCGTTTATGTGAAGCAAGAACAATGTTGCCAGTTGGTCAGACGAGCGGCCATCACTAACCACTCGGATGGACCGGACCCTCAGGAAGTCTGCGATCCAATCGTACAGACCACTGGGCAGACCGAATAAAGGAAGCTTACCAATAAGCCTTTCATTCCAGACTCTGTCAAAGCCTTCGAGATATCGAGCGAGACGGCAAGCGCTTCCCTATGCCTCTCGATGGCCTCACTCCTGATGTGAATGGCATACGCTAGAAGATCCCCAGTTGATCGATTTTGGCGGAAGCCATATTGGCGGTCACTGAGGATGTTTTAGCTTCTAGATATGCCAGGAGTTTAGAGTTGAGTACCCGTTCCATACTCTTGCAGAGAATGGACGTTATCGAAATGGGTAGAATGGTAGTTTCTAAGTTATTCTTAATAGCGCGTATGTTCATGGTAATATAAGGTACCAAAACTAAAAAGAGAAAAATAAAAATCTTTTCAAAAAAAAAATTAACAGACTTCCAAAACAGAACACTACAAAGCGAAAAATAACTTTCTTTTCGGAAGTCCCTAACAAAACCGATAAAAAATAGGTACCAAATACACCGACTTCAGCTTCGATTTCCAAATATACACACATTTCGCTTTGGTGATTTGTTTTGGAAATCTTTTTCATCCTCAACGTCATCTTAGTAACCATCCCTCTTTCTAAAAATATGTATATATCATCTTACACACAGTCCAAACATCGTCTTCCACTATCCTTAAAGCCATCCACATTCATGTTCAAAACATTGCTGGTGAGTTCGGCAAAGCAAAGGATATGTCTCCATGAAAGAATATGACAAATTCCCTTTAAATTTGTTCGGTTCTGGCAAAAATAATTGCACCCTTTCATTGGTGAAGACACTCTTTTCGAAAGAGTTTATTATATTTTGCAATACCGAGTCATACCCTTTGCCCTGCCGATCTCACGTACGCAATTAGGCTGTTAGTTAAGGCTGTAGGAATCTACTGGTTATGAGACGTACAGGACCGATCGATGCGGTGGCACTTGGGGGAGGTCTTTGTTCAGCAGTGCACGTCTTTAAATATAAACAAGTAAAATTTCAAAATTTAAAAAACCCCCGACACATTTTTATATCATGCTACATAATTTATCTAGTACATAGTAGATACGCTTCGGTCGGCAATCTATTGAACACGTAATTATGACACGATATCTTGCGAAAACACCCCGATTCAAACAGTAAAGCGCACATAACTTTTGAACGGCTGAACCGATTTATTCAAACATAGCTAAGAACACTCGATTAAGTCATCTTTTAAACAAAAAAAACTAAACCAATATCGGTTCACACGTTTGGTCGCTATGATGCCACAGACAGACACACAGATACACAGACACACAGCAACACACGTCAAACTTATAACACCTTTCTTTTTCCGGCGGGGGTCAAAAACCGACTGCTGACGAAGAGAACAAAGAAAGAAATGCCTGAGCTGGCTGACCAAAACCTTATGTACCCTCCGAGTCCTCCGACTACATAGCATGATTTTCTTCTTGTTTACATTTTTTTAGTTCGTTTCCTAAGCAGTCGGGGTTTTTTTTTAACATTTTTTTAATATATTTTTTTCCAAATTCAATTAAACATAATTAAGAGTGAAATATATTTCTGTAATTACCTCTAAAAACCCTATATTTTGGTTCCACACTCGATGGGTTTAAAAGAAAAACAACTAGGACCCCCACAATATGGGGCACAAAATTTGCCAAGTTTGTTTTTTTTACGTCCTTTTTCTAAGAACACCTTGGCGGTCAAGATGTATCTAACGATGTCTTAATTATATAAATTCGTCTAGTGGTTTGAAAGATAGCGAGAATGGTTGTTAACCAACTTTAAATCGTTATAATTATACCCTAAAGCGTTGATGATTTTAAATACCTATTCAACGATACCTTCGCCGATTTTTCTTTCATTTTGACAATATGGCGTTTGGGGGTCGCTGTGGTGAACATTGATTACTGTCATGTCTTTGGTGATGCTCGCAAGGTTAGAGTTTAAGACGAATCAAAATCGGCCCACGCGTTTGGTCTCTAGAACTCAACATAGGAACATACATACATAGACTGATAAACACATTACCCACCATTGGCAGTCGGGTAAAAATGACCGTATATAAACGAGAAAATAACTAGTTAAACACAAGCGATTTTAGATAAATAACATAAAACGTTGTACAAATCTTCGTATAATATTGCAAATGTTGTTTTAATATGTTTGTTAAGCTTATGCAAACGATTTATGCGTTCGTCACATCCTTTCAGACGTCAATGGAAAATTGAAGCTAATTTGTTTACTAAGAATTTCTTAATAGGTTTGTATAGTATAGAAAATAAAAAAAAAAACAAATAATAGTCCTCCAGGCCGAATTTCGACAATGGTGGCCAATCTCAGTGGGGACTTCCCATCAGAGATAGAGATAATAACTACACTATAATAATATAATAATAATACACTCGCGAGCAATGAAAAAGTCCCAATGACATCAAATTACTCCTAAACGGAAAGGCTAGCTTAATGGCGCCGTCTGCAATATTGAAGTACATTTAACAGCGCATCAGAATATTACCAACTAAAAACGTAAATAATGTTTTCAAATTTTAAATTAAATGTTTTAAAAAATTAGGGCCATTTGGCAAATAAAACCAAATATCTAAGTAGCGGTTTTATTAGGTGTAAACGTAGGTTTTGATAACTCAGTACTTGGTGTTTCCTCCATGTGCTCTCAATACAGCTTCTACGCGATTGGGCATGCTGAATACCAGATGCCTCAGCATATGCTGAGGAATATTCTTCCATTCTTCGATGAGCGCGTAATTCAAGTCACGAAGAGTAATTGGAGGTGGAACTCGTTTTCTCACACGTCTGTCAAGCTTGTCCCAAGCATGCTCAATAGCATTCAAATCGGGGCTCCTTGCTGGCCACTCCATTTTGTGGCTTCCTACGTCCTGAAGATACTCATTTACAACTTGAGCAGTGTGGGCCCGTGCATTATCGTGCATGAACACTGCATTGTCGCCCATATTGGCCAATTCCGGGCCAGCATGTTCATTGAGAATCTCATTGATGTATCTCACAGCAGTTAGGTTCCCGTTCTCGATTGGAACTAACGCTGTTCGACCCTCTGCAGAGATACCAGCCCACAGATGAACGGTACCTCCGCCGTGTGACACTCTTTCTTCAAAACATGCTTGCGCAAAAGGTTCTCCTGGTCGTCGGTATACTCTTTTCCTCCCATCATGACGGTACAGCATAAATCTTGACTCATTAGAGAACATCACTCTGCCCCATTCGTATGCTCGTGGGCGTATCGCAATCGGGCAACTTTATGATGCCGTTCCAGTTTTGGGCCATTTGCTGGCCTGTAAGGCTTTAATACTTTTTCGGCAAGACGTCTCCTGACTGTCCACTCGCTTATTGGCTCCCTTAGAACTTGCAGAAGTTGTTGTTGAACCGCAACTCCCGTCTGATGTCGATTTCTTGACATTGCTGCTGCAATGAAACAATCTTCTCAGACTGTTGTGCACCTTGGCTTGCCAATACCTGGTCTTCCCAGGTTTAATCCAGTTTCCCTAAACCTTTGGATCACTCGTCGGACAGTAGTATGTGTCACGCCCATTATTTCTGCCGTATTTCTTTGGCTGGTCCCCAATTCCACCATAGTGATGATTCTCGTACAATCCTCGGGTGATAGAGGCATGATTTATGGGTACGAGAGCCGTAAGACTTTACAATTTAAGAATTCTTTCACAACGGCGAAAACAAAGATGAAATCAAAAGCAAAACAAAAAACGAAACAAATGTATTACGAAATTTTCAAACCCCAAAATTTTGTGTTTCTGCTTTTTTTATCCATGGCTTCAAAAAGACCAGTATTTAAAATATCATTATACTTTTTAATTTTATGAAGCTAGGTTCTATGTCTTAGGAGATATTAAGGTGTTTGTCGGCATTTTGTGGGTGGAACTTTTTCATTGCTCGGCAGTTTATTAAAAAGAGGTAAAGTTCGTGAGTTTGTGAAGTTATGGATCAACTGAGCCGATTTAAGGTCAGACCGCACTTGGCGTAACTACGCGTCAGCGGAGCGATGCAACACGACGCGACAAAATATGCTAAACCGCACTGGCGCGACACTAGCAACTGCCCTTAGCATGTATAGAAATTTCTCACTAGCGTCACATTCAAATATTCAATAATGAATTAATACAGTTTTATTAATCTTCTAGAACCTTCGTGAATTAATCAAATAATTAAAAGTTTTTTTCATGGTTTTGTTTGACAAAACGAACTTAGGATTCCGTTCTACGAAAAATTGTGGTCATTAAACCTACTTTGAAAGACATTTGCATAAGCCAAAACGAACAGTATTCATTATTATTTATTTTTGTACCTATCACAATAAATCTCAAAACGTTGATTTCTTTAAATGCATTTATCTGATTTCTAGAAATTATTGATGATTTTTTGTTTGACAAAAAGAACATAACATTCTGTTCTTCGAAAAATGTGGTCAATATAAATAAACCTACTTTTAAAGACATTTGTGTAAGCCGAAACGAAGAGTATTCATTATTATTTATTTTGTACCTATCGCAATAAATCTCAAAACGTTGATTTCTTTAATTGCATTTATCTGATTTCTCGAAATTATTGATGATTTCTATAAATCTGGAAAGAAACGGCACTTAAATAGTGCTGACACTAAAAAGTAACAATCGATTCTTCCCGATTAGACTTGATTCGATTAGAAGCAAATTAAAAACACATGTTGGGGGTGTCGTGGGAACTCACTTTGAACGAAGTTCCTTTCGCCGGGTATTATGTATTAATACAGAGCCAACTATTATGGTCTTAAGTTTCAATTACGTATTGATTCATCATGAGATGCATAAACGGCTTATCTAGCTATCCAAGGCATGAAGGAAACTCGCCATGTAAAGATGGTACACGATGGATCCACGGAATGACCTCGACAAGCATTGCTTAACCTTGAAGATAGACCTGTACGGCTGTTCTTACTTAGGCAGGAGCTCCTCTAAACGCCTTACTAAAATATCATAGCAAAGTCTTTTATTATTTAACAAGTTTGTATACCTATTAATGTAGGCGTTTCTACGATTTTATTTTCAGGATTGTGAAGATATAAAGAGTTCCTGTAACTTTTTTCATATGAAGTACTAATATTCAGCTATTCAGCATTACATATTACAAGTTAAAATGTTTATACATTGCTATATTATTACATTGCTATATTATATTGCGTTTATAGTCGTCCATACTTTATTTAGCCATGTTCCGGCAACTTCTGAGTAAGATGGAAAAACGCTATTTGTGCTTAGATACTTTTACCTATGTTATGAATAAGTTGTTAAAAAAATACTTGTACACAGAAAAATACGAAATTGATTTACCCTTAACTCCCAATTGCTCGGCGATTGCCTTCCATTGTTTTTTCTGGTAATATTCATGTAATGCTCATTTTGGAGGCCATATATTTCTGGATTATTTCTGGATATTTCTATTAAAATTTCGCGCGCTCGTTTTCGTCCTAAATCATCATCCGTTTCGCTACAAATTTGCAAATGTGTATATTCGTACGCGAACTAGCTTCTTACTGCTCATCACAGCATCTATCTCTTTCGCACGTGTTGTCGGATGAGATAGCATGCATTTTAACCCCGCGCACAAAATAGTTCGTGCCGTCGACTAGTGACCTTCATTTTTGCCTTTATTTTTTTATTATAAGTTTTAGAAAAAAAAGTTTTTTTTACGCAACATGATAATGGGCAAAGATTTATGGAACTGTCCAAAAGCCTCCATTGATGATACTTATGGGAAACGAAAGTACATACTAGTCATATGATTCTGGCAAAAGGTTGTCAAAATCCGTCTGAGGATTCTTTTTATATGGTTATGTTAATCTGACTACAAGAAATATGAAGCGCGCGCGCTCCGCCTCCGCTCCGCAAAAACCTCCAGTGGTTTTTGCGGGGCGGAGGAGGTTTAGGCACTGTAGCCAAGCACTAAAATATGAGTTCACATTAATAAGTCTAAAGAATCCTCGGCGTCCTGGTTTAATGACACAGGCATCCTCTCTATGAGAAGGCATGGGCCGTAATCCACCACGCGAGCCCAGTGCGGGTTGGTGGATGTCACATATCTTCGAATTTTTGGTTCTAGGACATGCCGAGAGCAGTGGTTATGAAATAATTTAAACAAAGTAATGCGCCTGCCTGCGTTCGAACTCACAACCTACAACCTGTAAGGCGCGGCCGATACCACTGGGCTACCACTGCTCATCAATTTTTAATTTATATAAGATAATAATTGTTTTCTAAGAAACCTACTTAAAATTAACTGTATTTTGATAACCTTTTGTCAGAATTATGTGACAAGTATGTGCTTTCATTGACCACAAGTCTCATCAGTGGAGGCTCTTGGACAACTTTTGCCCATTGTCCTATTATTGAATTTTTCCATCAGGAATTGCTTAGTAGCAGCTCGGTGTTTGGAAGGAGACGGTGTGAAACTCCCTTGCCTCGGGAAGTACGGTGCTACGCCGGCTCTCTCTCCGGTCGTGTCGAACTGCCGTCCCACCTGACTATGAGAGTAAATAGCATAATTGTATTAGGTAGGCATACGGAATTCAGAGGTAACTCACATTCAAAGGGATTGATTGAAGGGATTCATTCATTTAAAGGTTGTCTGGTAGATATCGCTGTCAGCGATAAGGCCGCCTTTGTACCCGTAGAAATAAGTATAATTGTAAAAGAGATGTGTAACTTTAGTTTTTGGTGTACAATAAAGTATATTCTATTCTATTCACCAACATTTTGCTAGATATTTCTAATTCCCTATATTATAAAAACGTTTGCATATATTACCATTAACCAAGCACGAATTTAACAACTTCTACTAAGAAACTGGTCGTCAGACCCTTAGAGTCATGTCTATTCGTAACGACTGTCAAAGATCTTTAAAATATGTCAAAGATCTACAATCAATCAATAATGTATGTTGTAAAACATAGGTATGGTTACAGATAGTATATTGTCTTAAATATGTGCACTATGTTTTGCCTATATCTAGCATCTACCTAAAAACTTTTTTACGAACAAATACTACCGATTTCCAAAAAAAAACACTACAAAGTGAAAAGTTACTTTCTTTTTGGGAGTCGGTGTCTTCGGTAGCTACCATTTTTTTTCGTTATGGACACCGACTTTCAAAAAGAAAGTTATTTTTCACTTTGAAGTGTTTTTATTTGGAAGTCGGTAGTATTTTATTTTTTTAAGTTTTTTATGTTTCACCTTTTAGTTGTACCTAATAGACAAATTCTTCCAATAATGCCTCAATATATTTACCCTCTTTGGAAATGTTTGGACCCTTTTAGGTATTTTTTTTATTTGGACTTTAGAACCTAAATTTTCGTACTGGTAAGCAAACGACTTAACATTCGCTAATTTTTGTCGCAAATAATGAAATAAAATAAAAAAACTTAAAACTTACATAATTATTTACCGAACAAAACAAAATCAGTCTTATATTTTAGTGGTAAACGTAAAAGCTATTCAGCCTTTTGTTATACTCGTAAGTGCATACCTTGGGACTCTGATACCTAAAAAACCAAAAACAGGCTACTTACTTGTAAATCTAGGATCTGTGTGATATATTTTGAAGCATTCGAGAATGCACAAGGCATACAGGGCAAAAGTTACAGCTTTCTTTGCTATTTTTTTTTCGCTGGGCGGTATATTTTTCAAGTAGTGTAAGAGTTTTTCTAGAGAAGCTCAACGCATCGGATTTGCTGGTTGGATTAATTGTGATGACATAGATGTTCGTGATGTAGAACTTTCTGTATCAATATTTGACTTTCCAAACAGATGTGAAACAAAATTTTCACGAAATTTTAGCAGTCTCATCTTCAAATTCGATCTTGTTTACGAAAAAGCCTGTGAGCATTTTACAAGTAAACATCAAATATGGGCAGAGCGAACTTTTTATGCCATCGCATTGTTTTCCTCAGGCAATAATGATAGTGTGCGGGGCGGGTAAGTACCAAGGATGCCGAATCTATAATTATACGTATACTGTTGTCGACAAGCAACAAACCTTTTTTTATATACTTATATTTCCTTTTTATTTTGTTCTTTTTTTGTTTTACAAAGAAAATGTGTTCTGTCAGTTGTGCGAAAAAGAAACGTTATAAAATGTTCTGTGATCAATAAAAAACGTGTTTTTCATCTTTAAGCCCTTCCTCATCTTCAACATATACGTATTTATCCGCATACTGGCACCTAGGGACTGCAGTCTTGACATAGATAGCGATGCCGTCGCAAACTAACGATTACTAAATATTAGCGAGTATTCGCTTTCAGTAACGACGATAGAGATATACGAAAGATCAATACAAGTCTCGACAGCAGAGTTAGAGATCAAAATAATCACCAATAATCATAGTGCGGTGATTTGATTGTAAAATATGGGCAGTAAAGAAAATCCTTATATTATAGGGAAAATTGGTGGACAAGATATTCCCAAATAATTACTTTTCTACGAAAAATAAAAACGCATAAAAAATCTTTTTTTAATTTTCAGGTCTTTTTAACCCCCGCCGGAAAAAGAGGGGTGTTATAAGTTTGACGTCTGTTGCTGTGTATCTGTGTGTCTGTCTGTGGCATCATAGCGTCCAAACGGGTGAACCGATTTTGATTTAGTTTTGTTTAAAAGGTGCCTTAATCGAGAGTGTTCTTAGCTATGTTTGAATAAAATCGGTTTTGCCATTCGAAAGTTATGGGCGTTTAACTGTTTGAATCGGGGTGTTTTCGCAAGATGGTCAGCATGCTGTGCGGTCGGAGGATGCATGTTCGCGAGCTGGTTGACCAGAACCAAATGTTTCCTCCGACTGCACAGCATGATTTTCTTCTTGTTTACGTCTTTTTAGTTCACTTTTTAAGCAGACGGGATTTTTGATTTTTCCCATTAACTTTTTTATTTATAACTTTTATGTTTTTTTTTTTTAAATTATGTACTTTTAAATATATGTATTTTTATACCCCACACGAAGGGTTAGGAAGAAAAAAAAAAAATCCGCACAATATGGCGCCCAAAAGCCGTCATTTTTCAATTTTAATGTAGCCAGTGACACTCGCAAGGTTAAGACGAATCGATTGACGTAAGAATCATTAAAATCGGCCAACGCGTTTAGTCTCTAGAACGCCACATACGAACAAACATACATACATAAACACATTACCCTCCTTTGGGAGTCGGGCAAAAAATTCGTCAACTTTGAATAGATGGTCGAAGTTCACCAACGAGCTCATGAAACATGCCTTATTTATACGTAAACGTAGAGAAATTATTATTGACCTTCTTCTAAGTCGAAAAGATTTTCACTTTCACGCACGCGCCGGTTTCGTGCAATTTGCCGCCGAATTAACAAATTATCGCTTCTGTCTTCGAGCACGACCAAATCCCACGCTAAATACTTTACAGCCATAATACTAAAATTATTACTTTTTTTTATTGTTTTTGTAACCTCTAAAAACCATTGCTAACGGTCGTAGCGAACACTTAGCGGGCTGTCAAAAAAAGGTCGCAACTAAATTCGATAACTTAGCGAAAATATTCGATATATTTGCGATGACAGTCGATAGATTTGGCAGTAGAGAGATTACCAAAAATCGTTATGATCAGATCATTAGGACGTGACGACTGATTTGTGTCGTAAAGCGATCGTTATCTATGTCGAGACTGAATACGAATATACTCGTAAATAGACAAATTATGGTGGCAACCACAGACAAAAATCTAAATAGATAACGCAAGTCCCTCCATCTGTATGAAAACCAAACGTGCCACTTTTTACCCGACTGCCGAAGGAGGGTAATGTGTTTATCAGTCTATGTATGTACGTTTGTATGTTTGTTCCTATATGGCGTTCTAGAGACCAAACGCGTTGGCTGATTTTGATGATTCTTACGTCAATCAATTCGTCTTAACCATGCGAGTGTCACTTGCCTTGTCAGTGACTGACAGATTTTGGGCGCCATATTGTGGAGTCCTCCGATCCCATCGTGTAGGTGATCCAAATAAAGGATTTTAAGAAGTGATTTCAAAAATATATAACACTTATATATGTTAAAATGAACCTAATTCGACAAAAATGAAAAAAATAATAATGAAAAACTAATTCGAAAAATTACAAAACCCGACTACTTAAAAAGCGAACTAAAAAGACGTAAACAAGAAGGAAATCATGCTGTGCAGTCGGAGGATATATATTTGCGAGCTGGCTGACCAAAAAACCACATGTATCCGCTTTTTGGCACGTGAAGTACATACAATCGCGTCTTCTAGTTAGACTTATGTCTGTGGTTATGCTAGTATTATATTATCTATGGTGGTGGCAACCGACTATGGCCATGTAGCCAATTTCGGCATTCAATGGGAAATAAAACTGGTTAAGTGGGTGTACTGTAAGTACACCTCCGACTTAACCTTTGGCGACTATAGATAAGCGTGTGTTTATATAATTTGTGTGTATGTTGAAAGTCAGAAAAGGGCTAGTGCATAACCATGGGCTCTTGTAGGTCAAAAATCATGGACACACTGCAGGTTCGACTCGAATCTCCATAGTGGATAGCCTTCTGAGCGGTCAACAGTACAAGTGAAGGTTTCGTGTTGTTTTGGGAAAAACTATTGCACAAAACATAATCGGAACTATTTATTATATACTAGCTATTGTCTGCGACTTCGTCCGCGTCAAAAACTGTAAAACAAAAAAGAAAACTTTTGTATTTAATAGGTATATATTTTATGCGGCACCCTAGTTATTTAGGTAAAATTTAGCTACGCCTACGTTACTTCTTATTACACCAGTGTCAAAATCGGTCCAGCCGTTTCGGAGATTAATTAGCTAGCCGGCACTAAACAAATTAATTCCCTATAGTATTATTTTAAGAATGTATAGTGATAAGTTTACCCTAGTTCTTATTCTCATTTAAGTGAAATGTAAATTTCTTTATGAGGGGCGCAGTACCCCTCAGTAGCTGCTTTTAAAATTAAAATCACGTCTAAACGGTTTGTCGTAATTTTTTGACAAAAACATATGTTATATTAGACCATTTTCTTAATAATTCGATCTAAGATTTTAATAGTTTTATTCGTATAACATAGTGTAATTAATTTTTAAAATTATGTCTAACACGGACATAAAAACGACAAAC
Organism: Orthosia cruda; assembly: GCA_964057195.1. Lineage (NCBI taxonomy): Eukaryota > Metazoa > Arthropoda > Insecta > Lepidoptera > Noctuidae > Orthosia > Orthosia cruda. The sequence goes on along the minus strand of OZ059852.1, from coordinate 6,321,304 downwards.
GCACCAACACAGCCGGGCGTATTTTAATGAAATTGTCACCATCTCAAAGACAATTGAATTATCTACATTTTGACCTTTTTTTTTTAAAGTCACAGAGTAATAAGGAAAGTACAAAAAACAACAAAATTTTGGGTCACGCGGGCGTGAATCGAGTGCGCGTTTTACAGATTAATATCCTATATAGCTACATTCTGAATTTACAAACAACTATTATTTTTATATTACAAACAGACATTTCAGTAATATTTATTTGTATAAATGTGACGCATAGGACTGATCAGTGTGGCGACGCTTGGAGGAAGCCTATGTCCAGCAGTGGACGTCTTTCGGCTGAGATGATGATCTAAGGCGAACTATTCCGGTCAATGTTAGTGGAAGCCCGCTACAGATCGCAATTTCTTTAAATTTTTCACACTAGGAATTTCTCCTTTATTATGGATGCGCTTGTGATCAGTGGTTGTGGTGTGGATACCACTAGACAAAAGAAGAATATAAAAAAACTTTTTGCAAAAAAATACTACCGACTTCCAAATACAAAACTACAAAGTGAAAAATAACTAAATTTTTTGAAGTCGGTGTCTTTCTTAGGTACCATTTTTTTGCGTTATGGAAAAAAAAAAATATTTTTCACTTTTGCTTCTTATGATATTTTCAAAAAAAAAAATTATTTTTCACTTTTTAGTTGTACGTACCTAATAGGCAAGTTAGTAAGGGAACTATTTCGCCAGAATAGATTTCATGAAACTTGAACATAACCGGTGAAATGAGAGATCTGCTTACCCCTTAAGAGCGAACTGGCGTGATGTTATGTTATGCAATGTTATAAACAACAAACAGACATGCGATTGCAGCAATCCCGAGAGATTTGCCGTTATTTATTGAAGAGTTCTGTTGTATATCTCCGAAGTTTTTCATCAGATCTTCACCAAATTAAAATGGGACCAATTTCGGAACATACTTTTTCAAACAAAAAAAGAATTTTCAAATTCGGTCCAAAGAACCTAGGCCTAGACCTAGGGAGGAGTAGAATTCAATCTAGGAAAAGTTGGGACGACATATTTTGGGAGAAATGTGGAATTGGTTGGATGACTTAAGCTAGTGACAGGAATTACTGGAAGGAATTAGGGGGGGGGGGAGGCCTACGCTAAAGATGTGACTACTGCTTAGATGCGTGATACACACTCGTACAATATTTTAATTAATGAAATATTTAGTTAATAAAAAGTGCAAGTGTTTAAGAAAATATATTCAAATGGTTTTAACTTTAAAACTTTCGCGTTTCATAATTGAGAAACCATATATCACGGGTATTTAACGCGATGATTTTGATTATTTATTTACCTATTTCACCCAACGTTTCGGCCGTGTTGCAACGACCGTGGTGCCGGGTAGACTGGCGTCTCGGTGTCTCTGTGTTAGGTGTATAGTCTATATCTCGGTGTACTGGCTCCGTTGTGGCAGAAAATTATTCCTCTACCCTCACATTTCTAGACACAACACTGACCGTGTCCTTATTTTATAAGTTCGCCAACTGCACAAAACGAGGTAATGTTTTTGGAATCACTGGATTCCACGCCGCGGATAATTTGTATCCGTCATCCCGATTGAACGTTTTATGTTTTTTTTAATTTCAATCGCTTCACGCACAATTCTTGAATAGAAGTGGCGTTCTGTGGAGAGGACTTGTGGACGATGAAATTCGATCCAGTGATTGCTGCCGCCTTCTAATAGGTGTTCTTCAATCGCCGACTTGTTGAACTGCCGGTTTTTTAAACGTCGGGTGAAATAGGTAATAGCTATTTATGCAACTGTTACGTTATGGACGGTCTTTTAATACGAGTGCCATTTTTCGGTACAAGCGTAGCGCGTACCGAAATAGGTGGGCACGAGTTATTAAAAGACCAATAACGTACAGTTGCATACAAGATTTTATCTACGAAGGAAGGAATAAAACACAGATAAAGACAAATAAGTATTTCAGGAAGTGTGTTTAAGTATTTCATTTCTTTTACATGTCTTGACTTTTCTGGCAGTAAATTATTTGTAGCCGCAACTGCTCTATTCGTTATATCTGGTGGAGTATTTTCACTTGATGTTGAAGACATTTTTAATAAAATTTGAAATAAAATTTCACTCAGAAAAATTTTCGCGCGTTCACTTTTTTTTTGTTTATTCTTTATTAGGTATAAGGCAAAGATCTTGTAGCCACAACAGCAAAATAGTATACGATACTTTTGTTCTAAACATGTTCCATTTTTAAAAACATCATTTACAATTGTCTCGTTTTCGAAGTAATATTATAGGTACCTGGCTGTATGTTCAGAATGTCTTTGCTTGTGTTTTAGAATTTATGACGATTCGCATAATGCAACCCGATGTCGTTATGGGTATCATAATGAAACCGCTGTCAATTTTGTAATTCGAATATAACGAAACCGAAGTAGATAAATAAATAATCGAAATCATCGCGTTAAATACCCGTGGTATATTATTTCTCATATTTATAAGGTAGTAATAAAAAAGGCATTCGTATTTTATTTTTATGTGGGTGCTCTCACAAAGATTTAAACTCACCTATACAAGCAGCCAATTCGGGCACAACTTGCCGACACGGTTGGCGCAGTCGTTGAGCGATCGGTATGTGCGCTTCGTGTCGCGGGTTCGATTCTCGTATAAAACAAATTTCGCATGGTCGGAGTTTAAATGTTTATAAACGCACGCACGATACAGGAGAAATTCCTAGTGTGAGGCAAAGTTTGACGAAAAAAAAACTATCTGTGGGCATAAAAATATTAGTTCCATATGAGAGTCGAATACGCGACACACAGCGCAGCATCCGATAGCACAAACACTGCGCCAACCGTATCGTTTGCTTTTTTTTTTCATTTTTCATTCAAATTAATAATATATATGTATATAAACATCACTTTTTTGAATCGCTATTGATTCTTTTGAGTGAATTTCACTATTTAATTATTATTTTTTTCCCATACGCAAAATACGCGCTTGGTCGTGGAGTTGCGGAAACAGCCCGTCGAAACTAAACTAACTTACTATATTTTTTTCTTAAAATTTTGTTTAAAAATAGAAAATAAACTGACAATCAGGATTCCTATAAAAGTGTGTAATAGCGTTTTTAGGGTTCCGTACCCAAAGGGTATAAACGACTCCGCGGTCCGTCGGTCTGTCTGTCTGTCGGTCCGTCTGTCACCAGGCTGTATCTCATGAACCGTGATAGCTAGGCAGTTGAAATTTTCGCAGATGATGTATTTCTGTTGCCGCTATAAACATATACAATTTTATAAAAACAAAATAAAATAAATATTCAAGTGGGTCTCCCATACAACAAACGTGTTTCTTTTTTTGCCGTTTTTTGTGATAATAGTACGGAACCCTTCATCCGCGAATCCGACTCGCACTTGGCCGGTTTTACAAAACCATTACAATATCTGCACAGGAAACGAAAAAAAGAACGATATGGAGCAACGACATCTTTTGACACGAGAAGAGATGATGAGAGCCGTCGGAATGTTGCAAGCTGGTTCCAGACAACGTACTTTGGCTCTTGCTCTTGGCACTACACAGAGTGTCGTAAGCCGCCTGTGTGTGCTTATTCCGAGTTTTTTAACGTACTCACTCGTGATAACGTAAAAGATCTCTTATGTCAAATAGTATAAAAAAAAACCGGCTAAGTGCGAGTCGGATTCGCGCACGAAGGGTTCCGTACTTGGTAAATTGCGGTTTACTATTTATGATGTATTAGATGATAAATGATTTTATTTCTGTGAGTTGGTTTTTACAAACACTTTTACATGTCGATCATATTTTTTAAAACTAGGTGAGGTCGGCGTTTCCTATCTGACTACTCTGAGAAGAAAGGCCGAAACAAACTCAGATGTCACAGTCTCTTTTAACGTCCAGACAAAATCTTGGTTAGATCATGTGAAGACCATGTAGACTGATGTCTGAAATGGTCTTTTGAGGAAAGAACCAGCCAGATTGAGTGGTCTGTCCAGTCAGTGCACGCATTTGTCAATAACCGAGCAGCTCAACTCAGAATTTAAGGAGATCAACAATTCGACGAACAATACCATTCGGGTAGGCCGCATAAACTACTCAAACTGCCCGACAATGATTAAAAACTAAGATAAATTAAAATTAAAAGAAAAAAAAAGAATGATCCACATAGTCTTCACATTCACAATAATTAAAATAAAATAATATAATACTTTAAAAAGTAATTTAATACTTAAAAAAAAACTACTTACTAGATCTCGTTCAAACCAATTTTCGGTTGAAGTTTACATGGTAATGTAAATCATATATTTTTTTAGTTTTATCATTCTCTTATTTTAGAAGTACAGGGAGGGGGGGGGGACACATTTTACCACTTTGGCAGTGTCTCACGCGCAAACTATTCAGTTAAGAAAAAAAAAAACTGCATTAAGTCCGCCTCTGTACTTGTGTGTGCATGAAGTATTAAATAAATAAATAAATACTAGAAACCTCAATATCATTTTTGAAGACCTATCCATAGATATTCCACACGTATAGGTTTGATGAAAAAAAAAATTGAATTTCAGTTCTGAATATGGGGAACCCCCAAAATTTATTGTTTTTTTTCTATTTTTGTATAAAATCTTAATGCGGTTCACAGAATACATCTACTTACCAAGTTTCAACAGCATAGTTCTTATAGTTTCGGAAAAAAGTGGCTGTGACATACGGACGGACAGACAGACAGACATGACGAATCCATAAGGGTTCCGTTTTTTGCCATTTGGCTACGGAACCCCAAAAAGAGGTTTCTCCTTACCGTCACCAGACGACGAAGAGAAACTCGCACTAAGGTCTCTGGACACGCTATCGTATCACAGGCAGCGACGTGAAAAAACATATTTTTTTATCTTTACAATAAAAAAAAAAAAAATCTTCAATTTTGCCTGTTTGGCCATTTAATTGACGACATTAGGGTAGGTTAATTACCCACAATTTCCAATAACTGCAAGTTTTACAAAATATAGGTAAAATTTGTTAAAAACATAGGAATAAACTTAGAAATCAGTCTGGAAGACTAGATTTGGTAAATATTAATTGAATATATTTTTATAGTAAAACTAGCGGGCGCGTCGTGGTTTCACCCACGTAGTTCCAGTTCCCGTGGGAATACAGGGATAAAAAGTAGCCTATGTCACCCGGGGATAGTGTAGCTTCCCAACGGTGAAAAAATGCTTGGAATCGATCTAGTAGTTTTTAAGTTTATTCGTTACTTACAAAAATACAAACATACAAAAATACAAATCTTTCTTCTTTATAATATTAGTATAGAAATGTACTTGATCCCTAGATACTTTTGATGTGTGTACATAATAGACTTTAACCCTTTGACTTTGAGATTGGTGTGAGATTTCCTGATTTTTGATTACCCGTAACCACTGTCAAAGATCTACCAATGACAGCCGGGATCAAGTCTGCCTTTTTTTTTGGCGTGGAAATCATCCAATGACTTCTCCCGCTCTGGGTGAAGCGGGAGGGCGTGTCAGACTTTTACTGACTAAAACCCACCCATGTTCCATCAGTTGCTTGTGCCAGGGCCGCGGTAACTTCTTTCAAATTTATCCACTTCCCAGACAGGGACCAAGTCTACCTAACGTGCTTTTCGAGGCAGGAGGAGTCTATACTGTGATTTTTAATTTCGTAGACTAAACTGACAGCTGCCAATCACCATTTTTTTTTTAAATGTTGCAAGCGCAGAGCATAGTGTTGTAGGTAAGGCTCAATCATAAGTGATTCATCGAGACGATGTGACATGATTCCTTAAATTAATTTTACTAATTGGTGTAAATGTTTTGTGAATATAAACAAATGTATTTAAATATAACAGTATTCATACACATAGTACTTAAACTTTTATTGTTTTAAATATGAAATCAACAATAAAATAAATGTGATAGATAGAAATAAGTCTGACATAAATCAGTAGAAACTAAATAAGGGCCGCTAGTTTCTTAACAAATGCAACTTTTGCCGTGAAATAGTTTCATTTACTTCGAATTCAGATCATTCAGGTTAGTCAGGATACGACACTATTATTATGTAACGATAAAGTGACAACCCCCCAAATGTCAGTTCAGACTACGAAATTAAAAATCAGAGTATAGGTAATTTAGCATATCCGGTACAAGACTTATCGATGTGGCCTCTTTTATACCCGATTGCCGAAGGAGGGTAATGTGTTTTTATTTGTGAAGCTGGTCGGTTATTTTTTTTCGAATTTCCTTATTTTGACTGACAGTGAAAATCACAGAACATTTTGTGGAAATTTTCTGATGACAAGCCGCGACTACAAGGAAAATCTTGATGGAATGAACAATTAATTAATTTTTGGTGATTTTATAAGCCACATTTTTAGCACAAAGAAACGGACAAATTTTTGTGTGCGGCTGAATGGCTGGTTGCCTGTATCGGCTCGCGTCAGACTGGAGGCCAAAACTTGCTACCTATTTGCAACTTTTTACTACCTATAGTCAGTTAATTGCTACCTATTTACTACTTTTTACCCGACTGCTGAAGGAGGGTTATGTGTTTATCAGTCTATGTATGTATCTTTTTTCCTATGTGGCGTTCTAGAGACCAAACGCGTGGGCCGATTTTGATGATTCTTACGTCAATCGATTCGTCTTAACCCTGCAAGTGTCACTGGCGACATTAAAACTGGAAAATAAAAAAATATCGGATTTTAGACGCCATATTGTGCAGGCCCAATTTTTTTTTCACTTCCAACCCCATCGTGTGGGGTATCAAAATAAAGGATTTTAAGGGATGATTTCAAAAATATATAACACTTATAGCTGGCTGACCAAAACCAAATGTATCCTCCGACTGCACAGCATGATTTTCTTCTTGTTTACGTCTTTTTAGTTCGCTTTTAAGCAGTCGGGTTTTTTGATTTTTAGAATTAACTTTTTTTATTTATATTACAACTTATACTCAGTTAATTGCTACCTAACTTTGAAACAAAATAAAGGGACTTCAAAATGACCAGCTATCAGGAGCGCTGGTCAACTCTCCGTTTGTGTAAACTATTAAAATTCTTGTTATTATTTGAGTAATTACTACCTGATTGCTACCTCCACTTCTTTCAATGTCCACCTTGTAGATTTAACAAGTAAAAAATTATGATCATTTGAGACTTTTACAGATAATGGATTACGGTAATTGAAATAAAGCAATTTATAACGATTACAACAATGTTTTTTTTTATTGGAATATAGCACGAACTACACACCAGCCGTATTTAGATTAAGTTGACATAGAGTTTAACGCGTAAAATTGTTATTTTTAATTAATTTACAAAACTACCCCCTTTTACGTGGGACATAATTTTAAATTTATTTATTTGGGAAAACAAACCCATACACAGTATAAAATAAATTTTAACAAAACAGCGTCACAAATGTACAGCCAACGACATTTTCCACAGAATATTTATCAAACTTACAAAACTAATGCGACGTGCGCTAACAATTGGAATCTTATAATATTTAATTCAAAATAAGAAAGAAAAGTAAAAAGTGATGTAAAAAAAGCAATTATTATTATGTCATTATTATTGTTAAATTATTAGGTATTATATTTTTTTTTTCAAAAATCTGTGAATAAAAAATAAAAAACTTACTCAAACATAATTGGTGAAATGTGGGTGTACTATATTTTCAACTCTGCTTAACCCTTCGACACGGGATTTGGGATCCCGTGTCAAAGGTCGTGTCGCAGCTAAGAAATAAAATTTGGTTCAAATAAATCTCACTAGATGGCGCGATATGCACCAATTTGTCATTGACTTGTGTGTAAAAATAACATTATCTGGAATTGAATATAAAAATTGTATATTCTTGTTTAATCAAATCTCCTAAGTACAAAATAATAGAATATTGCAGGGCTCTTAATTTACATTTCCAAGATTATTTGAACGGATCATTTAAAATTGATGCCGATAGATGACGCGGGTTTAAATTTCTGTGGCATCCCACTCGATTGTTTAAATTTGTTTTGCATCATATTTTGTTGCAATGAATTGTCAAAAACGTGCAAAAAATACTATATAAAACAAAGCGTCACTGTATTTAAAGAAAATAATATTCACGGTCCGAGTAAACGCTTTTTCTTGCAAGTCGCTGCTAACTCCATCTATAGCCGTGGAATGGAACCAAACGCGATCGAAGTAATCATCTTAATCAGAAGAAAAATAATCATCTTAATCAGACGAAAAACGCTAGTTACGTCGGCACGGTTCTTTGTATGGGATGAGGCATCTGTATGCTAGTAGATATTATATTATCTGTGGCTTCGAGGAATGCAGGCGATATCTTATGTTATGTTTATAAAATAAATATTATTATTTCGATTCATTCTTTAGCGTATCTACGTCACAAACTTAGGCCCAATTTCGGGAACGAAAAATATTGCAAAATCTTACTAATAAATGTGAACGTTTGGATGGATGTATGTATGGAATAGACGGAGTGTTGTGCCTGCTAGATGATATTTTAATAACGGGAGCGAATAGGCAGGAACATTTAAAAAACCTAAGTATCGTTTTAAAACGCATAGAAGAAGCAAGGGAAACACAAAACGAAACATTTAGAACTAAACGATAACGTATTATATAAAAAATATGTAAACAAAGGAAGCTATACGTGGTGTAAGGGCATCATACTTAAGAAAATAGGAATAATTTTGTATTTAGTCAAAGACAGTAACGGTACAGAAATTCATAAGAGACACATAAACCAACTGATGCTATATAAAGGAACAAACAAAATAGGGGATTATTTACAAAGCACAAACATTAACATACCTGGGTCATCTAGTACTATTTCACCGTCACCGTCACCGTCGTCGCCGTCGCCCTGCCCGACGCCGCAGCTTCAGAGGCCTTAGTGCGAGTTTTTACTCACGCTTACTCGTGATAACGTAAACGATCTCTTATGTCAAAATGTATACAAAAAAAGTGGTTTCTCCTTACCGTCACCAGACGGCGCTTATCCAGTTTCAATACAAAATGATGTTTACGTATCACGAGTGAGCGTGAGTAAAAACTCGCACTAAGGCCTCAGATACGCCTAGACATAGCGAGGATGTTGGTCACGAGGCGGGGACAGAAGTCGATAGCCAGACCACACATTACGGTGACTCTAATACACCAAAGAGATCGACAAGAAATCGCCCCGTTACTTGTTACAAAAAGTTCTTTTAAGCTAAGTTTTGTATAGTACATAAGTTTATAATGTTTAGTAGTAGGTACTTAGTAAGGCTAATAAATGATGTTCGGTGTCTATAGACTGTGCTATAGACTAGAGGGAGAAATGTTGTATATGTTAGCAAGGTCCGCGTCCCTCCCCCGCGCCCCTCCTGTGTGTCGGCAACTCTTAAGTGTCATATGAAATTAAACCCGTGTGTAAATAGCAGCTCAGCGTTTCACTTGTCCATACCAGCATACCTAACATTACTCAATCACGCCAGAACAGCTGAATGGATCTGGATGACATTTGGCACAGAGATAGATTACAGTCTGGAATATATAGATACACATTTTATTCCGGTATAATGTTTCCTTGCGATGATAAAACACTTTTCACGCGGGCGAAGCCGCTGGTAGAAACTAGTTTATGATACATTGTCAAACGCATTTAGCTTTTTACAGCCAATGATACTTTACTTGCATTTTTATAATGTGCCGATAAATTCTTTCCAACAATTTGAAAGAAAGAAAGAAAAAGTGTTTATTTGACACAAAACGACATACATTATAAGAACATGCTTATGTGAAACCCTTAACAATAGTATTATAATAAATAATAATAATAAAATAGCTTTATTTGTTTCCACAATAATTAGATAGAATTAATTAATTTGATATTTAATAATTAAATTACTAAGTAACTGTAATAAATCTACTCTTCTCATGCAATTTAATCTCCTTCTAATGTGGACCTCCTCAGGGTAAAAGCCTCCTCCAAAGAATTCCATTTTTTCCTCTCTTTAGCAGTCGTCATCCAGTCTCGTTCCTGCTTTGGAAACAATCTCGTCCTGCCACCGGGCGCTCGGTGCCACGGTTCACAACGTACTCGTATTTATATATTTTTTTTTTTAATAAATAAGTGGTAAAAATGTAAACGGTGCAAGAAATTATAAACAGTGTTTAAAATCGTATCATATGAAGTAATCAGTGAAAGAACAACAAGTATTAGTAGTACTTAAATTAAGTTAGTAAAGACGAGAAATTAATCAAACAATAATAACATATACTACCTAAATTTTGTTTTTAATAGAAAATAAATAGGATGAAAAAGGTGAAAGGCAGATGCAGGTCGTGATTGTGGCAATATTTGGAGGTCTAATGGGTCGTTCAGATATAAGATAATCTCTTGGAATACTGATTCGATTATAAAAAAACTTTTCACTCATAGAATGCTAGACTACCACTGAGTGACGTACGAGTATACTATCGCGAAATATGCAAGCTATATGTCGCACGAGGGTGAAGCCGCGAGAAAAATGTAGTAAACTTTAAATATATCGGGATATAATTCTTTGTTCATAATTTTATAAAAAAATTAAACCGAGTTCCAAAACAAAACACTACAAATCGAAAAATAACTTTCTTATCGGAATTCGGTGTCTTTCATACCTATTTATTGTCGTTTTTGACACCACCTTCCGAAAAGAAAGTTACTTTTCGCCTTATAGAGTTTTGCTTTTGAAAGTCGGTTTAATATTTTTGTTAAAAAGTTAATTCAAAAAATAAACCCGACTGCGAACTAAAAAGACGTTCTTTGTTCATAATTTTATAAAAAAATTAAACCGAGTTCCAAAACAAAACACTACAAAGTGAAAAATAAATTTCTTATCGGAATTCGGTGTCTTTCATACCTATTTATTGTCGTTTTTGACACCACCTTCCGAAAAGAAAGTTACTTTTCGCCTTATAGAGTTTTGCTTTTGAAAGTCGGTTTAATATTTTTGTTAAAAAGTTAATTCAAAAAATAAACCCGACTGCGAACTAAAAAGACGTAACCAAGAAGAAAATCATGCTGTGCACTCGGAGGATACATATTCGCGAGCTGGCTGACCTACACCAGATGCATCCTCCGACTGCACAGCATGATTTTCTTCATGTTTACGTCTTTTTAGTTCGCAGTCGGGTTTTTTGAATTAACTGTTTTATTTATAACTTTTTAGTCAACTTTTGTTTTTTTAAATGTTATATATTTTTGAAATCACCTCTTAAAACCCTTTATTTTGATACCCCAGAGGACGGGTTTGGAAAAAAATATATTTAGTAACTATTAGTACTTATCCGATGACAAAAGTCGTTTCGTTGACAGAAAACTACACTATTACAGAGTATCGAGTACTTTATTCCGAAAAAATAATGGTATCTTGACAGATTGATATAACCTTTTACATTATGTATTATTTTATTGTCACGGTTGGCGCAGTGGCTGAGCGATTGACTGCTGGGCTGCGAATCGCAGGTTCAATTCCCACACTGAACAAATATTTGTATGGCCTATAGATAGTTGTTTTGGGTCTAGCTGTATATGTACCCACCCGAAATACCCTTTCCGAATGCACGGTAGGACAAATTTTTATTACGTGTAAATTTTAATTGTTGACGTTCGAAGTGCCGCGTAATGGCCTAGTTGAAATAAATATTTTTGACTTTGACTTTGAAAACTACTGAAAAAAAAACACCCACCCACTTTTGTTTCATTCTGAAAATCAGGAATTAAACATACCGTAACCATGGCGTAGACGTTAAAACTAAAGTCTTGGCCGCTACGCCGTCGGAACTAACATCTATCCGTTTTTATTGTTACTAACATACAAATGAATGCATGATTAACTTATAATAAAAATAAATTCTAAAGGCCATCGCCTATTTAAAGATCAAACAACATTTATAAACATAACATCAAAACTCTGTTGCAATAATCACACAAATTAACATTCTTAAATAAATATAATTTTCCTTAACAACCCATCCATTTCTCAACCTCACCGCCGCTGCTTAACCGCAGCTACATAACACGGTCAGATGACCTCCTTTCTGGAATTGAACCATCCCATTTTTAACCTTGGCTACAATCGATTTTTACCGTCAACACTACGATTTAATCTTTTTTTTGTCTTTGACGTCCGAGGTAGCTGCCAGTCAGCCAGTCATCCCCACTTTCGTTATAGAGGGGGAAAGCAATTTGCGGAATTACTACACCTTCGAGCCACGGCGATCCCATTCATACTCCATCGCACTGTCAAACACAATACCTGTGTCTCATTCGAAAAAAATAAAGTAAATTAAAAAAATATATATCAATCGCCCGCGCTATCCGTATCGGGCTTCGCGGTTTGCAAATTCGAATCTTAACTTTTTTATTTATAACGTTTATGTTTTTTTTTTATTTATTCTTTTTTTAAATTTTAATATATATTTTTTTCTGATATCCGTAAAGCCCGCTAAGGATTCATCTTACAAGCTAAAGAGTTACTCTTTGCATAATATAGCTGTGGCCGTCGGCAATTTTTATGTAATACAAGCAACAGTATTACATAAGTATCATTTCGGCCTCATATTTTGGTAGTTGCGATAGTCGTCCGTATGCCATGGATAAAACTGTTCGCGCTTTCCAACTGAGAACTGTGTCCTAATTTCAAATTAAAAAAGTTCGGTGTTCAGTGTTTAAAAAGTGAAGTGTGTCGGGACTTTTCATCTGTCAAGTGTCAAGTAAGTGTCAATATATTTTTTTTTGTTTTTTTCTGGCTATGTGGTGAAAGTGTCGTATTACGTAGGTTCAATGTTATCTGTTTTTCTCATGTAGTGTATGGTCGAACCAAGTTTAATATTGCCCAATTTACGCGGTATTAGATAATTCGTTGCGATAGCTTAACCTACTTTTTTAATATCATTCTTGGCTCTTGACTCTGTTGAATTAGATGTTTGAGTATAATTTTGAAATACATGCTAATTGGTATGGCGGTTCGGATTTTATGTTTAATTCATGACATAATTAATTATAATTTTATGCAATAAGTTTAACTATGTGCTACATTGAATGTCTGTCAATCAGTCATTGGGTCATTGGATAAAGTTAATTATGTTATGTACTAAATCTGCCCTATGTATTCTATGTTTCCGTAACAATTTTTTTTGACATATCAAAAAGTAGGTCAAACTCAAATCTACTTGTTATTTGATACACAAAATAATTCTCTTCTCGATATAAAGCAATATATTAACGCTGCAACAGCAAGGGCCCTGGCAGAAAGCCAACATTTCTTAAGAAACAGTTTGAAGACATATTTGTCAATGGCACTCGTATCTGCGCGTTGATGTCTTTTGTATTGAGGACATGCGTAACATAGATTTTACCCGATTGCGGTCGATTTAAAGAGTTTATGTGTTTGTGTGGTTTAGAAGATTTCAGAGAAGAACATTTTAAAATGCGTTACGGGTTGAAACCTGGCATATTAATATCAAAAGTGCAATTTAAACTGATTGGTTAGTATAGTTATAGTATGGTGGCAAGTGCTCCTGCACATGAGTTCTTGGTTTCGATTCTCGGTTCAGGCACAGTATTATTGGGTTTTCAATCTGGAATTTCTTTGTAGCAGCCCAGAGTCTGGACTTGTGTCCGGTTGATGGCAATAGGCTCACCCCCTATAACATGGGGCTAAAACATTACTAGCGAAATGTGAATGAACTATCAATCCACCTCTGCCTAACCCTTCGGGGAATAAGGCGTGATGTTATGTTATAATATTATGTATCGTATCGTATTGTATCGTTTATTTATAACATAATGCACATTTTACAATAAAATATCTTAAAAATATAATAGCCGACCGTTGCTCTTTTGCCTGAACTATGTTGAACCTGTGTTTCAGGCTATAAAACTTACGTATAATAATAATAAATTAACAATACGTTACATTTCAAGTTATGCAGCGAGCAATATTTGATTATCCCTGCTTTTCATTCAAACTGTTTTTTTAAACCGTCCGTTTTTCAGGTATTAAGTATCAATTCAAAGATAAAGTAAAATTAATTCTAAAAAAAGAAAAAAACTGTTGTCTAGATGCGCGAATAAAATTGTACAGAAGTGCAGATTATTTTTCTTTTGTTTAAATTGTACAGAAGTGCTGATTATTTTTCTTTTGTTTAAATTGTACAGAAGTGCTGATTATTTTTCTTTTGTTTAAATTGTACAGAAGTGCTGATTATTTTTCTTTTGTTTAGTTATGATTTAACACTAACCTAAACTATCTAATTAAACTGTATTTTGGAACCAACTCAAAATGCTGGACTAAAAGAGTTTTTTTATTTTTGCTTTTCAGTTCATTATTTCGTCAGAAACAGAAGAATTAGAATCATTTATTTATAAAACATAGGTAATAATTACACGCAAGATCTTAAAAAATAGGTAGTGTGCTATGTTTTACCAACTGACAAACAAATTATAAAAAAAAAACTATTTTACGAATGGGTACACTATTAAATTAAAATATAAATATATTACAATATTTGAATACCAGATTTATTAACACTCGCACGCAAGCAAAATATTATTAACATTAACATTAGAAACGGGCATTTTTATCATGTTTTCTGTTTGTTGGGAGTTTCCGATATTACAATTTTATTTAAATTTTATTATTCATAATCAATTTCATTTCATGTCAAAATCTAAAGTCTATTCAATTCGAAAAAAGTGTTAGTCCCACATTACCCCGATCCCAGTTGACCCCGTCCCGGTAGACCCCGATTTATTTTTCTATAGAAACTCGTTTAAAAGTCAATTGACCTCAAAAGTAACGTCAGCAGATAATTTGTTAAATACAATTTTATTATATAATAATTCGGTTGCTGTGTTCGGCATAATCTACCAAAATGTTAGTTCTGAATTTTTGAGGTATATCAATATCTATAAAAAGCTCTACTACTGAACATAAGGTACTGGGTTTGATTCCCGGGTCGAGCAGACTGTAAAGTTTATCCATCTGGAAATTCTCAATAGCAGCGTAGCTCGGAGTCTGGAGTTATGGCCGATTGCTGGCAACATGGGACTTGTGAAATGTGGCTCTACTATATGTGCACCTCTGCATAACCCTTTGGGAAATGCGAGCGTGATGTTATGTTTGTGTGTGAGTTACTTTCAATAATATTTATTTGACATTGAAGATTGCACAATTTATCTAATGGTCAAATACCTTTGGTATGGCATTGAATTTAATAAATATCACGGTTTTTGTTTTTAATCATTTATCATTTCACAATTGTGATAGTTGTCTGCCTCGGTCTCAGTCCTGGGTTCGATACTCGGTTAGAACAAAGTATTATTTAGTTATTTTTGTGTTAAAATTCTCAGTGACAGCTTAGATTCAGGAAAATTGACCGTTTACTAGAGTCTAGCAGTAGCCTGCCGCTTCGTCCCCTTTTCTTGTGCGGAGCCCTAATTCTTTTTCTAACAAAATCTGTCCAGCTGTTTCAGAGATTAGTCGAACAGACAGACAGATTTAAAAAAATTGCAACTCGACAGTTAGTTGTATGAAAAATTCGATCTGATTATATTATGATTGGCGTTGAAAACATTTTAATACTGAATCAAGTTATGATTATTTAAGACGATGTATTACTTACAATTTCAAAAAACTATTTGTACTTACTACCAAATAGGCACATGACATACTTTTAGGTATATTATTAAAATTATGAATCTTGTAAACAAACGAATGACTGTTTAATTTATTTTTGTAATTATTTCTCTACACATGCAACGAACATCCGTTGGATTCATTAAAATGGGATGAGATAAGCTTTAAGTTATCGACCGAATCAAGTTATTTTGCTATTTAATCAAAAATCTTAAAACTGACAGATACGAACAGTCTAAACCGCAAGGTCTATAAGCCTGTTATTTTGTAAAAGCCTTGTAACAAAGATGATAATATTAAACTAACTTCTGCCAGCTTCTACGCCCGCGTCAAAAGCATTTTCTTTTCCCAAGGGAACATTATACTGCGATGGAGAGCAGCCTATGTGCTATTACAGACTATAATCTAAATCTGTGCCTAATTCCTAATATTAGTATAGATTTGAAATTCTTTGTTCAGATATCTCTGGTTAGATTTTTGCTAATTAATAATAATGTGGTTTTATAAAGTAAGGAAGAAAGAAAACGTTTTAATTGTCACTGAAATTGACAGACTGTCATAGCATTTTTAAAAGAAATGAGTTTCAAAATATTGCTCATTATGGTAATGTTCAGGCGTATATATTCCTCAATATTAACAGAGTACTGGCCGTGCGCCCGCTCGGAGCCAGAATATCAATACTGAACTTCTTTTGGACAGTTTGGTTTGCAAAATATTTTTGATTTACTTACGCTATTTCAGTTATGAAGCAATTATAGCCATCATTTTTTCTATCTAAAAATATTTTTAAACATTCTAGTCGTTTTGGAGCTCAAACTAGCGAAATAGTACCGTGTTATTAATTATTTTTAACCCCCGATGGAAAAAGAGGGGTGTTATAAGTTTGAGGTGTGTTGCTGTGTATCTGTGTATCTGTGTGTCTATATGGCATCACAGCGCCTCAACGGATGAACCGATTTTGATTTAGTTTTTTTGTTTGAAAGGTGATTGTGTCGAGAGTGTTCTTAGCTATGTTTGAATAAAATCGGTTCAGCCGTTCAAAAGTTATGGGCGTTTTACTGTTTGAATCGGGATGTTTTCGGAAGATAAATGTGTCGGGGGTTTTTTTAAATTTTGAAATTTTACTTGTTTAAACAAAAATTTAGTTATTCGAAAAAAAACATGTTTCACAAATAATGTACATGAGTGAATAAAAAAACATATATATATTTTCAAACCTTTTAACCTTGCCGTTACTATGGAGTATGCTTTAGAAAGTAACCGTTTTACGCCACAAAAGCGGTGGAAGGCCCTTATCTTGCTGTTAACATTATTACATGTTCTAACATAATTATTTGAAAATAACTCAATGTATGAGTTTACGCACTGAAAATTATGATGTAATTAGTGCAAAATTAGGTGTGATTTCGTACATTTCACGTGTACCTTATATTTGCACACAACAATGCCGACATAGAAACAAATTTAAGTAAGCACTAATTAGTTGTATCTGCCTCTATGGTCTAGTGGTTGCAAGCACTTCTGAGAGAAAGAAAAATATTTATTTGTGACCCGCACAGGACACAGGCAATAAGGCTCACCCCCTATTACATGGAATATTACATGGAAGTGACATTCTAACATCGAAAGCGTCGCGATAGCGATTCGAAAAAGACAAAAATATATGCGACTAGCTGACCCCCGCGGCTTCCCTCCCGTCAAAATTATAGCCTATGTTACTCGGGAATAATGTGGCTATCCATAGGTGAAAGAATTTTTGAAATCGGTCCAGTAGTTTCGGAGCCTATTCGGTACAAACAAAAAAATATTTCCTCTTTATAATATTGGTATAGATTGGCAAGTCCTATCGAAATGTCACGTGATCAATCCCGCACATTTTGGCATTTCGGCCATCGCCATCGCCGACGTCAATTGACACTTGTCTAGAGCCTCTGGTGAAATTTGGATGTTAAAAATACTAGTGGACGCCTCGCGGTTTCACCTGCGTTGCTCCCGTTCCCGTGGGAATACAGGGATAAGAAGTATCCCATGTCACCCGGTGATAGTGTAGCTTCCCAACGGTGAAAGAATTTTTGAAATCGATCCAGTAGTTTTCAAGTTTATTCGTTACATACGAAAACACAAATCTTTCCTCTTTATAATATTACTTACTAGCTGTCCCACGCGGCTTCGCTCCCGTCAACTGACTACGCAGCGCACGCAACGAAAGCTCTCAAAAAGGATTAATTTCTCACGTGTTTGCAACATTTTTCTTTTATGCACCGCTCCTATTGGTCGTAGCGTGATGTTATGCCTATAACCTTCCTCGATAAATGGACTATCCAACACAAAAATAATTTTCAATTCCAACCAGTAGTTCCTCAGATTAGCGCATTCAAACAAACAAACTCTTCAGCTTTATAATATTAGTATAGATTATAGTATAGAAGTATAGATAAGTGCGCCTCTGTCTAACCCTTCGAGTAATACAGGCGTGATGGTATGATAATTAATGAATATGGAATTACAAGTTGTGCCCCGTGGTTTCACTCGCTCGCTGTAGTATTATTTAGTTTTCATTTTTTTTATTTTTTTATTTTTTTTATTTGAGATTGGTTTGCTCTTGACTCTAGTCTAAGTCATAGGTGACAGAGACAGAGTCGACGATGGAGTGAGCTTACCCAGAAGGAGCCTGTTTACTCTAACTTTGAAGAGATTCGGGTTGAATGCGTTCGGAAACACAGATGCAGGTAGTGAGTTCCATTCATTCGCTGTGCGCATTATGAAGGATGTTTGGAAGCGCTTGGTGCGAATTGGTGGAATGGCAACAAGGTAAGGATGGTAACTTGCAGTGCGTCTAGATGTCCGATGGTAGAAGGGGGCTGGTGGGATGAGGTCGTGGAGTTCTTGAGCACACTCACCGAAATACAGTCTGTAGAAGACCGACAAGCAGAGAGAGAGAGTTTAGAGTTCATACTGATTTGGAGGTGGGTGGAACTGGGTGTAAAGTCCCACAACCTCCATTGAAAAGGGAAGATCCTCCGACCAGACTTGTATAGTGACTGGTGGACAACTGCTCGACAGTTGTTGTCGCCTGTCGGACTCCTATTTACGTTCGAATCTCGCCGAAAACTTTAACTTGTGCGATGCATTTGTCATTAGTTCAAAGGTTGTGGCGTTGAAGCCGCTACAATAATTTTATTTCAAAGAGCCGTAGCGGATATCAAATAACCTAAAAGTTTAATTTAGTCTTGTTATTTTTTTTTACCTTTGTATAGATTCTTTTACCGATTATTTTGTGAACATTGTAGGTCTTCTAGATGTTAGTTAACATTTGTTAACTTTTTATATATTGTATAATACGTATTGCCAAGCCTACGTTGTCCCCCCATAGTACTAATGCTGTAACATGGAAATATTGTAAAACCAAACCATTTTTTAAAAGAGTAACCATGGGGTTTCTTGCCGGTTCTTCTCCATAGGAAACGACCAACCCGAACCGTGCACCTTTTGTCGACGTTTTATAAGTGCCCATGTAGGCTGACGATTTTTTTAAATAAGAGTATTGTATTCGGTGCATTCTCTCTTCACTGACTGATATTTTCTTCGACGACGACTGTCTGCCTATGCCCTGAAAGTTTCAATACACAATCTTACATTACTCAACATATTAGACCAATTAGTACCTTTCTCGCAGTTCTGGGTTTTACCCGTTATCATATTAGTCATACGTATATTTCGACACCTGTCCACCTTGGAGGATGAGTAGAAAGTTCAGCGGTTACCCAATTGTTTCGGTAAAAAGATAGTTATGTTTTTTGAGAAGGTCATGCAGAATTATTAAACCGCGAGGTAAACCGGTGTTAAGACTAAATTAATCACCGGTCAGGGCTAGACCATGTGAATTAGAAAGATAGGTACACGAGGCTGGAGTTTTGTAAGTCTTTGGCAAAATCCAATTCAGTTTGAAGGACCTCTACTCGACTTAGGCGAAACAACGGAAAATTCCTTTAATTAGTATCATTATGCCTGTGTTTCCCGAAGGGGTAGGCAGAGGTGCACATACACATTTCATCAGTTATGTTTAAAGCCCTATTTAATAGCGGGCGAACCCAAAAACTTTTTAACAAAAAAAAAATAACACTAAAAAGTAAAATGAAAATGTTTATCACAAAAAAAAATACTGACGTCTAAAGCAAAACACTACAAATCGAAAAAGAGCTTTGTTTTCCGAATTTGGTGTCAAAAAATAAAAAAACAATAGGTACCAAAGACACCGACTTTTTCGCTTTGTAGTGTGTTGATTTTGAATCGGTTTAACTTTTTTGTTAAACATATTTTCATTTTACTCTTTTTAGTGTAGGTATATACCTCATATTTCCATGAAAATCATTTAAAGCCAGAGTACATCTTATTTTAATTCCAATAAGCTTAAACACGACTAGGATACATTGTTTTATTACGGAGTTCCAGTTCCTACCTTCCGGCTTTATCATCAGATCAGTTCGACCATTTATTTATATTTATTTGCTTCAACATAATCGCTTAACTATTCGAGATATCTTATACAAATGGCATATATACTTATTAAGGAGTTCCAGTGGTCATCTGTGGTCTTCTTCATCAGTTCCACTTCTCCAAATGATACTTTCTGAGAGCAAATGCTTGCCGTTTTATTGAAAATACCAGAATCGGTACTTGTCAGCCAGTAATATTTGAGGAGTTCCCTTGATTTCCATGAGATCCCATCATCAGATTTTGATTTGGTGACAATGGCACCACCTCAAGAGTATACACCCATTAAAACAAAAAAAAAATAATTGCAAATCCATACAAAACACGATTGACGACGA
Source organism: Orthosia cruda (assembly GCA_964057195.1). NCBI lineage: Eukaryota > Metazoa > Arthropoda > Insecta > Lepidoptera > Noctuidae > Orthosia > Orthosia cruda. Next base: position 6,300,755 of record OZ059852.1, on the reverse strand, counting down.
CACGACTTTTTCCATATATGATTGTGATATGCACGAATATAAATAAATATAAAATATATACATCCGAATTGAGAACCCTCTCATTTTTGGGATGTCAGTTGGTTAATAAGTTGTAATATAACTGTCAATTTGATGATTATTTTATTTATTTATTTCAGACATAATTCCAATCCATAGTCATAAAAAAAAAACAAATTATACACAGATAAAAACCTGAAATGAAATTAATGAATAATTAAATATAAATAGTCAAAAACTCATAAAAAGTAATAAATAATTGAGTACTGGAGTTGAGTTAGAGGACATGACTTGGAATATGATAATTTAGTTCAATCCAATTATTATTGTCATTATACTGGGTTATAGTAGCACTGCCTGAAGTTGTCAAAAAATAAAAGGCCCCTTTTGACAGCTATAAAAATACTTAATAATAATTAAACTTGATGCTTGCGAATAATACTCTTTGTTATACTGTAAGGGTAACATAGTAATACTAGGATTATTAATTTGATTGTTCAATTTCTTACGTAGAAAGTTATCGCAGCATGTAAAATGAGAAATGTCAACGGACTTCTTAGATTGTGACGACTACAAAATGAAAAAAAAAAAATACTTTTTGCAAAAAAATACTACCGACTTCCAAATACGGTGTCTTTCGTAGGTACCATTTTTTTGCGTTATGGACACCGACTTCAAAAAATTAAGTTATTTTTCACTTTGTAATTTTGTATTTGGAAGTCGGTAGTATTTTTTTGCATTTTTTATTTTTATTTTTCTCTTTTTAGTTGTACGTACCTAATAGGCAAGTTAGTAAGGGAACTATTTGGCCAGAATAGATTTCATGAAACTTGAACATAACCGGTGAAATGAGAGACCTGCTTACCCCTTAAGAGCGAACTGGCGTGATGTTATGTTATGAAATGTTATAAACAACAAACAGACATGCGATTGCAGCAATCCCGAGAGATTTGACGTTATTTATTGAAGAGTTCTGTTGTATATCTCCGAAGTTCTTCATCAGATATTCACCAAATTAAAATTGGACCAATTTCGGAACATACTTTTTCAAAAAAAAAAAGAATTTTCAAAATCGGTCCACAATTGACGGAGTAATCGGTGAACAAACACAAAAAAAAAACAAACATGAAGTCGAACATAGAACCTCCTCCTTTTTGGGAAGTCGGTTAATTACCTAATTATTTTCATTCAACTGATAAAACACGACTCACTGAATATGCTATCATGGATACCGTAACCATTTATATTTTTGCCCCACGATACCGCATAAGTTTGTAAAAAAAAGCGCTTCAAATGTCAACCGAGTTGTTAACCCTTTCGGTATGGTCACGCTCAGCGCAATTTGTGATTGTATTTTGTTTTTTACTCTTGTTCTCTTTTATTTACTCTGTGTTTGTTACTGTTAAGTTGTATCTCAGTCAAATAAAGTCGTTTTTCTATGCTTTCTAACCGAGACTCGCGAACTGGAAGTCGTTGCGTTGGAAGGCCTCCCACTAGGTGGACCGATGACCTCTTGAAGGTTGCGGGGATCCGCTGGATGCGAGACACACGGAACCGGTCAAAGTGACGACGCTTGGAGGAGGCCTATGTCCAGCAGTGGATGTCTTTCGGCTGATATGATGATGATAATGATGAAACTCATAGATTCTTAATTACTGGTCGCTAATGATCTTTGGTATTTTAAGTTTGATACTCAGGGGTCAATCGCTATGCTAAGTCAAACTGGAATTTGCCTATAACACACCTGCATAGAATCGCGAATTCACTTGTTGTAACAATGTTGTAACAATTCATGTCATAATCTTACTAAGTACCTATTTTAATCATAACAATATAATATGTACTTTCTATGTTAATCTTGAACATTGCCAACAAAGGTGAAGGCAAATATCGCGAGGAAACCTAAGGCCTTATTGCGTAAGTGAATTCGGCAAGGCAAAGGGCAAATAGTATGAACAATCAAATTCGAGATGAAAGACTCGATGTGGATTTCAATCTGTGATTGGTGCTTCTGGACTTATCTATACTAATATTATAAAACTGCAGAGGGTTTGTTTGTTTTAACGCGCTAATCTCAGGAACTACAGGTTGGAATTGAAAATTATTTTTATGTTGGATAGTCCAATTATCGAGGAAGGTGATAGGCAATATAACATCACGCTACGACCAATTGGAACGGAGCATAAATGAAAAAATTGCAAAAACGGGCACAATAATTCCTTTTTGAGTGCTTCCGTTGCGTGCGCCGCGTAATCTGTTTAAGTTACGCAACAATCATGTATGTAGTGTAGGGTAGGGAGGGTAAATGGGTAGGTAGATAGCCAGTTGACGGGAGCGAAGGACAGGTAGTAGTTAATATAAGTTTGAAATCGCCAACCCATCTTAAGCAATTGTGGTGATTAATGCTTGCGCATCTCAGTATGAGAAGAGGCTTTTGCCTTGCAGTGGACAGTAACAGTCTGATATCTATACTTCTATAATAATATTATAAGAGGAAAGATTTCGTTTGTAACGACTAAACTTAAAAGCTACTGGACTGGTTTCAAAAATTCTTTCACCGTTGGGGAGCTACACTTTCCCCGGGTGATATAGGCTACTAGACGGGTGAAACCGCGAGGCGTCCGCTAGTTATTAATATTTATGTCCTAATCTCTAGATCCCTTTACGGGTGGTACCTCTGATGATTATCATTATATAAGACATATTATTCTGGGCTAAAATTTATTACAGCAATTCCCTGAGGTATTGCGCATTAGCGTGAAGATTTCAAGATTACACTTAATTAAAAATAATTGTATTAAGTTAACATGACGTATATCAACGTTACAATGTAGAAATGACGTAGTCGAGTGATTTCTGTTACCTCATGTCATTTAACATTAAAACAAAGAACAAGTAAAACTTAATAACCGGCCATGTGCGAGTCGAACTTGCGCACGAAGGGTTCCGTACCATTATAGCAAAAAACGGCACAATAAATTGTTGTATGGGAGCCCTACTTAAATGATTTTTATTCTGTTTTTAGTATTTGTTGTTTTTCCAAATCGGTCCAGGCGTCTTTGAGTAATCGGGGAAAACACATTAAAAAAAAGATTCCAGCGAATTAAGAACCTCCTCCTTTTTTGAAGTCGGTTAATAAATAGAAAGGGTTAGGCAGAGGTTCTATCCAACAAGTTAAGTATAAGTTCTATGTAACATTTATGTATAAGTTCATTGCCATCAATAGCAATAGAATGAATTCATGGCAATATCTACTCCGGAGTCTGGAATCCATGCTCCTGCAACTGATGAATTCCAGACAGAATAAGCAAATAACAGTTTGCCCAACACGGGAATCAAACGTTGAACTCTCAGCAGTTGCGTATAAAAAAAATAAACAAGGAAGAATAGCCAGGCTACTTTTATGCAATAAAACTACTTAATGTTCTACAATAGAACACGTATGATACATATTATTACACTTCACACTCGCATAGGCTCAGTAACGCAAGTCCGCATACTTGCAGCTCATTAGGTATGCGGATTGCGTTCCCGCCGCACAAGGTTAGTGAAATGGGGCGTCGGTCCGATTCCGAGCCGCTACCGGCGAATATTTCGTGTGTAATATCGGACTATTGAATCTTGTTGTTATTTGAATAGGTATAAATTGATCTAAACTAATACTGTATAGAGGTTTGTTTTTAGGGTTCCGTACCCAAAGGGTAAAAACGGGACCCTACTGAGACTCCGCGGTCCATCTGTCTGTCTGTCTGTCACCAGGCTGCGTCTCGTGAACCGTGATAGCTAGACAGTTGAAATTTACACAGATGATGTATTTCTATTGCCGCTATAATAATGAATACTAAAAACGGAATAAAATAATTATTTAAGTGGGTCTCCCATACAACAAACGTGATTTTATTGCCATTTTTTGCGATAACTGTACGGAACCCTACGTGTGCGAGTCCGACTCGCACTTGGCCGGTTTCTTATGTTTGTGAATCTCTCTTCTTGTTCGTTGTCTTCATTACTGAAGGCCGCCCGTCTTTGAAAGCTTTCACGGTGTCATTGACGAGCTGCTTCCATGTCACTCTGTCTTCGGCTCTTCTCAGGGCAGTGGTCACCGTGAGTCCTGCAATCGCCCTGGTCTGGTCTGACCACCGAGTGGGTAAGCGTCCGCGTACCTTTTGCCCATGCAGTCTTCCCACAACGAAAAAATTCTCCAGGTTATCTGGTTGTCTCCGGGCGAAGTGATCAAAAGAGTTTTTGGTAGCAGATCGTGGAGAGTATTTTGAAGTTCAACTGATCGAGAATGGACTTATGGACGTATATTGTTTCAATAAATCAATATTTTATTTTTATTTAACATAGGCCTACATGGGCACTTGTAAAGCGTCGACAAAAGGTGCACGGTTCGGGTTGGTCGTTTCCTATGTAGAAGAACCGGCAAGAAACTCCATGGTTACTATTTTAAAATTGGTTTGGTTTTACAATATTTCCTTGTTACAGCATTAGTACTTAGGTATGGGGGGACAAGTAGGCCCGACAATAAGCCGTAAGAAACTAAAAAAATAATATAATATATAAAAAAGTTAACAAATGTTAACTAGCATCTAGAAGGAAAGAAGACAATGTTCACACATTCACAAAACAATCGGTAAAAGAATCTATACAAAAGTAAAAAAAAAGAAGTATAACAAGACTAAATTTAACATGTGGCACAAATGTTGTTATCAGTGTTGTAACTATTCTTAGTAAAGGGATTGCAAAACAAAGATGATTGAAAACCACTGTAAAAAGTCTAATTAAAAGAAGAAAAAAAAAAATTGGTATGGAGAATAAATAGTTAGAGACATCCACATATTTATTTGTGACGTTTACGAGTTACCAGGGAAGCTGCATGCGCAGAAGGAGCTAAAACCATTCTTTTTATCTATAACGTAGTCCTTGATTTTTAACCCCTGCCGGAAAAAGAGGAGTGTTATAAGTTTGAGGTGTGTTGCTGTGTATATGTGTGTCTGTCCGTGGCATCATAGCGCCTAAACGGATGAACCGATTTTGATTTAGTTTTTTTTTGTTTGAAAGGTAATTTTGTCGAGAGTGCTCTTAGCTATATTTGAATATAATAGGTTCAGGTTCAAATAGGTTAAGTTATGGGCGTTTTACTGTTTTAATCGGGATGTTTTCGCATGATAAATGTGTCGGAGGTTTTTTAAATTATGAAATTTTACTTGTATAATATGCTTTTTTAATAAGGACACTGTTGATGTAGTTTTTGAACTTGCCATAGGTCAGTTCTATAACTGACTTTGGCAACTTGTTATAAAAGCGTATACTGTTTATAAGAAAAGACTTGCTAGTTTTCGTTAACTTGAATTTGGGTATTACAATTTAAATTATGAAAGTCGCTTCTAGTTTTGAAAAGCCCTCGCGTAGTTTTGAAAAGCCCTCGCGTAGTTTTGAAAAGCCATCGCGTAGTTTTGAAAAGCCCTCGCGTAGTTTTGAAAAGCCCTCGCGTAGTTTTGAAAAGACAGTTTATTATGATCCCATCGTTGTGGTTCCAGCCTCTGAATGTGTCCAGCTCATCTCCATTTACGTTTGAGAACCTGCCTAAAAACGTCAAAAGATCTTGGCAAGACAAGACTCTGTAGGCCATACAAGTATTTTTTTTCGTGCGGAATTAAACTCGCGCAACAGCCAATCTCTCAACTACCAACCGTCAAAACTGGCAAAAAAAATTACGATCAACTATTTATTGTTGCACATCTGCATACCTGATCGGGGAATTTGGCGTGATGTTATACCGGAACAAAGAAGGAGGTTACGACAACCTTGTTCTTGAGTAGTGAACAATATTTTAGGCTAATAAAAGTGTACACCCACGTGTGGCTTTGATTTTGCGTATTTGAGCTGTTTTATTACAAAATCAATGTCAAAGGTAGGTAATAACTGTTTCAGAAAACAGACGCTCTGTGTCACCTACCTTGTTAAGGCGTATACAATTTTCCCAATGTTAACGCGGTACTGGCCGTGCGTCCGCTCGGTGCTGAATATCAATATTGGACCTCCTTTTGGACAGTTTTGATTACAAAATATTTTTTTGATTTACATATCCTATTTAGGTTAAGATGAAATTCTAACTATCAATTTTTCTGTGTAAAAATATTTTGAAACATCCAAGTCGTTATGGAGGAGTAAGCAAACGAAGCGAAAATATATCGTGTTGTTAATATTTTTCAAAGAAAAAGTTAAAGTAAAAAACTGGCCAAGTGCAAGTCGGACACGTGCACTGAGGGTTCCGTACAAACAGCTACATTCACCAAAATAATTAAAACATTACTGAAGTTACTAAACTATGAGGACCCCGAACATTTCTCAAACGATAACATAAACAGAATTGAGGGACAAAATTATCTTTGCCGTTGGCAAACTGTAGTCCCCCTTTTATTTACAACGCGACTGGAATGGAAATTACGTTATTTTCTTACTCCTCCACTGTTCTATTCTGATTCATTTCGTTGCGGGATTGAAAATAGTGAATCTTTTCTCCGGCACTCGTCAAGCTGCAGTTATTATACTTCATGCAACATGAAAATATCTACAGCATTCTATACCAAGGCTGTTGATTCTGGCTTTCAGGAGTAGCAGTGGTTTGAAATAGTGTGGCGGGTTTGTTCCAAAAAATAACTGTAAACTCCCAGAACAGCAGCAGGGGTTTAGTATCGAAATATACCTACTTTCAGAGCACAAATACTTGAACTCTAAAAACAAATCTATATACAAATACAAAAGGGAGACTACGTGACAAGAGCCCGACGTATGATGTCATTAATGCTGTCATTGTCACTCTAAAAATAAATATTTCATCAAAAAAATATATAATTATCTTTCATCAAAACATGCGCAGAATTTAAACCCAGATAATATCATCATCATTGTTTCATGTGAAAAACATTATTTCATTGTTTTAATTCAGTTATTTATTTTTTTATCCAGTTTCGTAACCTTCAAACTGAATAATAGGCCTTTGTAAATAAATAATTAAATTCATTTAGTTTCAAGTGTATGTAATTATTTAAATTAATTTAAAAATAGATTGTTTTCATTTCTTATTTTATTAAATCCTCTTAAAAAACTACAAAGTGAAAAATTACTTCAATTTCGGCAGTCGGTATTTCTGGTTTCGTTTCTTTTTTCTTTTGTTTTGTTCTCTGTGGAGAATTTGAATGAAGAATCTTCTAATAATTATTTATACTAATCATATGGTCCAAAAGTTTGTCTGTATGTGACTAGCTTGTACTGCATATGTCAAATTTTTACCATAATAGTGCGCTTGACTATAGTTCCACGGACGCACTATTTCACAAGACTGAAGCTGTTTTAATTGGAACTCGTAGTATTTTTGTTAAAAAACTTTTTCTTTCTTAAGTGTTTACTTTTGCTTGATACAAAATCATATGCCGTGATATTTTTATTTAAGAATTACTTTTCAGCCTATTTTTTTACTTTTGATGGCTCAAAAAATAATGATTTAGCGATGAACTAATGCGATATCGATTCGATTACAATAACAACGTAACAATCGACTTTATTAATAAATAAATTTTAAACGATGTAACACATAATAATATATGATAATTTTATTATTATTATTATGTTACAAATAATCAATTTACAATGCGTTATTTACTGCTACGTTAATTTAATTTAACTGTGAATATTAAATAATCGGAATAACGGAACGATAAAGCAAGTTCACTAGTGTAGGCGTCCATGAAGTATAGCATTTTATTGTCTTTGGTTCATCGTCAGCCTTTAATATCTCACTGTTATAACACAGTCCTGCCTATGGTTGCCTGTTACTAATTGAATCTGTCAAAAAAGAAAGGTTTTTTTATTTAATTTAATTATTATATACTTTATTGTACACCAAGATAAAAACAATAACACATAAGGAAACCTTAAAATAAAAATAAAACATACAACAGGCGGCCTTATCGCGTTCTGCGATCTCTTCCTTTACTGAAGGAAGTTTTACTGAAGTGATAACCAGCTTGTTTTGCTGTGTTCCTGTTTCAAGGGTGCCTAGTGCAAAGTGGTACCCGATGTAAGGCACTTGTCCTAATGCCGACGATTAGCGACAATAAGGCTAGCAATTAAAAAAGTGTTCTGCTCGCCAAGAATTTATGTCTTACCTTGTTGATCTAATTGCAGTGTAGTTCTTCTAGAAATACAAAAACAAAACACTACAAAGCGAAAAATAAATTTCTTTTCGGAAGTCGGTGTTTTTGGTACCTATATTTTTTCGTTTTTGACACCAACTGCCGAAAAGAAAGAAATTTTTCGCTTCTAAGTGTTTTGTTTTGGAAGTTGGTTCAATTTTCTTTTTACCCGGCAGCAAGGAAAGGGCTATGTTTTTCGCGTGTATCTTGTATGTATGTATTTTTGTATGTAAGTAATATTCTTTATTACCTCATATCTTGCAAACCGCTAGATGGATTTTTATAATTAATACGTCCTTAGATAGGGCTTGGCCGCCCAAGTGTTCTTAGATAAGTGACGTTAAAAAAAAACAAAAATGGCGGCTTTTGTGCGCCATATTGGGGGCGACTCAATATTTTTTTTCTTCGAAACCCATCGAGGGGGGTATCAAAATGAAGGATTTTTAAAGGTGATTAAAAAAATATATACCACTTATATGTGTAAATGCGATTCGAAAAAAAAAAAGTTAACTAAAATGTTGTAAATAAAAAAAGTTAATTTAAAAATCAAAAACCCGACTGTGATCTAAAAAGCTGTAAACAAGTAGAAAATCATGCTGTGCAGTCGGAGGATACATATTCGCGAGCTGGCTGACCACCTGATCCTCCGACTGCACAGCATGATTTTCTACTTGTTTACATCTTTTTAGTTCGCAGTCGGGTTTTTGATTTTTAAATTAACTTTTTTCTCGTTTTTGTTTTGGTTCCTTATATTACCATGAAAATACGCATTCTCAAGGATAATTCAAATACTACTTGTCAGATCAGACATAAATAGGACCACAGCAGAAGCACCAGCTTTCAAATATTTTTATTTTATTTAAAATTGTATCACCCAGTAAAAAAATTGAGGTAAAACATATAAAAATATAGTCAAATTGAGAACCACCTCCTTTTTGAAGTCGGTTAATAATTGTTATGGTTTGTTCGTAACTCTAACCCTGAGCGGAATTGGAGTTATCTTACCAACAGTACGAACAGAATTCGAAAATCAAACAACTGTCAAAAAATCCAACATGGCCGCTCTAAATACAAACAGAAAATGCGTTTACGAACCCACCTCTCTCTTTGGCGTGCCGAAATAACACATAATTATTATACGTTACTGGTTCAAGTTCAAGAATACATTATGTAAGACACCGGGTTTCACCGTTCTTTCGTAATATTACACCGGTACGCCCGGTACGTTGCTGTAAGGCCTGGCTAACCGATTATAAAGCGGCCTATAATATTAAGGCTGTAATTTTGGAGTGGTTTATGATCCATAGTGTTGGGTGGTATGGGCCATGTTTCGGCCCTAGGAGACCATGACATAATAATTGAAACCTAATTGGTAAGCGATGATGTGGTCGACGATGAAGCACGCTTACCTAGATAATCCTAGACAAGCGTGCCTATTCACTTTTGACTTAAATACCTCTAGGTTGTAGCTATCAGGAAACAAAGACTCCGGCAGGGAATTCAACTTATTAGCTGAAAGATAAAAATGAATATCATACTTTGATGTTTGAAACCGTGTATCGAACTAATATTGGACTTACCTAAGTATTTTTAATTTAACCTCAACATTAAATTATACTAATGTCTTGTTTAAAAATATCTGATTTAGGTATGTTTGGTGATTTTTAATTTTCACGTAAATGAATTACAGTATTCTTATACGTATTGTCGTCGTGTAGTTAGACGTATCCATTAGTACCTAAGTAAGTGCATCACCCGAGCGTCATATTTGACGAAAATAATCATTTCTTTCATTCAAGCACTATTTTCAATGAGATTTTTTATATATTTGAACTTAGTTTATAAATAACTAGCTGAACCAACCATTCAACATGGTATTTATACAATCATGCCTATAATATACCTCGAAGGATAAGACTGAGTTCCATGCCGTGATCTTACGTAGAAGGTCAATAACCCTCACCACAGGACAGTAAGATATGAAACTAAGACAGAACTGTTATCAGCTGGAATAGTATCCAAGTGCCCACGATTAGCAGTTACACTTACGATAACTATCCAAAAGTATTACCTAGGCAACTTTCATCATCTTAGCAGAAAAACGTCCACGGCTAGACATAGGCCTCCCCCAATTCTCACCACATCGATCGTCCTTTGCGTCTTGCATCCAGCGAATTCCTATGGCCTTAACCAGGTGTAATCAATCTAGGCAGATTTGCTTAACCTTAATGGACGATCTTGAATTTAAATCCAAATTTATGTCATTGAGGTCATGCAAAACAAAAGTGGACCAAGAGTTGAACCCTGCATAAATCCATACTAACTCAACGAAATTTTCGCGATGATCAGCTTTCTGTTTTCTTTTATAAGCCCCAAACGGACAAGAGGTTTTTTTATTAACGGTAGGCTCGTGTTTGACCGCTATCTCTCTTACCTGATGGTAAGCGATAATGTGGTCGACGGTTGAGCATGCTTGCCTAGAAATAACCGAATCACTATTGACTTAAAGACTTCCAGGTGTTAGCTATCAGAATACACAGACTCCGCAGGGAATTCCACTCCTTAGCTTACGCACAATGAAAGTATTAAAAAAACTTTTTGCAAAAAAATACTACCGACTTCCAAATACAAAACTACAAAGTGAAAAATAACTTAATTTTTTGAAGTCGGTGTCTTTCGTAGGTACCATTTTTTTGCGTTATGGACACCGACTTCAAAAAATTAAGTTATTTTACGTTTTGTAGTTTTGTATTTGGAAGTCGGTAGTATTTTTTGCCAATTTTTTTTTTATTTTTCTCTTTTTAGTTTTACGTACCTAATAGGCAAGTTAGTAAGGAACTTTAACGCCAAAATAGATTTTATGAAACATGAACATATCCGGCGAAATGAGAGATCTACGTACCCTTTAAGAGCGTACTGGCGTGATGTTATGTTATGAAATGGTATAAACAATAAAAAGAAATGCGATTGCAGCAATCCCGAGAGATTTGCCGTTATTTGTTGAAGAGTTCTGTTGTATATCTCCGAAGTTCTTCATCAGATCTTCACCAAATTAAAATGCGACCAATTTCGGAACATATGTTTTCAAACAAAAAAAGAATTATCAAAATCGGTCCACAATTGACGGAGTAATCGGTGAAAAAAAACAAAAAAAAAAACGTGTAGTCGAACATAGAACCTCCTCCTTTTTGGGAAGTCGGTTAAAAAGAGGTCATTCATTCGTCACTGACCTTAGTAAAGCATTTGTTTTCGATCAGTGGGTGCATTTGAAGCTAGGTAGTTTAGGAAGCCAGTGAGCTCCATCATGTCTATGAAATAACATAACGACATCACTCCTGTAGTCCCTGAGGAGATGGGCAGAGTTGCATTTATAGTACATATTTCACCAGTTATGTTAAAGCTCCATGTAATAGGGCCTATTGCCATCAGCTAGTCCAGACTCCAGACTGCTAATAAGAAATTTCAAATGGAATACCCTAATAACACTTTGCTCGGCCTGGGAATCGATTCCAGGGCCTTGATCCCAGCAGTAGCGTTTGCAACCACTAGAAGAACGAAGCAGATCCACTAAGAAATAACATGGTTTTATATCTGCGATGTCACATGCCAGTAGGTAATGCTTCCGCTAGCCTTTCCTGTTTTCTCTTACATTATAATTATTGTGTTAGGCTGTGACTATACGTCGAGAAAACGAAATAGATTAAAATCGTCACAATATATTTATACCTATATATATTTTTCTTTTTTTTTTACATATTTCGTTTTCTCTCTCTATAGTCGTTTCATTTATATTGGGCCTTGGACTTTACAGGCACACAACGGTATCTGACAAACCTTTATGTATCTTTGTATAGATATTATTCTTGATTAGGGTAGTATAGGAGTACCACAACTAAATAGAAAAAATAAAAAGTTTTTACACAAAATAAACGGTCGTTAGTTTCGGAAATCGGTGGCGAAATTCGAAAAAGCAGTATGAAAGTTCCGACTTTGTTTTGTATTTATATTTTGTAAAATAATATCATTACGTTCTAATTATATAAAAAAAATAATAGAGCAAGAAAAATTACGAACAGAAACTTGTGATTGAACAATAAAGCTCCCACTCAGCATGATGCTGTGCCATGGGCCATGGGGATAATCACAAAGTAACAGAGAAGAATAATAAAAAGTGCGACGAAATAACGCTGAGCGTACACCGTAAAGGTTACCAACTCAGCATTTGCTGGGCGTCCAAAACCCAGCGACTCCCGGACGCGAACAAACAAATATATGAACAACGCATCCAAACAAACCGATTTTTTTTTGGAATTGTTGACACTTTTGACTAGGACATAAAAGGTGTCTCTCGTAAACACAGTCACTTGAGGAGACTCTTTTAAACACCGCTGACCAAGCATGTCGCTGACCTCAATTTCTGCCGAACGTGATTCGTAACGTAATCCAATTTGTCAAGAATGTGAACTATGCAATATTGTGGTATTATTTCATTTGTCACATACAAACACAGTTACTTGTTTATTTTAGTATTGAAATCTTAGGCTCTGGAAATGAGACATTCTATTAAAATAAACGTCGCGATAGCGATTGATAAAATGACAAAAATGTATCGGATTATCAAGCGCAATTGATATGTCACGTGATCAATCCCTTACATTTTGGCATTTCGACAATTTGTATGGAGAAAATCTTATAGCAGATTGACTTTGATTTTTTAATGTTTTATTTTTATTTAATAGTGAAGTGTAATCAAAAAAGTGAGTGTTTTAAGTCCATATTCGAAGTCCGTTTGAAGGACCTCTACTCAACTCAGTCGGCAAACACCCTAAAATAAATGACAATACAAGCTTTAAAGAGTCAACTGAACAACAAAAATGAGTCTAGAAGAAATGATTTGGAATATAGAGGTCAAACTGTAGTGTAAAGTAGTGACCAAATGTAATGTTTTTGTGTAAAATTGTGTTAGCATTTAAGATTTTCAAAGCAACATATTCGTAAGTACATTGCTCTATAGTTGTTACATTGACCTCAATAGCCTTTTACTTATACTCATCAACATAATTTGTGTATTATAGTTAACACTAGCTTTTGCCAACGGTTTCGCCCGCGTCGGGAATTAACCCAAGACTACACACGACCGATTCAAAATTTACCTTTTTTATTATCTAGTCATAGCATCAAGTTTCATTCAAATTCGTTCAGCCGTTAAGGCATGAAGAGGTAACAGACAGGCAGAGTTACTTTCGCTTTTCGCCGGGGCTTTGCTCCCATAGCTCATCCCACAGAATCGTACAATTCCAGTAAAAAAGTAACCTATGCCACTCAGCAAAAGTCGTTGAGTTAAATGTACTACGTACTAGAGGAGACTCCTCAACTCAATTGTTTGTAACACGCGTTATAGCACGTGTACTCCAACTCACTTAGTCTGCGGCAAGCGCTCGCTGCAACGTGACACGTTTGAGTACTAAGTTTTGTTTCTTTTAAAATGCCTTGGTGTGTATTGAGATACTGTTCAAATAATGAGTTTTCAACAGTAAGTTGAAAACACGCTTAATTTAATTATATTTTATCAATTTATTGTATCTCGTGACAATGCGTCACCGCGGAGGCGGGAGGACGGCCATGTTTGTGTAAATGTCAAAGAGTAAGAAAAAGTTCATCTGCGCGCATTGATTGCTTAACTCTGAGAACATAATGTTCTCAGAGATAAGCAATATATAATACCCCTCCCCCCCCCTGCTTGCCCCGCTGTCACCGAATTACGCGCAATCTTTTGTTTGAAATAGCTTCTCTAGTACGAAGTACATTTAACTCAATGGCAAAAGTCTAGTTATTTACCAGAGAAATAAATAAACCTAAACAAACATTAGTGTGAACACTTCTTAATGCAGTGAACATTTTCTTGACATTCATTCTAGATTACAAGTATTCTGTCACTGGTAGGTACTCGTATAAGTTCGATTCAAAGTTATATATAGGTTGTGAAATGCACTACTCGACTACTCGTTGCACAGTACGCCCAAACCCCGTTGTCACTTAATTAACTACTGCTATAATACTCACAGTGGATCTTTGTGTCTCTGAAGTTGGTTCTGTCAAATAATGCGAAACAGTTTAACTGCATAGAGTAAGCGAGATAGGATGATGCGACAAACGTAAGCGAGTGAAAGAGACAGTTATACAATGATAACTTCACTTTCAATATTGACACAAAAATAACTACAGCGCAGGCTCTTGCAGTCAATTCAGAGACACAAAGATCCGTTGTGAGTATTATAACTCGTGGTCCGTGGAGTGTTTCCCAACGCCATTAAGTTTGAGGCGATCTGTAGAATGCTACACTATTGTTGAGTGTCATGAACCACCTGTACCAAAACATTGACGCCCGAAAGAAGTATGTCGGTAAGGATTGGGTAGCCACTTTTAAATTAATATACTTATTTAGTAGTAATGGCGTTCTAGAGATTAAACGCTTTGGCCGAATTTGATGGTTTTTACAGCAATCGATACGTCTTAACCTTGCATGTGTCACTGACTACATTAAAATTAAAAAATGAAAAACGGCGGGTTTTGGGCGCCATAAAGTGAAAAAAGATTATTTTTTCTTTTAAAACCATGGTTTGGGGTATTAAAATAAAGAGTTTGAAGAGGTGATTACAAATATATATAACACTTACTTACCTATATTTAAATAATTCGAAAAAACATACATGGTTTTGGCCAGTCAGATCGCAATCATGACATTGACATCCTTCGACTACACAGCATGATTTTCAGCTTGTACTGAATGTTACGTCTTTTTAGCTCGCTTCTTAAGCAGTCGGGTTTTTGATTTTTTAAATAAACTTTGTTTTATTTGAATTAATTTTCGACCTCGGCCCAGAGTAAACCTTATACATCAAACTGCATGAATTCTGAAGAATTGGTATGTATGTAATTGCCAATTATCTATTGAGCTGGACTTACGTTTTAGAAAGTATATATCTAGGACAATGTCAGTATTGTTTATGATCGTCTAATGAGAAAAAAACAAATGAAACATTTATGCAATCGCA
This sequence comes from Orthosia cruda, assembly GCA_964057195.1. Classification (NCBI taxonomy): domain Eukaryota; kingdom Metazoa; phylum Arthropoda; class Insecta; order Lepidoptera; family Noctuidae; genus Orthosia; species Orthosia cruda. Next base: position 6,285,481 of record OZ059852.1, on the reverse strand, counting down.
AGAATGCTTCATTTGTTTTTTGTTTGATACTTGTGTTGACTGCCTCGTTGGTCGCAACCGCTACTGCTGTGCTTGAGGTTTATTTATGTCATAGGCATGCTCTACCAGTCAACCAAGGGTGGTGAAGAGATAACATGCCAATTGCATTGTTTAAATAATTTAAAAAAAACCGTTGTTATTAACATACTATAAAAAAACTTTTTGCAAAAAAATACTACCGACTTCCAAATACAAAACTACAAAGTGAAAAATAACTTTATTTTTTGAAGTCGGTGTCCTTAACGCAAAAAAAAAATGGATGCCTACGAAAGACACCGACTTCAAAAAATAAAGTTATTTTTCACTTTGTAGTTTTGTATTTGGAAGTCGGTAGTATTTTTTTGCAAAAAGTTTTTTTTATTTTTCACTTTTTAGTTGTACCTACCTAATAGGCAAGTCAGTAAGGTAACTATAACGCCAGAATAGATTTCATGAAACTTGAACATAACCGGTGAAATGAGAGATCTGCGTACCCCTTATGAGCGTACTGGCGTGATGTTATGATATGAAATGGTATAAACAATAAACAGACATACGATTGCAGCAATCCCGAGAGATTTGCCGTTATTTATTGAAGAGTACTGTTGTATATCTCCAAAGTTCTTCATCAGATCTCCACCAAATTAAAATGGGACCAATTTCGGAACATATGTTTTCAAACAAAAAAAGAATTTTCAAAATCGGTCCACAATTGACGGAGATATCGGTGAAAACACACAAAAAAAAAACAAACTTGAAGTCGAACATAGAACCTCCTCCTTTTTGGGAAGTCGGTTAAAAAGGTTGATGAGATGATGTGATGTGATATATTTATGAAGTAACAGAAATGAACAAAATTAGATGACTCTCCTTAGTACTTGTGCCGTAAGACCTTGCTTTTAACCAAAATTGACAATTCTAGGCCAACCGGAACTTCCCTATAGGTTTTGGGTCGAAAACCTATATGGTAGTTCCCGTTGACCTAGAATCCCGAAATTTGGCAAAAAGTAAGGTCTTTTGTGGTACGGAACCGTAAAAATTAAGAAATGCTAAACAAACATTTAATTAGCAACGCAATAAAAGACGGGTGGTGTCGCGTGGTCAACCTAGTACAGCCAAATATTTGAACTGCTTATATAAGAATTACATAAGTAGCCGTGAGGGTTAGTAGGTTGCGATGTGCATAGATTACGTGTCGACTAGTATGGCCGGAATGTGATGGGAATTCGCGGTTGTTGCTAGTAATGATGGCAAGTGATAGGAATTCATATGGGTGGAGATGACGACGTCATAAAGGCGAGAGTTAGCGTCGCGACTGCGGCCGGAGACCAACACAGAAGGCGGGCGATACTACTTATCATTTTTTTGCGATACTGAGACAGAGAAGCGAGACGGTCTCTCTCCCGAACGAGAAGTGTCGCGCAGCTTGAAAAGCCTAGATAACAAATAATAAAAGAAACATTTATTATTTGGCCATCATATTGAAAACGATTCTTTTTGACCTCTAGTTTTACAATTTTTGTTTAGTTTTATAATAATACTAGCTGCCGCCCACGGCTCCGCCCGCGGCTCCGCCTGCGGGCGTAGTTCTCGCCGAATATATTTAAATATTTTTGACTATAATATGACTGTATTATTCTGATTTATCTTACTATCACACTTCACACTATTATTATAAAGGCGAACGTTTGTAAGTGTGTGTGTGTGTGTTTGTATGCTTGATAATTTTTCACGTTCAAACTGGACGGATCTGGATGAAATTTGGCACAGCGATAGATTATAGTCAGGAATAGCACATATGATACCTTTTATCTCAGGAATATGCTCCCTTGGGATAATTTTCGACTTCCACGCGGGTGAAGCTGCTGGCAGAAGCTAGTACGCTATATTTCTGTAAAGTTTCATCAAAATCCGTACAGTCGTTTTTGCGTGGCAGAAATCTTCACGTTTATAATAGTATAAGAACACGTAATAGTAAATCATTGTATTCTTGTTCTTAGTAACTTTGCTTTCCATTATAATGTGTCTACCTATTAATAATTTTCTACAATGAAGACTTTAATTACTAAATCGATAAAAAGTCTCACCCAAAAGTACTCCAGCGGAGACCGAGACATGTGTCACGGTCTCATGTATCTATCTCCCGTCTCGGTCTCCGGTTTCGCATCACGGTGCGAGCTCCCACCCTAATGATGTTTTAGGGGACATTAAATGATAGTTAAAACGTGTCTACGTAGATTGTGTTACGTGCTGTGTCTACATTAAAATAACATCACGCTTAGATTTATATACCCTAAAAGGGTAGGCGGTAGCCCGGTGGCTATCATATTTACCACATTTTACCACTCAGGTAATTTATGCCCCATTGGAATAAGGGGCTAGCCTAAGTTTTGATATTTCGGTCACCGCCATCGCTGAAATAAATACACTGAATAACGAAAAAAAATTGGTACCAAAGATATCGCGACTGCCGAAAACAAAGTTATTTTTCTCTTTGTAGTGTTTTGTTTTGGAAGTCAGTTTATTATTATTGTTAAAAAGATTTTTATTTACTTTACCTAACAGAAATGTTCTTTTTGTTACAGAAAAATGCAATAAAAAACCCGCTGAAGCAAACAAGAAAACCAAGATGGCTGCTCCCCAGCTGATTTCCGTCAGTGACGCCATCAACGAAAATTTAATAAAAAATGACAAAGACATAAACTATTGTGCTCAATGCATCGACAGTGTTGACGAGAATATGAACAACAAGTATGAAAATATGACTGAAGTACAGAAGTTTTATAATGGAAAAAATATTCTGATTACCGGTGCCACAGGTAGGATTATCCCTTTTTTATTTTAGACAGTAGCAGTCCGCCTCGGTTGAACAATTATGTTTACAATAGAAATAGATAATATACAGCCTACTTCCATCTGCAATAAAATAAAAACTTTTATGAACACCTAAAAGCGTCGTTTTTGAAACATGGAGGTCCTTGAAAAACAACCAAAGGCAAAGTTATTAAAGCTTGGCAAATTCGCACGTGACACTCCCATGGTCCGCGCGGGTGGCGGGGGACGTTACTACCCAATGATGTAACCTCTTGTTATATGACCCCCGTCCCGCGCATACGTTTTACCACCCCCGCTGCCTTACGTACCCCGCGCTTCGGACCATGGGAGTGTCACGTACGAATTTGCCAAGCTATAATTCATACTCTACCTAACTTATTTCCAACTATGTCGAGGTCGGTATCCAATCTAATTGGATGCAGTTAAAACATCCTGCTTGCCTTGCGTTGACTGGCACATATTTTACTGGTAATCGTCCGTTTTTTCCACACATCGTCATACTATTTTTTATAATTTCCGAATTAAATCGCGGTTGGTGGTCGCGGTCGATCCAGCTCCAGTAAAAGGCAAGGTCGCCATGTACTGTTCGGTGGTCGAGAGACCAAATTAAAGAAGTGTCTTACTCGAAGTACCAACGTTCAATGCTTTACATGTTAAGTACAATTATATAGGGAGGATATGTTACACACAATACAAATATCGGTACTTGACATGGAGCAACTGCCTTTCCGATTGCCCTGGCTGTCATTTGAAGATCTTTGACAGTCACTACGGATGTCAGAATTCAGTAAATGTGACACCAATTTGACAAGGGGTATCTGCTACCCAGTTTCTGGGTTGTGGAGGTCAGATAGGCAGACGCTCAATGTACAATATTAGTGCTCCTGAATACTAAATCCGGTTATACTGGGCAAAGCCTAAGCAGATTGACTATCTGATTACCCAATGGTTTATCAAAATTCTTATTAAATCTTCCTTCACAGGATTCCTCGGCAAAATCCTGGTGGAGAAGCTTCTCCGATGCTGTCCAGGTGTGGAGAACCTGTACCTTCTGGTGCGACAGAAGAGGGGCAAGGATATCTACACGAGGATGGAAGAAATCTTCGATGATCCTGTGAGTCTTTTTGGATCCTCTTTAAATTATAACCTGTTTGGCAACTTGCGAGTAAAACAGCGAAAGACAGGAGTAGGAATCTTCGTTTTTAATAGACCGAGCTACTAATCGTGGCTAACATCACCAATCGAACCACCACACGAGCTAATCACTGAACACTGAACGATTTTATGTGTTTTTGCGGGTGTAATACCCGCACTTTCTGTTTTGTCAATTGTGTGCCGTATATGCATATCTTCGGTGTTTCTGATACCTGCATTCGTTTTATTCAAACATAATAATATTTATAGTTTATTCGTAGTTTATTTTAAATATCTTACTGTATTTTTTTTTGTGTGTTTTTGTACCTATTTTTACATGCGCTACAGACCTTGGTATCTGTACGTCACGTACAAAAACAGCGCCGTGTTGTGGGTCCCCCACGGCACAGCATTATGCTGAGTGGACGCCTTCTTGCCACAATCACGACATGCATCTGCTTTTATTTACACTCGCATTTGTTTATTTATGTCTTTTATTTTACATTTCTAAAATAATTTAAGAACTACTAACACTATCGTTAAGGGTTTAGTTTTCAAAATCTTTTAATGAAATGTAATGTTTGTATGTCGTTTTGTGGCAATTAAATATGTTTTCTTTCTTTCTTTTTTCACATTCTAGACACTTGAGATCATCGGAGAATTTGAGACTTTTGATGCCTGCTCATTCTACTAAGTTTTACCATAAATCGTTCACGGTCCAGGCTGTGCGATTATGGAATAAGTTGCCGATGTCAATAAGACAAGCCCAGTCACTAGCATCTTTTAAAAACCTTGTTAAGAACCATTTCCTTTCTCTTTAATATTTTTCTGTTTCTATCTAATTTCTTCTTTTATTGTTCACCCCTTCTTTGTAATTTTGTTGCATGTAATATAATGTATGTATGTTTATTTGTAAGTTTGTGTATAGTATTTTATATAGCTATATAATGTTTATGTATTAATATATTTTTTATGAAGCAGTACACCATAGGCTACCCCTGTTTTATGTTTAGTTCTTTAGTCCACCCAAAGGTTGTCTGGTAGATATCGCTGTCAGCGATAAGACCGCCTTTGTACCCATAGTATTAAGTTGCTGTAAAATACACAATAGACATAATTACATTACTAGAAATAGGGACCAATTAGTTCAACCAGGTTTCAGACTGGCTAAAGTAGCCTCTTCTTTCATGGGGTACTGTACAAAATGTTACAACAAAATTCCTCCCCACATTCTAGAACTGAATGAGACGAAATTTAAAACTTGTATAAAACGCACACTATGCAGGCAGGCATATTATAAGTTGGGGGATTACATCACTGATAAAAATGCTTGGCTCAATGCTAGTCTTGCTCCACAACCACTAGGGCGCAAAAACAAGTGATATGCAGAACATTATTGTTCTGTAGAATTGTTGGACCTGCTGAAGACTGTATGAATATATTTGTATTATATAGACTCAATTTCTTTTAGTATAGTATAACTGCGCAGCACGTGTGTGAGTACTATGTACCCAACTGTAGATCTACCATTTGCTGTACCTTGGTGTCGTTCGTTGACTTGTGTTTGCCCTGGCAGTTGAGTGTGTCATGCTCTCTCAAATGTCTCTCTGATGGTGGCGTGTGTGTTGGATCATTCGGTTCCCTTCATGATGGTTGAGCTGGGTGGTGCCGATTCATGCGTCATGTTCGTGAACGGGCGCCGTCAGTTGGGATTGGTCTTAACTTAACTGCTTCGGATGCTAGTGTTTTTCTAGTGCTTATTATGTAACTGCACAGTACATGTGTGAGTACTTTTAATACTTTGTACGTAGTATAGTATGTAGTGATTCTGGGTGCATTGTCCTCACACATATAAATTTATTAATTTATGTACTTATGTACCTAAATTTTGTAAAAAAAACATATATTTTTTTAAAAGAGTAAGTATGGAGTTTCTTGTGCGTTCTTCTCCATAACAAGCTACTTTCCGAATGCACGGTAGAATCAATTTTTATTCCCTGTAAATTTTAATGTATTCTAACGTTCAAAAGTGCCGCTTTGTGGCCTAGTTGAAATAAAATATCTTTGTCTTTGTCTTTGAATATATGTGTAATTTCTCTTTTTGGTGTACAATAAAGTATATTCTATTCTATTCTAATCGCTAAAGAATTAGGTAGGAATCCTTTGACGAACTTCTCATTAAATAATAACAATACGTACTGGCCTGTTCCTGTCCGACTGCAGGGCAAAGGCCTCTCTCTCTTCTCGCTCTTGCTCAAGGCGAGTTAGTACTTACATTAAATACAGTCCAGGTTTTCTTGCGGTGTTTTCCTTCACCGATGACAGCGATGTCCAAGATAAACAAAGAAAATCCATTTAAATTGAAAAAAAAAACTTATTACCCCAAAAATTAAACAGACTTCAAAAACAAAACATTACAATGCCAAAAATAACTTTATTTTCGAAAGTCGGTGTCTTTGGTACCTATTTTTTATTGTTTTTGACAAAAAAACTGAAAAGTCAGTCACAATTTTTTCCAATAGTTTTTATTTTTCTCTTTTTAGTTTTGTTACTTTATTTATTACCATAAAAATGTGCATTATTAGGGATAACTCAAAAACTACTCGTCAGATCTTGATCATGTTTGGGACAAATGAGAAGCACCAGCTTTCGAATAAAAAAATAATCATCGAATTCGTTTCACCTAGTAAAAAGGTTTGAGGTAAAACACTTAAAAAAATACAGTCGAATTGAGAACCTCCTCTTTTGGTCGGTTATTTTTTTTTATCCAAAAAATGTTTACTGTTTGTTAGTCCAAACGTATTAAATACAAGCGGACGCCTCGCGGTTTCACCCGCGTAGTTCCCGTTCCCGTGGGAATACAGGGATAAAAAGTAGCCTATGTCACCCGGGGATAGTCTAGCTTCCGAACGGTAAAAGAATTTATGAAATCGGTCCAGTAGTTTCTAAGTTTATTCGTTACATACAAAAATACAAATCGTTCCTCTTTATAATTTTAGTATAGATAGATAAAACATTTATTTAGTGCACACAAAAGACACAGCACAAAACACAAAATCACAATTAAATTAGATGATACAGAAGATTTTTTTTTTAAATAGTTTTAGATGTACACATTCATAACATGACGCCTGCATTCCCAGATGTATTTTCTTTTTTTTTGTTGGGTCAATCCCACCGCACTATTCCCAAACCACTGCAACTCCTGAAAGCCAGAATCAACAGTGGCGACCACCAGAAAAGCGCCGAGGCAATGAAGCTCGACGAAGTCCCAGATGTAGGTCCCTATTAGGCAGAGGTGCACTAAATATTACACCCACAATTCGACAGGTTCCAAGATGACGAGCCTAAAGCCAACTAGGCATAAATCCAGACTCCGCCGCGGACCGCCCCTGACAAAGTCCAGATGGACAAATCCAATAATTATTGGCTCGACCCGGGCATCGAACCCAGGACCTCTTACTCAGCAGTGTCGCTTGCTACCACTATACTAACGAGGCAAAAATCTACATGATTATTTTAATTTATCTGCAAAGTTCAAGTTCAGCTTATTAAGTTGTCGCCATGACAGATATAGCCAACACTAACATTTGGCGGGCAGACGCACCAAGGTCAAGAAGGACGCACCTTTTTAGGTCGACCGGAGATAATTGCCAAAAGTTATGACAAAGCTCACCTTCAGAAAAACGGAAGTAAACATTAAATTCTTTTTTTTTTGGATAAATTATGGATCTTCAATATAATATATTATTGAGTAATTTATTTGTGAAGGTAGCTTCCTGATTATTTAATTCTTTTTTGGATAAAATATGAATAATGTTGAGATGGTACGGAGGTTAAGTCGCAAATAGTAACCTTTATCCTAATCGTGGTCTATTAAAGTGCCAAGTTTCATCCGAATCTGATAAGTCTTGATTGAGTAACAAGACATACAGACTTTCACGTTAATTTGTAAATAGTAAATAAGCAATTTAATGAATAAAGGAAATAGTAATAACTTTTATTTCAATAAACAGGTATTTGTATATTATTAACTAGCTGTCACACGCGGTTTCGCTCCCGTCACCTGGCTACCTACCTACCCTACCTTACCTACCCTACATACATGATTGTTGCGTAACTTTAACCGCTTACGCAGCGCACGCAACGGACGCTCTCAAAAAGGAATAACTTTCCCATTTTTAACCCCCGACGGAAAAATAGGGGTGTTATAAGTTTGGCGTGTGTTGCTGTGTATCTGTGTGTCTGTGTGTCTGTGTATCTGTGTGTCTGTCTGTGGCATCATAGCGTCTCAACGGATGAACCGATTTTGATTTAGTTTTTTTTGTTTGAAAGAGGATTGCGTCGAGCGTGTTTTGAATAAAATCAGTTGAGCCGTTCAAAAGTTATGGGCCGTTTTACTGTTTGAATCGGGATATTTTCGCAAGATAAATGTTTCGGGGGGCTTTTTAAATTTTGAAATTTTACTTGTTGCAACATTTGTCATTTATGCTCCGCTCCTATTGGTCGTAGTGTGATGTTATATAGCATATAGCCTTCCTCGATAAATGGATTATCTAACACAAAAATATTTTTTCAATTCCAACCAGTAGTTCCTGAGATTAGCGCGTTCAAACAAATAAACTCTTCAGATTTATAATATTAAGTATAGATAATTATTACAGTAGTAGACGGGTAGGGTTTTGAGCAAGCATATTCTAGTAATTTTTTACTACCTGGATTACTTTTTTCCTGTAATATGTTCTCTTGGGATAACTTTAGCGCATAAAAACAGTTTTCAAATAGGGCTGCTGAGGGTAGAAGCGGGCAAACCCTTGCGAGGCAATTTTTTTTTTAATGAAATTTTTATCCCTGGATGCGTTTACAAACATTTAAACTCGCACACACAAACAGCCAGACCTGGGAGAATTACCTATAGGCCATACAAGCACACCACACCACGACACTCACTCAAACACTCTCAACACAAGCACACCACAGACAACACTCACTCTGTCTGTTTTAAAATGTTTTTTTTTTTTGCTTTGAAGTTATATCATAAATGTAACTTTTGTATTATTCATAATGTCTGGAAAGTGTACTGCGTCCTGAAATACAGGCTCGGCCTAGCTCAGGCGCAATTGCTCATTTTATTTTTTGTGCATTTGTAACAATACAATTAATATAAACTATACAATTTTAAGGAGAAATTAATATAATTTAATACAAATATTTGTCCTGTGCGGGCATCGAACTCGCGGCACGCAGCGCAGCAGCCAATCGCTCAGTTACTGCGCCAACCGTGCTGTCGAGAATTTTATCAAAATTTGTCATCATCGACAACCCTGTATAGATCATGCAGGCGTGGATGCACAAGGAGGCCTGACCCCAAATAAATTGGGAATGGAGCAAGATGAAGAAGAACACTGTACCTTACCATATCTGGTGAAATGTGGATATACTGTTGGTGCACCTGCCAAACCGTTCGGGTTATACAGTCGTAATGTTATGTTTGAAGCCTTGAGCGGCCTCAGTTACAAACAAACACACATCTCGGTCAAGGAATATTGGCAAAGGATATTCCACCTCAAATATTTGCACTAACCAGACGGGTATTGAATATTTTGACAAATATACTCAATTACTCAGAACTCAGGTCATCTTAGGGTCTTCAAATAGTAGTGTTATTCTGGTAAGTTCAAAGCCCACCTCACTCAAGCGAGCGCACTAAAATCGAAAGTCCACTCATTTGGTTTTAACCCCCGCCGATTTGTGTGTCTGTCTGTGGCATCATAGCTGCTAAACGGATGAAACCATTTTGATTTCGTTTTTTTTTGTTTGAAAGGTGATTTTGTTGAGAGTATTCTTGGCTATTGTTTGAATAAATTCGGTTCAGCCGTTCAAAAGTTATGGGCGTTTTACTGTTTGATTCGGGGTGTTTTTGCAAGATGTCGTGTCATAATTACGTGTTCATTAGATTTCTGATTGAAGCGTATCTACTATTTACTAGATAAATTATGAAGCATGAAATAAAAATGTCTCGGGGGTTTTTACAATTTTGAAATTTTACTTGTTAAAGTAAATCATCGCGGATTCACAAAGTAGCCCAGGAAAACTGTAATTAAGGGTACACAAGTCAAAAATTCTTCCATACAAACGTAGTCTAGAGATTACTCCACTGTTTGACGATGTACTTTCAAAATAAAAAAAGATATCAATTTGTCTCATCATTATCTAGCCCTGTATGGAACCGAAAAAATAAAAAAATAAAATATTTGAAAGTTATGAGCGTTGAAAGTTCCATATTTCAACACTAATTTTAACGTATCTTTGGGCGCAAATAAATACCATAACAAGAAGGAAAATTAAAAAACGGCCTCCATACAGGGATAGATTAGTAATTCAACAATCCAAATAATTTTATTTTGATCAGATACATTCAGTAGTTTTTTCATGAAATCTAGACTCCCAAAGGTCTGTTTATAAAATTTCGCGCGCTCGTTTTCGTCCTAAATCATCATCCATTACGATAAAAGATTGCAGAAGTGCTAATTCGTACGCGAACTAGCTTCTTACTGCTCATCACAGCATCTATATATTTCGCACGTGTTGTGGGATGAGATAGCATGCATTTTAACCTCGCGCACAAAATAGTTCGTGCCGTCGACTAGTTTAACCTTAAGGACCAATCTGCGAAAATCCTCGTTAAGTAATTCACCAGCTAGTTCACAGTAGTAGTGTCTATAGTAGTTAGTAATGTTGCCTAAAATGATCATAAAATCACATCACAGCAAAAAAAATGTGGGCTGTAAAAGAGCCCAAAGATAAGTCTTTTTGCATAATTCTCGTAACTTTTGATTTCATAGCAATTTGTGTTCAGAGCAAGTTTATGCCTTGTTCAATTGTGCACAAAAAAGTCCTACATAAAATTCAGTATGTTCATTAGTTACCGAGTTAATAGACAAAATACATATTTCTATGTGTTTATTTTTTGTACTATTCACCTGCGCCGCTAGCCAGGTTACAAAGGTTTGGTATCGTATCAATTTCTACAATCGTTAACATTGTCAACTTGGCTACGTGGTCGACGGTGAAGCACGCTTGTCTAGAAGTAACCTATTCTAGCTATCGAGAAACACAGACTTCGGCAGGGAACTCCACTTCTTATCTGTAAGCATAACAAAAGTATTCCCAAAACAGGTCGATAGTGGAAGGCACTCGATGTCTAGATCTCTTGGCGTGAAGGAGGAACTCAGCGCCTTCTGAGGTCCAGCATTGGGTCACGCACGCCAAATCATTCCCGTGCCGCCATGAAGACGTTGTGTCTGGTTTTCAATCAAATCAAATTATTGATTTTTGCAGAAAACACTCTTAAAATGGTGTTATTAAATGTACATGTTTCATTCAAGTGATTCAATCGTAAGGCATGCAAAATGTGTACAATCACGGTTTATTAAAATCGAGATTGACATTGAAACATATAAAAACAGATAAAATATTTTAAGATATTAAATTAATGTCATCCTAAAAATTATATTAATACAAATTATTCAATTATCATTTATTTAATTCAATCAATAAATAAATTATTTCAATGTCATTCCTAGAATTATTACATTACATTAACATAATTATTTAAAGATACATGCATAATTGTTCTATTACTTGATGTCACTGTGCGGTCTTGAGTTTGGAAAATTTATCGTTTAAGTAGTCATTCAAATTATAGTAACATTTATCAACTAAAAGGCTTTTTAGATTTTTTTTAAATAAGGCAGTACTCATTGCCCTTATTTCTTTAGTTAGTTTATTGAAAAATTCAGGAGCCATCCGAAACACACTTTTGTGCACTAATGTGGTACGGGTTTGGCGCACACAGAGGCGAAGTGCGTCACATTGTTTACTGTTATTGACTTCTGAAGCCAATGTAAATAAGATATGATTGACATTAACAAACATTGAGATCTCATAAATATTTAGGCTTGGGAGAGTTAGAATATTTTACTCCTGGAAATACGGTTTACAGGTTTCAGTTATTTGAAGTCCAAACATACCCCTTATGCACCGCTTTGGTGCTTTAAAAATTTGGTCAATGTCAGTCGAATATCCCCAAAAAATTATATCATACCTCAGAACTGGAGCAACTTAACCATGATATGCAGTTAAAAAGGTGTTGATATTTGAAATCTGTTTTAATTCATGTAGCGCATATACTGATTTATTTATTCTTTTGCATAGTGTTTCAATCTGGGATTTCCATTTTAATTTGTTTTCTACATTAGGACAAAGAAGTTTTTATGTTTGTACTTCAGATACAGGTTCACCCTTATAGTTAATCTGAGGCATAAGTGCTTTCATATGCTGATTAAAATGGATTATTTTAGTTTTCCCTATGTTTGCCTGCAGATTATTAATGTCTAGCCATTTAATGATTGAATTTAGGGTACTGCTTATACTCGTATCATGCTCATAAGACGCTCGGATGGAGTTCTTGTGCGTTCTTCTCCATAACAAGCTACTTTTCCGAATGCACGCCGGTAGAATCAATTTTTATTACTTGTAAATTTTAATTTTTGTTTTATGTTCAAAAGTGGCACTTATTGGCCTAGTTGAATAAATACATTTGACTTTGACTTTGCTCTGTCAATACACTTAATTGCAACGGTGCTGTCGTCAGCAAAGAGTGTCATTGGGTTTGAGTTCGCATTTGGACAATGTTTATTAAAAATAGTAATGGTCCCAATACACTTCCTTGCGGGACACCATATTGTATTTTACGTCATTTTAATAAATATGTGAGGATACATCTTATTTCTAATATTTAGTCTGTTAATTTATGTATACTGAGTGCGGTTTTTGAGGTAAGTTTCAATAAATTTTAAGATGTTACCTCTTATGCCATATGTCTCATGCTTATGATAAGATGATAAGATGTCATGTACCACGTCCAAAAGCCTGGGTCATATCCATAAAGATGGCACAGGTTGGTATTCGCTTGTCGACAATGGACATTTTAATTTCCAAAAATTCATATATGGCAAGATTGATACTTTTGTTCTACCTAAATCCTTTTTGATCTTTTGCTAGAATGTTATGGGTTCAAACGAATGGGTTAGGTCAAAATATTTAACTACTTAATTATAAATATATTCTTCAAACAAAATTTGGGTATCAAGATATGAGGGCAATAGGTCTATAATTCATGTTTTCTTTACTCTCTTTTTTATTTATTTTTATCCTTTGGGTACAGAAACCCTAAAAACGGGGCCCGTACTATAACGTGTCAACGCTATTATGATTCCGCTGTGAAAAAGGGATAGAGCTCTACGTCTGTTTCACACAATGGATCCATGACAGTGTTTACACGTGAGAGTAAAGCCATGTGTGCAATCTCAAGCTAACAATCTCCTTGTTATTATTTCCAGGTATTCAGCCGGTTAAAAGAAGAGGTGCCGAAGTTCCGGCATAAGGTGGTGGTGGTGCCGGCAGACTGCGAGGCTGCTGGACTTGGGCTCACCCTGACCGATAGGCAGATGCTGACTGAGAAGGTAAGGCTGCATAGTTTTTAAATTGGACTTTTCATACAATGCTCAAAATTGGTATGGGAGACACATTTTATTTAAGAATGTGCGATGGCTTCCTTGCAGCCGGGTTTTTTGATTTCACTTTTTAGTGAATTCAAAAAATCAAAATACCCGGCTGCTTAACAAGCGAACTAAAAAGAGGGGTGTAAACTAGAAGAAAATCATGCTGTGCAGTTGGAAGATAAATGTTCGCGAGCTGGCTGACCTAAACCGGATGAATTTTTGAAGAACTTTTTTTTTCGAATTTGGTACATTTAAACATATAAGTATTATATATTTTTGAAATCACCTTTTATTTTGATATTCCACACGATGGGATTCGATGAAAAAAAAATTGGGCCCCAGCAATATGGCGCCCAAAATCCGCCATTTTTCTATTTTCCAGTTTGAAAGAAGCCAGTGACACTCGCATGGTTAAGACGAATCGATTGAATAAGAATAATCAAAATCGGCCAACACGTTTGGTCTCTAGAACGCCACATAGGAACAAACATAATATATACATACATATACTGATAAACACATTACCCTCCTCCGGCAGTGGGGTAAAATAGCACACCCTGCAGAGATATGTATTCATGGGTTGTGATTAACCTTCCTGGTCACCGTACAAATTCTTTCTAAGAAAAATTCAATTGCAAATCGATTGAATTCAATAACATTGCGTCCATGTGAATGGGCTTGCAATTTCGTTTAGTATAAATCGCTTATCGGTGTGATCTACTCGTAAATTGAATCGCGTCGAGCCATCAAAAAGGTCGCTAAAGTCGCTAGATGAATGTTGTCGGGTTATGAAAATTATGAACTTTGCTTACGCGATGTAGAGGAGCTCTGGCTAAATAATAAAAACTTTTTACAAAAAAAATACAACCGACTTCCAAATGAAACACTACACAGTGAAAAATAACTTTAATTTCGGCTTCAATATTTTTCACTTTTTGTTTTGATACTTAATGAGCAAGTTATATTATTTATAGTTTGTATTATTATTTTTTCGTGTGAGGTGTGGCCACCTCTGGTGTCAGAGTTAATTAAGCCGCCTCTGAAAACCCCACAGGCCTCTGACTTGGCTATTTCAGACTTACATTAACTATATAAGTCCAGGTTTCCTCACGATGTTTTCCTTCACCGTTGTCTGTGATGCCCAAGATAAACTTAGAAAGTACATATGAATTTGAAAAAGTCACATTGGTACTTGCCCGGATTTGAGCCCACGACCTCAAGCACAACAGGCGAGGTCTTAGCCACTGGGCCACCACGACATTGTTCTATAGTAAGGTACCTGCAGTGCCCAAAGTTATGCCATAATAGATTACCCGAATAACATAAAACTTGAACATGAGGTGAACATGAGGTGAAATGAGAGTGAACTGTACACTTCTGCGTACACCTTGAGAGCGTACCGACGTGATACCTATATGCCGTTGTTAATTGAATAGTTTTGTTGTATATCTCCGAATTTCTTAATACAATCTTCACCAAATTTAAATACGACCAGTTCGGGCACATACCCTTTCTAATTTAAATACGACCAGTTCGGGCACATACTCTTTCTAATTTAAATACGACCAGTTCGGGCACATACTCTTTCTAATTTAAATACGACCAGTTCGGGCACATACTCTTTCTAATTTAAATACGACCAGTTCGGGCACATACTCTTTCTAATTTAAATACGACCAGTTCGGGCACATACTCTTTCTAATTTAAATACGACCAGTTCGGGCACATACTCTTTCTAATTTAAATACGACCAGTTCGGGCACATACTCTTTCTAATTTTGTTCCGAAGATTTTTTTAACTTTCCATTGACTTATGAACCAATATCAAATTTGGTAATAATGTTTATTAACACGCATATTTTATTAACAAATAGCAATATATTGATAAATCTGAATATCCTCATTTTCCTATTACAACCAACTTGTTTTCCCGGCTTGGTACGGAACCCTAAAGGCCCGACCGCACTAGGCGTAACTACGCGACGCGACACGACGCGTCAAAATAAATTTCGTATGAAATTGTATAAGATAAAGTGTGGCGTCGCGTAGTTCCGCTGCCGCGTATTGCGGTTTTTTTCATACAATTTCATACAAAGTATATTTGGTCGTGTCGCGTCGCGTCGCTCCGCTGACGCGTAGTGCGGTCTGACATTAAATGTGCGACGTCCGACGCGCACTTGGCCGGTTCTTCGGTAGTATTATTCTAACATTTTCCTTCAATTTACAGGTGAACATAGTCTTCCATTCGGCTGCGACCGTGAAGTTCGACGAACACCTCCGAGCTGCCCTGGTCACCAACGTCAGAGCACCTATGCACCTACTCCGGCTGGCTAGGGACATGAAGAAATTAGACGTGAGTACTGGAATTATCACTATGTCGACAAGAACTACGCTACACTTGTATACAACACCGCAAGTCGTAAGAGGAAAGTCAGTGTCTCAGAAGATAGAATTTTACTCACCAACCAGAAAAGGGTTTAGTTGTTTTAAAATTGGAACCTATTAAATTGAAGAAATTAACCAAGCCTATATTTTGTTAAATTTGAAATAGTTTCGCGTTTATTCACCTGATGGTATGCGAGGATTTGGTCGACGATGTAGCACACTTGCCTAGAAGTAACCTATTCACTCTTGACTTAAATACCCCTAGGTTCTAGCTATCGGGAAACACAGACTCCGTTAGGGTATCCCACACCTTAGCTGTACGCATAATAAAAGTATTCCCAAAACTTTTTGAATAAGCCTTATAACTAAATAATACCAGCCTATTACTGCAAAACAAAGGCACGAGCTCCAGTCTCTAACAGAGGAGATAAAGCGGGTGGACATTTTAAAATGTTCTTGTTTTTTCACGAGGTTTTTCGTTCACCGATACCCAAGATAAACATAAAAAAGTAAAAGTTTGTTAGATTGAAAAAGTCAAATTAGTACATGCCCGGATTTGAAGCCACGACCTCAAGCACGAGATGTAAGGGAGCCACTGACCCACTGGGTCACCACGACACTTTAAACTGAGTTTGCACGACCAAAACTGAGGTTCGAGACCAGACAGATTTCTCTGGCGGGCCTTCCCAGAAAAAAATACTAACGTTCATGTGGTTGTTCATGTAATTTACTCAAATATAAACCTTATCCCCAGGTACTAATGCACATATCGACGGCATACTCGAATTCCCACCTTTCTGAAATCGAAGAAAGGTTCTATCCATGTGAGGCAGATTGCGAACAACTACACCAGATGATTGACAAGCTGTCGGATAACCAGATCAACAAAATATTGCCCAAGTAAGTCAATTATAGTATACTTAACAGTAGGTACTAACACCGTCCCGGGACGACGGCGCGCCGTGTTCTGCGCGAGCATCTCTAGAGGAATTGCGGCCGAATGCGGCTGCAGAGGGTGACACGAAATCTATAAGCACACCAGCGTCCCAGTCAAAGGTGCAGAACACCGTGTGGTTTTATTCAGTAAGAGTTTACAAGGTTAGAGTTGCAGATGCAAACCCTTTCACCCGTCCCGAGGCGGAGGACATCCAAACGTAAAAAAATATCTCTGATCTGATCTCGGCTGTCATACAAAGATCTTTGACAGCTGTCACGTTACGGGCCGTTAAATAATAATACATTCAGCAGATGTTGGAGAGATGATCCTGAATTTAGTAATAGCTCGACACCTCTTTACCATTGCCAGATTTAATGAAAAGAGACAATGCACACCCTCAAATCTCTTCACCATCTTTGGTAGACTGGTAGAGAATGCCTTTTTTTTTGTTTTGGAAATTATACAATGACTTTTGAGCGTGTCAGCCTTTAACTGACTAAAACCCACCCGTGTTCCTTCACTTGCTTGTGGGGCCACGGTAACTCTTTTCAAAATTTATCCGCGACCCAGACAGGCATCGGCCCTAGCGGACCCCGCCAGTTTTTGCTGATATATTTTTGAGGCGCGCGTGATATACTATGCGCCGTCGACTCAGGCCTGTTCCTTATCGGCAGGCGAGCTACCCATTACTCGCCGTCCGCAAGCCCACGCCTACGGTGGCCAGGAATCGGCTTGCGACTCCAGACGCCCAGGGCTGCAGCTCTCCCTCACGCGTTCCGCCTCCTCCTTCGTGAGCATTACCTCCTTAGGCATTATGTTCACCTTTGTGCCTTTGTCCTTTTTACTAAACAAGCTTTTTCGCTTACCGAGAATTGTCATTCAAATGTAAATGAAAATGATAGCTTAAAAATGTATACTAAAATGTTTCTTCCTATATTTCCAGAATTCTAGGACCCTGGCCAAACACCTACACATTCACCAAAGCTTTAGCAGAGAAGGAACTGCGAGTGGCGGCGGGAGGCATGCCTATAGGTATATTCAGGCCGGCTATAGGTAAGTGAAACTTCTTCTGCTTACCCCACACACACATCATCCATCTCATTTTACATCTCATAGGTAAGTAAATACTTTAACACATATATATGTTTGCCGTAAGAAAGAAAGAGTGATTAATATTCAAATGTCATTGAAAAGTTTGGCAGATTAAGAACTTAACATCACGCCTATGTTCCTCGAAGGCTTAAGCAGAGGTGCACATATACTACAACCACATTTCACCGATCTGGGAATCAAACCCAGAACTTCTTGCTCAGCAGTAGCGCTTGCAAACACTAGAGCAACGAGGCAGCTTTGAAAGCTTGTTTTAGAAAAGGGACAGTTCTATTAAACGCTTGGCTTTTCAAATTAGTTTTTAACCGACTTCCCAAAAAGGAGGAGGTTCTATGTTCGACTTCATGTTCGTTTTTTTTTGGTGAAGATCTGATGAAGAACTTCGGAGATATACAACAGAAGTTTTCAATAAATAACGGCAAATCTCTCGGGATTGCTGCAATCGCATGTCTGTTTGTTGTTTATAACATTTCATAACATAACATCATGCCAGTTCGCTCTTAAGGGGTAAGCAGATCTCTCATTTCACCGGTTATGTTCAAGTTTCATGAAATCTATTCTGCCGAAATAGTTCCCTTATTAAGTTGCCTATTAGGTACGTACAACTAAAAAGTGAAGAATAAAAAAAACTTTTTGCAAAAAAATACTACCGACTTCCAAATACAATACTACAAAGTGAAAAATAACTTAATTTTTTGAAGTCGGTGTCTATAACGCAAAGAAATGGTACCTACGAAAGACACCGACTTCAAAAAATTAAGTTATTTTTCACTTTGTAGTTTTGTATTTGGAAGTCGGTAGTATTTTTTTGCAAAAAGTTTTTTTATATTGATTATTATGTAAAGGAGGTCGAAGAAATTGATTAATGTGGGTGGCCTACTAAAGTCTCCGCCGGATAACAATAAAATAAAAGTCATTGATCCGACTTGTACCAAAAAGTATAATTACGTAACTTGAAAACATGATTTTTGTTTATTGAGATATTTTGATAATTTTGGTCTCAAATTAAAGGTATAGGCGTACAAAACATTGTCTCCGTTTAAACCATGTGAACCACGCTATTATGAGATACTAGCTTCTGCCAGCGGCTTCACCAGCGTGAAAAGTATTTTCTTATTCCAAAGGTACATTATACCGGGATGAAAAGTAGCCTATGTGCTATTCCAGACTATAATCTATCGCTGTGCCACATTTCATCCAGATCCGTCCAACCGTTCTAGCGTGATTGAGTAAGAAACACGCATCCATCTAAACTATCGCATTTATAATATTAGTAAGAAGTAAGATTAACTCATTACTGTCTGCCAAGTGACAGGTTCAAGGACGCCGCCTACCGCGATACGTTTGTTTTGATCGTGTTAGCGACACTGCGTTTACATTTTTTTCGTATCGTTTTGAAATATTGGAATACATTTGTAGACAGGTGTTAACGACTTTTATTTTTTCATTAACTGGCGGTGACTTTAAGTAAGCGTTTCTTCTCCACATATTTTATTATGCGTGCATATATATAAACTGTGGAACTTTCTGTTAGGGTTTATTTATTTATTTATATATGCTTTATTGTATATACACCAAGTTAAATCATAGAAAAGGAAATTTAAAACTAAAATACAAACAAAGGGCGGCCTTATCGCATACCGCGATCTCTTCCAGGCAACCAAGGTGGAGGTCGAGGGTTGTGTAAGTTGTTTCCCCTGAGGGACCTTCTTTATTCAACGCGACTCAATTTAAATTACGTCTATAGTCAATATCGTACAAGAATTTCTAAGAAAATTTCAAGTGGAAATCGCTCGAATTGCATCGCTTTGCGTCCTTGTGACTAGACTTGCAATTTCGGTTGATAAAAATCGCTTAACTAAATCGAATCGCGTCGAGCCAGCAGGTCGCTAACACATATATTATAATTAACCCGTCAAGTGAGTCCAAAAGGTAAAGCTTGTTGCATATTCCCAAGCGTAGGTAGATCTCTATGGAGAAGAACGCGCAAATAAACTCGGATACTCTTTTCAATTAGTAAATGATTGTAACAAAGTATTTTATACATCATTCTTGTTGTTCGGAATAACATGTATCATAGCCAAAAGACATTCGATAGATTGGACTATCGATGCAATGGTTTTTCGGCGAAACGGACGCTCGATCGAATGGCTATACGGAATTGTAGTGCATCGATGCTATGGGATTTCGGCAATTCGTAGGTTCGATCTGATTGAGATTGAGACTTCGGGGAATTAGTCATCGGGCAGGTGACATTCGAAATCAAGCAGTAAACCCTATGGGAAACGACATTAAAGGACGTGCAGGTTAAAAAGTCCAGAGTAAAACAAACAAATCAAAAATACAATAGTTATGACAAGTCCCAACTGACGGCGCCCGTTCACGAACATGAGGCATGGATTAATACCTCTCATCTCACTGAATCGGTGTAAAGTCAAAGTCAAATATTTATTTGCAGATAAATATGGTTATAATAGTACATTGTGTATTAAGGGCGGTAAGTAAGGAATTACGATCGAGGCTCTAGTAGAAGCCCGAAGTCGAAGACTGAGGGCTTTCTGAGTCGAGGTTCATAATTCCCATACCGCCCGTGAAACATACAATGTTTTTCATCACATTTGCGAGTAATAATTATGAATTAATACACAAGTCAGCACAGCTATTATTACGAAATACGTAAACTTTTTTTTAAGCGGATGGCGAGATTTTGCCCACACCACAGATTATACAAATGTTTCGTTCGGAAACGTTAAGGTCAAATACATACGTAGGTAGTCAGCCATGACGGAGAGCAAAACAAAAAATTATTGACTTTTTGATACAAATAACTATTAAAATCGATTATTAAGAGCATTAGTTGAATATTTAAATAACATGTAGCGAGATTGCAAAGAAATTCCTGTTAAGATAACATTTCAAGACAATTGACACGACTGTGCTATAAATTAAAAAAATATTACTTACCGCCCTTGGGTTTCATGACAAACAAAAAATCTCAAGGGTTTTATATGGGGCGTTACGGCCAAGTTAACAATTGTTAAAGTTCTTACAATGTAGTATAATAGTAGCTTAACATATTAAATCATAACAGAATAACATGAAAATTTTTGGTTAGTATACAATTAGGTCATTTAAATTTAAACTGAAGGAACTCTTTTATAGTATAGAAGGAATTCTCTATTGACCACCTGCGTAGCCCTTCTGTGTCTGTTTTGGTCCGCACTATTGGAAGTTCTTTAATTTCGTTAGGAATCTTGTTATAAATCTCAATACACATAGGATAACAACTTCGCCTATATAGTTCCATTTTTATAGTAATGTAAATTTATAAGGTAATTTGTTTTGCAGTAATATCGACAGCGAGGGAACCTCTGAAAGGATGGCTAGACAACATGTATGGACCCACGGGAGTCACCGTTGGCAGTGGTAAGTTGTTCATGCTAACTGTTAATTTTTTAATCTCGAAAACGTAGGACACGATGCCCTCGGTAGTAAAATCTAGCAATACGAGAAGTTTGTGTCCAGTGGGAAGAACAGCCTTTCCCAAAGTAGCCGATAAGGGGGGCGGTAAGAGACCCAGAAAAAATGGGGGCGTTGTGTAGAGGCTTGGGAGGTGATTTGTAATTTCATTTAGCTAGGAGGCCTCTTAGACGCCGACTGCATGAGCTCTCGACTCTCAACTACAACTTGTGAACATCAACTAATATTAGTTAAGAGATTGCTCAAACTCGGTTCGATATTTCTCTCCGCGTAGTACATATATCTGTCCTGATTTATTGAATGTATAAAATAAAAATCATGTCTATCGGTCGCTCCGTTTCGAAATGAAAGTAGACACTAACAAACAAATAAAAAGGCAACAGACATACTTTCGCATTTTAATAGTTATTAGTACTTCTAGATAGGTAATTTTCGTAGATAGTAGACCGCGGGCAATCATGTTTTAACAAGTTTTTGTTTTGAATAAAAGATACTCTGTTTGAATACTATAAAGTTGCGTTTCAATAATCATTCTCATTGGCAGTTGTAGCCCGTAAGTTAACTCTTACGGGCTACAACTGCCAATGAGACCTGAGCGCCGTTGTCTATTACCTACTGCGCTCAGGTTTCAAATTAACTTTTGCTTGTTATAGTAAAAGTCTCGTTTAGAATTAATGTTTAATCTCCGCTAATATAGCTCACAATAATTGATTAATTTAATTTGAAGTTATAGTGGTTTTTAAGTAGGTGAAAAAATGGGGGCGCTAAAAATAGTTTATTCTCAAAGTGGACAGTAGCCAAAATAAGTTTGGGAACCCCTGTTCTAGAATCTAAACTAATAAGTATTATTAATTTTTATTACTAGCTTTTCCCCGCAGCTTCGTTCGCCCTTGGCGCAACCTACTGGACCCGTTTTCGGGACTAAATTGCCTATGTTACTCAGGAATTAAAAACCGGTTAAGTAGTTTTTGAGTTTATCCATTACAAAAGAATATACCTACAATCAAATATTACCTCTTTATAATACTAAAGTAGAGAGATAAATAGTTTGATTATACAATTTGTCCGGGTATGTAGTAATAAAACTTGAAGGCCGCTATATACACTTAATTTTATCGATAAAAACACCCCAAATAATGGGTTAAATCGCTCAAAGATAGAGCCATTTTATTATCTGACTTAATCGATATCCACATAGCCTAATAACTTTGGACCTAGGTCGGTGTTAAAATCGAAAAAACATAGAAACTAAAGACACCGACTTCCGAAAAGAAAGTAATTTTTCGCTTTGTAGTTTTGGAAGTCGGTTTAATTTATTTGTTAAAAAGTTTTTATTATTTCGAAAAATGCTTGATTCTTGTGGTAGGTGACAGGTGATGGCTACACTGTGCTGTAGGCTACTTTTTATACCATAAATATTCACGGTTCCTGTGGTGATAGGGTGATAGGCCATAGGAACAAAGTCGTGGGAAAAAGCTAGTTCGCGATATTTTTTTGGTCTAATCTGCTACAATACTCGCCAAACTTCTTGACCGCCCTGAGGTTGGCTTTCCGATGCGCAAGGCACGGAACTCTTTACTACTGCTCAGTCAATGTAGCCAACTTCAGAGCGGCCAAGAAATTTGGCGAGAACTATACCAACGAATGATTTTTGATGGAACATCTTTCTATTGACCTTATCTCATATTTTTTAACCGACTTCAAAAAAAGGAGGAGGTTCTCAATTCGTCGGAATCTTTTTTTTTATGTATGTTCCCCGATTACTCAAAGACGCCTGGACCGATTTCAAAAATTCTTCTTTTGTTTGAAAGGGTATACTTCCTAGTTGGTCCCATAATCATCAAGTCAGGATCTGATGATGGAATCCTAGAGAAATCGAGGGAACTCCTCAAATATTATAGGCAAACATATAGTGATTTTGGTATTTTCATCAACAATGCAATCATTTGCACTCAGAAAGTGTCATTTGGTGAAGTGGAACTGATGAAGAAGACCACAGATGGCCACTGGATCTCCTAAATGCTAAATATGTTACGGGCATAAGATATCTCGAATAGTTAACCGACTATAATGAAGCAAATACTTATAAATAAATGGTACTGGTGAAAATGACACCATCGAACTGATCTGATGATGAAGCCGGAAGGTAGGCACTGGAACTCTAATATAAAACAATGTATCCTAGTCGTGTTTGGGCTTATTGGAATCGCCATGAGATGTACTTTGGCTATCAATGATAATCATGTTAATTGGAGGTACCTACCAAAACTAAAAACAGAAAAATAAAAACTTTTTAACAAAAAATCAAACCGACTTCCAGAACAAAAAACTACAAAGCAAAAAATAAATTTCTTTTCCGAAGTCGGTGTCGAAAAACGGGAAAGAATGGGTAGGCACAAAAGACACCGACTTCGGAAAATAAAATTATTTTTTGCTTTGTAGTTTTTTGTTCTGGAAGTCGGTTTGATTTTTTGTTAAAAAGATTTTTTTGCTTTTCGCACTTCTTTGAATCAAATTCTTTCCAGCCACGGGTATGCTCCGGACGTTGCATTGTGACGAGCTGGTGTCAGCAGACATCGTGCCAGTGGACTCAGTGGTCAACTGTCTGATGGTGGCCGCATGTAGTGTGCACAACGCTTATAAAGAAAAGTGAGTAGACGCTTCTATATGATGCTCTTCTTTCGGACGTTCAATTTCAAGGGCTTTGTCTCGGCTTCTAAAACAGACATCAGAAATATTAGCTTAGTGAAGCAATAGGCGGGTACTGTACAAACGATGGCTGTTTGGGTAGACTTTTTCTTGAAAATCTTTTAGTAACTAGGTGGGATGCACTCAGATGACGAGTGAAACGGCAATCCCCGTAGAAAGGCTGGTCTTCAGGCAAGTTGACAGAAGGTGTGCTAGAATACCTGGTCTGAGTATGTCTCTAAGTCCACATATAATCGTAACAATCTAAGAAGTCCGGTGACTTTTCTCATATTTTAAGCTTTTATTTAAAAAACTAGTGTAAGTAGCTACAGATGTAAAACTTGAAATAAGAACATACAGCTACGCGTGGAGCTGCATCCACCTCTGCATCATCGGAGAATCCCACCGATCTGCGAACACGCGTTTCTAATAATCAATCCAAAGCCATCAGTGTTTGTGTCCGCAAACATCCCTGACGCACTGCAACGCCATGCAGCCTCAACAGTACCTACCCTCAAAGTTTTTTTTAAATTTAATATACTCAATGCTGAGACTCAGGCCTCCTATCTGTGAGAGGGAATGGGCCGTAATCCACCACGCGGGCCCAGTGCGGGTTTTCGGATGTCACTTGTCTTCATGGTTCTAGCACATGCTGGTATAAACTATTATTAAGTACTAGCTGTCCCACGCGGCTTCGCTCCCGTCAACTGGCTACCTACCAAGCTAGCCCACCTACTCTAAATACGTTGCGTCTCAAAAAGAATAAATTTTCCCCGTTTTTGGAACATTTTTCATTGATGCTCCGCTCCTATTGGTCGTAGCGTGATGTTATATAGCCTATAACCTTCCTCGATAAATGGACTACCCAACACAAAAAGAATTTTTCAATTCCAACCAGTAGTTCCTGAGATTAGCGCGTTCAAACAAACAAACAAACAAACAAACTCTTCAGCTTTATAATATTAGTATAGATTACAAAATCAGCCTACTACATTTTTTGTCTCGATTTCCCTACAGTTCACCGCCTCTAGAGCCTCCGATCTTCAACTACGTCAGTTCAGTGGAAAACAGGTTATCGTGGGGCGATTTCATGTCACTGAACATGCAGTGGATTCACTACTACCCATTCATTGATGCCGTGTGGTAAGTTTTAGCAGATTGTTAAAATTACTCGTAATATCGTCTACAGTTCTAAGTGCCAAGACTAATTGACATTCCATTGCCATTGTAAAATGCGATGACGATTTTAAAATGTCGATAAATGTAAGGGATTGACCAAAGGCTGAGGCAAACTGCCCACGTCCGAGTGTCACTAGCGGGGTGCCAATTGAAAATCAGCGCTGGTTTTCTGACGCCTAGCATATACTAAATTGGTAACCCTTTCGTTAAATGGACACACCCGAAACAATTCGTAAACCTTGTTTGTACTTTTTAGGGTTCCGTACCCAAAGGGTAAAGAAGGGACTCTATTACTAAAACTCCACTGTCCGTCTGTCTGTCACCAGGCTGTATCTTATGAAACGTGATAGCTAGACAGTTAAAATTTTCACAAATGATGTATGTCTGTTGCTGCTATAACAACAAATATTAACAACAGATTATTATAAATATTTAAGTATATATATATAGCTCCCATACAACAAACGGGATTATTTGCCGATTTTTGCGATAATGGTACGGAAATCTTCGTGTGCGAGTCCGATTCACACTTGGCCGGTTGTGTGCTTCTCTGTTATTTTGTAGTTGTTGCTTTTGTCAATGTCAGTGTCGAATAAATATTTTCTATTCTATTCCATCAGCGATAGGCATTGTCGAAATGCCAAAATGTAAGCGATTGATCACGTGACATTTAAACAGCGCTTGGCAATTCCATACTTTTTTGACATTATTACCAAATACCAATCGCTCTCTCGAAGCTTTTAGTTGGTAGAATTTCACTTGTCTGGAGCATCTATTTCCTGTAGCCACCTTCAATCACTAATCAAAAACGTTCTTTATTATCGATCGAAGGTAATCATATAACTATTTCGCCATGCAGTCCATGGTATCGTCGTATTTAACTCGACTAACTTTTGACTTAATCAGCATTCTCCTAATTCCAGGTTCATATCACTAAGGCTGACGAAATCGGCGCTTGTCAACAAAATCAACATGTTGTTTTTGCACCTAATTCCTGCTGCACTAGTCGATGGCCTAGCCGTCTGTTTAGGAAAGAAACCAAAGTAAGTATACCTAGCTACATACATGGTGTGATCAAAAAACACTGTGTCCTGCGTATAATTTAATTACAACCAAAGTACCAAATAAGATTACATTGCATCACATTTGAATGAAACATCTTCAAAGTCCTTGGCTAGTGACACAGTATAAATATAGACAAACAGTACGGATACTGCCCAAACGCTCGAAACCTATACTATTATTTATTCTGTGCCTCTAAGCAGTTTTCGCGATACTGTCAGTAATGCGGGCCGCTTGAGGGTCTCGTCGATGCGCATGTTTGTGTGAGTGTGCCGTTTCGAGCGTTTGTAGGTAGTGATGCAGGAATCCCAACGTTAGTTCCATGATCGGAAGCACTTCTTGAAACCTTTGTTCAGCTGACGTGTCGTGGCCCTTCGTCACGAAAACGCTTCGTGCCACACCTCGTTCAGGGGGTCTACTCCCTAAGCACGAAGTCCGTAGTTTCAGCCTTAGCTACGGGCGTTTCCTAATCCGTATTACGTAAGGACGGATGATTCGCTCCCGAACTAAGAATGAATGACAACACAATTTAACAGTTTAACTTGTTTTTTTTTACTCCGAAGTTTCGAAATACTTTCGGACGGGGCCCGTAACTTCGTTGACGGAGACGGGAGTAGACTCCCTGATTCGCGATTTTTTTGTAGAAAAAGCACATTGGTGAATGTTTTTTCATTTTTTTACTCTTCAGACTTGACACCATTCTCGAGATTGAAAGGTCACCACACAGAAAACCTATTCTTGACTTTAATACCCCCAGGTTATAACTACCAGAAAACATCGTCTTCGACAGTTCAGGCTCTTAGTCAAACAAATCCAGCTAATCATGTTTTTCTTCCAGGATGTTAAAGGTATACCGTAAGATTCACAAGTTCTCATCGGTTCTGTCGTACTTCTGCACGAGGGAGATCAAGTTCTGCAACAGTCGGACGAGAGAGCTCTGGGAGAAGACTTCTGAAGCCGATAAGCAGGTAAGAGAAACATCATAATTCTTCTACCCCTTTTGTCAATTTATATGGGGTCGGTGCTGAAATGACTCAGCGATGTAGCGATGCTTACATGCCCAGCCAGGAATGGACGTCTTTAGGCTGAAATAATGATCTTCTCATGTGAGCTTACTAAGCCGCCTCTGGGAATCCCACAGGCCTCTGACTTGGCTAATTCAGACTTACATTAACTATTTAAGTCCAGCAGCCTAAGTGCAAGGCAAAGCTTTTTGACGCCATCAATCGACCTTTTCCTTGCGCGATTCACTTCCGCAATAAGGTTGCAGGTTTCCTTACGATGTTTACCTTCCTTCACCGTTGCCTGTGATGCCCAGCAGCCTTTTTGCGTAATGAATTCAGCAAGGGCAAAGGGCAAAGAGTATGAAAAATCGTCCAAACACATGCGAGATGAAAGACGCGATGTGGATTTCCGACTATATGATCGGCGTTATTATAATTACCTGTAAAAGTTGACCTTGACCTTGATTCAGGACTTTGCATAGACTTTTGTTAACCCGTAAAACTTTTTCTTTTTATAACAATTAATGATTTCTTACATTTTATGTCATGAACAACTTTCTAAAATAATTAAATGTTAAATTAAATCTCAGATTAGGAACTTAGGTATAGCTATTTTAAGATCTCATATTTGCTATTGTGGTTGGTTCGCCAATCCATCACTATTACCATCACTACTGGACTACCAGCTAAACTGCACCTTTCGTTGCACTTGAAAACGGACTGGTCACATAAAGCCAAAGTGTGGCACTCTCAGCCACCTCCTACACGCGCACACATAAGTAAAAAAAAAATAGATTTGACTACCGATCAAATTAGGTTTTTTTTAAATTATGTAGGTACACTAGGTGGCAGCACTGAAGCTTCAGGTCCAGACACCTGTCAAATGCTTATGTTTTTTGATATGAGTCAAATTGACGTCAAGGCAAGTTGATGTCGCCGTCAAGTGTCAATTAGCAGACACAATAGAAATTACCATTGTTTTTTGCCGATTCGGCGATGTGGACAGTTAATAGGTCTTCCAAGTAGCAGACTTCTCACCAATGTGTCGCCAACTCGTGGCGTGAATTTTCTTGAAAAACCTCATTGAACCAAGGCCTACTCTATCTTTAACTAAGATATTGATACAACAATTTCAGATATACCCGTTCAGCATGAGCGACATGAATTGGGAAGAGTACTTCCAGGATTACTTGGGCGGCATCAGAAGGTTCCTCTTCAAGGAGAGCGACGACACACTACCACAGGCCAGGCTTAAGTGGAAAAGGTATGTTGAAGTCTTTAACTCGAAAACATTTGACAGCGAACTTATAGAACTTCGCTGTCAAATGCTTTCCTTATTCTTACCATCAGGTGAGATAGCGGTCAAGCACGCATCTATCAAAAAAAAAAGAGAGTCGTGTTCTATTAGGTATTTTATCTGGTATCTTTTTTTTGTGCGTATTCTAACTTTTGCCCGTTTGAAGAAGGCTCGCCCTCAATTATATGAGACTTAAACATAACTGGCATCATACAAGTGTAGGTGCACCTCTACCCAACCCTTCAGGGAACACGGGGTTTTATGTTATAGAATTAAACGGTCATCAGTGAGTCGTCTTAGGATCTTTACCTTGCGTCAAATTATAGATATTCATTGGCAAAACCTCACAGAATTGGGATGGGATTAGAACAAATAATAAATGTCTAAACTCATAATCTCGTTGTTTGTCCTTGCACGCTTAATATTTTGATCACATTCATTTTGCGTTTCGAAAACATAACATCAGGCCCATATTTCCCGAAGGGTTGGGCAGAGGTGAACCTGTAGTACATCCACATTTTACCAGATATATTTTAAGTCCCATGTACTAGGGGATGAGCGTATTATTCCCATCAACAAGGCCCAAGTCTAGACTCCAGGCTGCTACTGAGAAATTCCAGATGGAAAAACGCAATAACAATTTGCCCGACTTGGGAGTCGAACACAGGACCTCATGCTCAGCAGGTAGCACTGCTGCCGTGCATAGCGAGGCTCAGGGGAGACGCTTTTTCAGTCTCCTTAGGGATGTGCCCTAACAGGCGTTGCACAGAGGGGGTTCCGGGGTGGTCTATTGAGAGGTTACGGGGCTGCTTGTTTGTTGATGTAGAACATCGGCAATATCCAACACTCCCTAGTCTTCTCCCCAAAGTCCAGGCGCCTTTTGAAGGATTCCCCGCGAAAACAAAAAAAAAATAAGGTACTTGCGACCGCTAGACCTACGAGGCAGTCGTTCCAAAATCTGCAACATAATCAGCCATTTTAGCAGAAAAGTATGAGTTACAAAAATAATTTTATGAACACAGTTCTAAACTTCATTTTCTGTTCCAGATTATACTATCTGCATCAGATAGCAAGGTTTATTTTCTTCATCCTGGCTGTCTACGCTCTATGGTGGGTCTTGTCTTTGATTTGGTGATTAATTTAATAATAACTTGTACAGTAAATATAAGAAAAGGTGATTTTAAATTTAAAAGACGTACGCATAAAAATACAAAAGCCTATTTGTGAGACCGTTTAGCCTTATTTTCTCAGTTTTATTTTTTATTTTATTTGTCTTTGGATAATTAACTGTCAATCAATTTAAAAATGAGACTAGGCAAGTGACGTTCTATCAACGAAAGCATCGCGATAGCAATTAGGACTACAGTTTTTGTGCCCACCAGTTGGCGCCACTGGCGAGTAAGGTCCTTAAATATAGCTGTTAAACGTTATTATTACTATGGAAGCAAAGTTTGAATTAATAATTTATAATGTCGTAGAAGTGCGATTATATATAAAATCGAGTATGCTGCAGTTTCGCACAGCCCATTTTTTTCGATTCCCTAATTTTCTTAAACATTAAACTCTACAGTGGTTGGTGAAATCCGTATCTATCTTAAAAGCCCTTATTTGGATAATATTCACAACAATAAAAGAATTGTAAATAAAATCGCGCTAAAAGCCATAAATCTATGACATTTGACATTTTGAAGACCTCACTCTACACCAGCGCCCCTAGCGGCAAATTCAAACGCGATAGCCATAATTGGTAAATCATCAAAAATGTATTGTATCTATTATCAAGCGCTATCTAAATGTTAAGTGACCCATCCCTTACATTTTAGCATTTCTACTATCGCCTTCGCTGACAGATTGACACGTTTCATACAAAATGAAGAGAGGGTATTTTTTACAATTTATAATTTAAAGCTCTGCACTGGTGATGGTTTAAAATCTCTCCATGGAAAGGTAATACGTCATATTTTTGTAGTAACCTACTTTCTATAATGGGTTTAGGAAAACTTGCAAATGCAAGTTTTTTGCAGCGCTGGTGATGGTTTAAAAATCACTTCATGGAAAGGTATTAAATATTTTTCTAGTATCCTACTTTCTTTATCGGGTTTAAAAACTTGCAAATGGGAGTTATATGCAATAAGAAAATACTGAACCGATTTTTCAGTTTCTAAAGACGGTTTTCTCATCTCAGATATTACGGTAAAATATACAAAGATTCACTCTTTTTTGTAAACCATCTCTGTTGTAAAATAAATAAAGAAAATGTACCTTCAATGCATTAGGTATAACAAAATGAATGTTACCAAAACGATTGTGTTGTAAATAATGACTTAAAATAAGTGTAGTTTTAAGTATTTTTTTAAGTAATACGTTATAAACGTTAATAGGTTTTTTAACGTTAAAATAAACGTTAAAGATTTGGAATATTGTCATTTGAGTTAAAATATTGTGTGAGTACCAAAATTTTATTCAAATCCTATATTTAAAATAATGTGAAAATTCTATTTAACAAAATATCAACTTTATGTTATATGTAAATTAAGTTGATTTCAGAATGACTATTCAAAAAGGTATTAAAAAAATACTTTTATTTATAAATACTAAGAAATTACAATACAAAATAATATATAACTACAGTCACATTAAAGTCAAATTGCTGGATAATTTTAATTTTTTCAAAAAGGTATTAAATCTTCGAATTTGTAGCGCGAACTGAACTCTAGACGTTGGTGTTAAAGTTGTTTTTCCAAAACACAAATTTGTTTATACATTATGATACTAAATTATAAGAACCAAGCCTACATAGATAATCAAAATGGTATAATATGAATTTTCGGTTGATCTGACACATTAAAACCAACGACAGTGAAATATAATTATGTGTACAATTTCGTATTTTGTAAGTTAAACTTATTGTAATTACCCAAAAATAAATACTTGAAATAAGAATGTGCTGTTTTTTTTTACTCTCCTTAAGCCAACCTTTCCCAAAGTGGGCGATAACGCTGCAGGCCTAAAGAGGGGCGGTAAGACCCCGAAAAAAAATGAGGGCGTTGTGTAGAGACTAGGGGGGTGATTTGTAATTTAATTTAGCTAGGATCGGCTGCTTACCCTCAGTTTCCCACCTTAAAATTATCGGAGAATTAATGTGACAAATTGTCAAGCACGCGTTATCTGCTGTGATTGGTTGAATGAATTTTCAACAGCCAATCACAGAAGATAACGCGTGTTTGACAATTTGTCACATTAATTCTCCCATAATTTTAAGGTGGGAAACTGAGGGTTAGACACCGACTGCATGAGCTCTCTACTCCCAACTATAACTTGTGAACATCAACTAAATATTAGTTAAGAGATTGCTCAAACTCGGTTCGTTATTTATCTCCGCGTAGTTCACTTAACTGTCCTGTTTTATTGAATATATAAAATAAAAATCATGTCAATCGGTCGCTCCGTTTCTAAATGAAAGTAGACACAAACAAACAAATAAAAAGGCAACAGACATACTTTCGCATTTTAATAGTTATTAGTACTTCTAGATAGGTAATTTTCGTAGATAGTAGACCGCGGGCAATCATGTTTTAACAAGTTTTTGTTTTGAATAAAAGATACTCTGTTTGAATATAGTAGTGGCGCCAATGATCGACAAGAACCAATAAACGACACTTTTTTTTTTGATTCCTTATATTAAGAGTAGGCGACCGATTTCTTAATAAGCAAACATTGTGCCCTATACAGCACACTTTTGACAGGCTCCCACTGAAATTTGAGCAAAATCCGCCATTTTCAAACAAAATTGAGACCGTGAGACCTGAGTGCGGCTAGAGATCATGAAAATATCGGCATTTCTTAGAGAAATCCTTATGGAAGTAAGTCCATTTTTTTTGTTAATTATCGTAATGTATTGTGATTTACTCGAATTTGATGTTTTCCAGGGGTATTATAAGAACTATAGGATCGATTATTGTTATAACGAAAGTTTAAGGTTATTTTGATAATAGTATGGTGTCGATCACTGGTTTTCACAAACTGACTTTTCCAATCATCGACACGTGTCGATAATAATTTTTTGAAAAATATTTCATTTGGCAAGCGAATATAGTTCTTTTTGTTTTGCGTATTTGGTAGATATTTGAAAAAGATTAATCAAAGTCCAGCTACCAGTAATCGACAGTGTCGATCATTGGGTAATAATATGTGTCGATAATTGGTTATTACAGATGGCTCCGAGAAAAATTATACCGCCGACCATTAAGAAAAAGCCGTTGAGGCTGTAAAAAATGGCGAATAAATTGCAGTTGCTGCGAAACATTTCGGAGACCTACCTACGCTCCATGCTACATTACGCTCCATGATACAAATTTTGGGAAACGACCATACAGTCTTATTCTTTGTGCATTGTCACAAATCACACCTGACGCTCATTTATCAAATTTTTCTCGTAAAATGGTATTGAAGTCGTAATTTCATACCCAAATATTACGCATGTTCTGCAACCGATGGACTAAAGGTCATTGGAAAAAAAAGCCGTCACATAACGGAAAGCGGAGAACCTTGCAACAATTCTTCGGAAAGAGAACTTTGCCCCAGTGCTGCAAAAAGCTCTCACAAATTTAATAAAAGATTGCGTCCAAAACGGGTTCCGAGCGGGGTCCTTTTTCCATTTGTAGGACCATTATATCGAAGGTATGTGTGAAATTAGACATACCGAAAAAGAAACCACGACTTACAATATCACCATGACTAATATTAACC
This sequence comes from Orthosia cruda, assembly GCA_964057195.1. Lineage (NCBI taxonomy): Eukaryota > Metazoa > Arthropoda > Insecta > Lepidoptera > Noctuidae > Orthosia > Orthosia cruda. Next base: position 6,252,037 of record OZ059852.1, on the reverse strand, counting down.
AACCTGTTTTAATACCGGAACTTACTTCACCGATCGGTTCACCTGATGTAACAGGAGATCCCCAAATGCCACAACCTAATCATAACGGCACAGTTAATACAATAATCGGTCAAGCGCTTCCACCACCGAAACCTTCATCTTCATCTGGTTTCCTTATAGTAATAGGAATTAATAGCCTAACTCAACAACCTACCATTAGTACCATGGAACTGCAGTAGGTACCTACACAACACCACAAAAGAAGTCTTTGGAAAATGTTTTGGGAGTGATTGTTCCATCTCCTTTCAAGAGGAGTTCATTTTGGCCGAAAAATTTGGATACTAATAAAAAGAGAATGAAACGAGAATAAAATCCACCAACAGTAACAAGTTAAGCTTGGAAAGAATATCACGAGAAAAATAAAAAATAGCAAGAAAAAGAAGAAAGAGCTTGACAGAGAAGAGGAAAAAAGACATTAAAAGAACAAAATGAAAAGAAAAATAAAAGTAAGATTAAGAAAGCAAATAATACAGTTCAAGAAGGTTTGACTTCAGAAAAGTCAGATGTGAAGATTTTATATGCTGAAAGTGATATTATTTATAATGAAGATAACGAAGAGATAGAACCAGAAAGAAAATAAGAAATATAAACAATCAAATAGACCTTGATATAGATTCGGACTTGGATAATTTGCTTTTAAGCAAACTTGAATCTTTTTGAATAGTTAATTTTAGTTAATTACCGACTAAGGTATCATGGTGGTGAGCTGGCTCATCTATATTTCTATACTAATATTATAAAGCTGAAGAGTTTGTTTGTTTGTTTGAACGCGCTAATCTCAGGAACTACTGGTTGGAATTGAAAAATTCTTTTTGTGTTGGGTAGTCCATTTATCGAGGAAGGTTATAGGCTATATAACATCACGCTACGACCAATAGGAGCGGAGCATCAATGAAAAATGTTCCAAAAACGGGGAAAATTTATTCTTTTTGAGACGCAACGTATTTAGAGTAGGTGGGCTAGCTTGGTAGGTAGCCAGTTGACGGGAGCGAAGCCGCGTGGGACAGCTAGTTATGGATAATTGTCGATAACTGGGTGTCGGTAACTGTCGATAACTGGGTGTTGATTATTGGAGATTCAGTGTCGATGATTGGAGATTTATACGCTTTTTTCTTTTATTGGATTTATTTCTAGTGTGTGTATAGTTAATAAAAATAATACACCCTATTCTTATCTCAAGAATATACCTTACAATACTCAATCGTTACTTTTGGTTTTAGATGACTAAATGACTTTTAATTTTATAAAGAAGCCCACTATGTACTAAAAGTGTCGATCATTGGTGCCACTACGTTATACTATAAAGTTGCGTTTCAATAATCATTCTCATTGGCAGGTGTAGCCCGTAAGAGTTAACTTGAGACCTGAGCGCCGTTGTCTATTACCTTACTGCGCTCAGGTTTTAAATTAACTCTTGCGAGTTATAGTAAAAGTCTCGTTTAGAATTAATGTTTAATCGCCGCTAATATAGCTCACAATAATTGATTCATTTCATTTGAAGTTATTGTGGTTTTTAAGTAGGTGAAAAAAAGGGGGCGCTAAAAATAATTTATTCTCAAAGTGGGCAGTAGACAAAATAAGTTTGGGAACCCCTGCTTTAAGACATAAATATTTACCTACTTAATTATTATTGTCGATAAATACTAGCTGTATACGTATTTTTTTTTACGTTTCACGCCAGGCGAAGTCAAAGATTACTGGCGTCTGGCGAAGTCATTTGTACTGATACAGATCTATAATACTATGCACTATGAAAATGTATGGACTCCATTTGAGCGCAACGACAATAGGTTTTTAAATTTCTTGAATAACAAGCAAGATGTTTAGAAAATTTGTAACCCAACAACGGTTTTTTAGGCTATGTTACCGGGGCCTTAATAACGAGTCGATTGGCACCTTAGTGTCAATTTATACTAGCGCAGAGTCGAAACGCATCGAAGCGTCAAATTCTTTACAACTACAGCGAAGCCGCACTCTTTTACGTGTAGTAATGGGCATCAAAAGCAGTGCTAATAAATGACGCGTAGGTTCGCTAGTGGGCGCATGGATACGCGTGAATGCGCGCGCACCAATCAGCGTTGTTCACGCGCAAATTCCGAAGAATGCGCGCGTCTTTTTAAAATCTCAGAAGTAATGTGTGCGTTACGCTGTGGAGTTAAGGTTGAATTTGTCATGTTCAGTTTTGGATAGACGCTTCGACTCTAGTTACTAAGTATAAATTGACCCTTATTAATTAAAATCGGATGAGTAGTTTAGGTGCTACGGAGGAACATACAAACACAAACATACATAGACGGCTAAAATCATAACCCTTCCTTTTGGCTTCGCCGTAGTCGGGTAAGATTAGAATAGATTAAGACGGGCTGGTGTCCGCAACTCCACGTCCAAGCGCGTATTTTGCGTACGTAGTCGGGTAAAAAAGACACGACACTTAGTGACGCCGGCCTCTTTGCTCGGAAGTCTTCCTTAAACAATGTGACATTCTAACAAAAATCGTGAAACCTGAACTGTGTGGTGAAAAAAAAAACAAAATGGTACGTTTTAAAATGATTTTTATTCAAACAAAATAGCTGTATTTCTTGACATGGCGATACAAACTATACTGAGATTCTATAATGCAAGTCTTTAATAAATACACAAAAGCATGTTTGATATCAATTCATCACCGATTTCACTTCTCTACCCATACCATAGAGGCATAGACAACTGTAAGCCCGTATTCCACTAAGGGTTGGCCTACAAACTGGAATACAGCAACAGTGATGTAGCCTGGGTTTCAGTCGCCCGTGGGCGGAGAAAAATCGCGTATTGTAATTTAAAAGACTAAAATATATAGTTATTCCAAAGAACTTAATTTTCAGGTGTTTTATATAATCTTGTACACTATTATTTATATGATTTTACAAGATATTATTTCATATTCATTTTATAGGTAGGTAGTACCCATTATTATTTTTCATATTTTTGAAAAACCAAGATGTTTGCTATATTTATAGCGAAATTTTATCGCCCCCTAAAAATGCCACCCGGGGCGGACCCGCTACGCTACGCCACTGTACAGCAATGATTTGTGGCACAAACTGGTGCGGTTTAGCCGTTTAGTACATATCTAGAGAAGTTCTTTTCAAAGAGCTTAATTACTTTTAAGGTAGTATTATATTAAAACCATCGACAGCGAAGCGTTCAGGCAATGAATTGACTCTTCTAAACAGTACTAATAAAAAAAATATATATAGGTATATATATATTATGTTTTATTGGTACCATTCAGTTATTTAACTACAGAATAGTGTAAAAAGCTTCAAAACATAACACGTTGAAAAGTCAGTCTATTGTTTATTGATGACAGTTGAAGGTAAGTCGTGTTGAATTCATCTATATCTTTTTTTTTTTATAAACGTTGTCTCTCTCATACAAATGCACATACACAAACAACCAGACTTTCTTTAGGCCATACAAATATTTGATCTGTGCGTGAATCGAACCCGCGACACGCAGCGCAGCAGCTGATCGCTCAACCACTGCGACAACCGTGTCGTCTTAATGGTGATATTCTTCAGAAAGGCCAGCACCTGCACCTGTAGCCAACGATAACGCTAGTAGAAAACGAATCAATGTATGGGAATGACACGTCTGAACGTTAAAGTCACGTGGTGAGGCAAAATAGAAGGCGTTAACGATTGTAGAAAGACATTGGATATGAAACTTTTGTAACTTGGCTAGGGGGACAGGTGCGCAGTACTCCTTAAGTTCGTGAATGGCTAGATTGTTTGAACTTAAATGAAGCAAAAAGGAGTAGTAGGGTTAGAACGTCACCTTCATTATCAATACTTAATTCACCCCAATTTTACATGGCGGTAGGCTGCCTCAATATAGTTTGGAACAGGTTAACCATACAAATGATATAAGTTACCGATTGGATAGCTAGCTTACAAGCTAGCTTTCATACGATTGCTGCTATCATATCTCAATTTTTTTTAAATGCCTTATCGGCTCCTGCCTAAACAATAACTGTCATATCCTGCAGTACGCTGATGACTTAGTTCTGTATGTGTCAGATTCCTCCATAGTTGACGCCGCGTCTTCTCTTTGTCTGTCTCTGGACTCTCTGAACCATTGGCTTTTAAGCCATGGACTGTCGCTATTTGTCTAGTAAGTTTTATATATATATATATATATTATTAGTTAGGCTCGCGCTTGACCACTATCTCACATGATGGTAAGCGATGATGTGGTCGACGGTGTAACACGCTTGCTTAGAAGTAGCCTATTCACACTTAGCTACAACTCCGGCAGGGAATTCCACTCCTTAGCTGTACGCATAATGAAAGTATTCCCAAAACGTTTAGTGCGTATGGGTGGGATGTCCACCACTTTAGAACCTTCAAAAACTTGCCATCAATTGTCATCAAACAAACAAATATACATAAAAAAGTGAGCTCAAAGATACAATATAAATTATAAAAATACATCAGTAAGTTCTACAATACAAAAAGTTGTCTAAAGAGTGGTACAAAAATTGTTTACTAACATTAAAAAGTCTTACAACTGGATGGAATATTGTAATTCTATTTGAGATATCATAAGCATTTAAACTTTTTAAAGTATACAATTTGGATACAATAATAAAGCGGAATGCGGAGACATAATAGTTTGGCGGTACAGGGTGTAAAGCAAAACCCGCAAACCTCCATAGAAAAGGGAGGATCCTCCGAGCAGACGGGTGTTGTGTCTGTTGGGGATCCTCCGAGCAGACGGGTGTTGTGTCTGTTGGGGATCCTCCGAGCAGACGGGTGTTGTGTCTGTTGGGGATCCTCCTAGCAGACGGGTGTTGTGTCTGTTGGGGATCCTCCGAGCAGACGGGTGTTGTGTCTGTTGGGGATCCTCCGAGCAGACGGGTGTTGTGTCTGTTGGGTATCCTCCGAGCAGACGGGTGTTGTGTCTGTTGGGGATCCTCCGAGCAGACGGGTGTTGTGTCTG